>CM045899.1:25338758-25387001 GCA_025169545.1 Anguilla japonica | reverse complement strand
TGACGCAACCCTCCCCATTTATCTGGGCTTGGGACCAGGGGATGCACTGGCTTGCGCATCCCCAGCAGCTGGGTTTTGGGGCATTGGCCGGGATACGAACCCGGGCCACTGGTGTGGCAGGCGGGAGCTCTACCACTGAGGCGCCAATGCGTTTTCATATTATAGTGTTATTATACATATTATTTGTATCGGGTAACTATTCTGCAGGTTAACCTTTCGGGCTTACAGACGGAGCCTGCTTGCTTGTCCAACACCTTGTGCTTGTCTCACTTCTCTGCTCAAGAGCTTTTCTAAAAAATATTGTTGTTTTTTTTTATGTTTCAGATTTTATTATGAATTCTGGATTTGGACATGAAATCTGACCATGACATACAGAGCATGCACTGTCAATGATAGGGGCCCAACAAAGTTACTTCACCGGACGTGGAGCCTGTTTATCTATTTCCTGTCTGTAATGGAGGTCTATTTGGAGGTCTATTATGAAACTGCAGTGGTGGAATTGTTTTCATTTTGGAATAAAATACATTTGTCTGTTGTTTTTCCCCCACTCCCCCACCTCTTTCCACTTAATGCATTTAACTGGAACTGTCAGTCAGATTTAATCTCAGCAGGAGGAAAATGCAAAAGAAAAATAATGAATCATCTTCAGCCTGTAATTCTCGTCACTTTTTTTTTTAGCCCTTGACCTGGCCTGTTTTAAATGTTATGAAAGTACAGCGCAGTAATTTTATGTGTTTATGAATTGCTTGTGCCTGGCTACAAGTACATAAGGGGGCAGAAGGACACCCAGTAAAATTCGGAGGAAGTAAGGAGGATCATGACATTAACTGCGGAGACGTCTGTAAGGATGGATTTCAGTGGTCTGTGGAAATCTGGAGCAATGTGCAGCCACTTGGTGACTGGTAACAGTCTGTCGGTCGTCTCTGGACAATTCCTGCAAAGTCTGTTGGTTGGCTGTGGGTGGTCAGTGGTCAGTCTGCAGAAGGTATTTTTTAGTACAACCTTGTGCCCACTGTTGAGAGCGAATTTCACTTTTTTACTGTCAGTGTGAGAGAAGGGTCAGGAAGCTGGGATTCCCATAAAGTTCCTGCTTCTCCTTCAAGCAGAGCCTTGTCTGCAGTCTGGCTCTTAAGTAGCTGAGCTCGTTAGGGAGAGCACCCTTGTGCAGGGAGAGCACCTCCTCTATTCCTACTTCTCTGTTGTGCATGGTGGAGCTTTCATCTCATTACAGGATTCTGTTTCACAGGAAATATTATATAATAATATATGTCTGAATAGAGTGGCAGTGCACTGTAGAAGTTGAGAAGAAACATCAATGTTATTTATTCTTTCTTTATTTATTTATTTATTTTCATTTTTCCCTGTGTAGCTCTTCAGTGGGTGTGGGTTTCTACGGAAACAGCGAGACCAATGACGGGGTGTACCAGCTGACTTACTCCCTCTACAACGCCAATCACACGCTCCGTGGCATCGACAGTCTGGTGAGCAAGCAACACCTCCGCGGCTGAGTCGCCACTGATTCGCAGTCTCTGGGGCTGGCTGGAGTCCAGCCGTACCTTCCCCACAGCTTGGAGCAGGGCCATTGGTTGAGGTGGAGGAGGTGGGGCCAAGATAGAAGGAGGAGCCAAGATGGAATGTACGCACTGCAGATGAGGCAGAATTAACCCTTATTAGAATTAACCCCCACCCCTAAGACACATTTGGAACGGACTCACAGGCACAGATTAAGCTTAGTCCTGGACTAAATTGAGTTTTTGTGTGGAGAATCTCCATTCAAAATTGAATTTAGTCCAGGACTAGGCTTAATCTGTGACTGTGAAACTGGACAACTATGTTTGAGTCTGTGTCTCTGTGCCCCTCTCCTCCCTCTTTCTGACACACACACACAAATAAATACGGATGCACATTGACACATTGTGCTACTAACCCACTAAGTACTACCGGGCATTCATTTCCTTCCAGGCCAATTTTCTTGATGTGATTCACTTCTGTAAATCCTGTCTGTGCTGCTTGCCAAATGGCCTACCAATCACAGAGGGAGTAACTTCGTCACATGACCATGAGGAGATCATTGCGCACCACTCTCCTGCAGTCAAGTCAATGGACAGTTCACTCTTCTGCTTCTTTATGGCACTGTTTCTGAGCCACTCGCCCTATTGGATGGTCTTCAGAACTGTTTGTGATGAGTGTTTTATGCTGAAGAAACAAATAACAAAACAGCACTAGCATACAGCAAATTTATACTATAAAGCAGTACATTACTCAGAAACAGCACTGCTGTACTACGAAACAGCACAGCACGACAAGTACTACACATGACTTCTAATACAAGGAAGTGTGGGTATATTGGGAATATAGGTGTTTCCCACAAAAGCGTGTATTGCCTGCAATGCATGCTGGGCTATAACCACAAGTGGAAGTCCCTTAGGAAAAGTCCCTGAACCTGTGAGTCACACAGACAACAGTGCAGTAATGCAGTTACTGTGGAAACCACTGGACAAAGGCCCTTTTGAAGGAGGCAGTGATGGTTGGAATTAAAGTTTGATTTTTGATTTCCCCACATGTAGATAATTTCTTTCTTCTTTGACAGTATGTTCAGCAAACCAACTGCAAGTGTCTGTTTGTTGAGAAGAGTTTGGAAGCGCCTGTTTAACCGTGCGCGACATGGGCGCTGTTTTGTTAAATTTCTCAAACCGTCCGTTTGTAGACTCTGTCAGATTCACGCCATCACCTCCACACTTCCTCCTTGTCCTCTCCTCTCCTCATCCCACTGGCCCTGCCTCCCCTGCCCCCACCCCTGGCCCTACGCACCTCCGCTCGACTCCACCCTTCTCTGTCAAACCCTGCTCTGACCACCACCCCACCCCCCCACCCCCACCCCCCACCCCCCAAGGTGGCAGGCACGCTGGGCAACATGCAGCACGACTTGAAGCAGCGCGTGGACCGCCTGGATGAGATCTTCGCCGCGCACAAGGACTACGTCAAAACCCTCCACTTCATGCAGATGATGGCCAACAACATCATACAGCAGCTGAGCGGCTTGCCAGACGTGAACCGGGCCAAACTGGACCTGGCCTCCCTCGCTGACAAGACTGCCGCCATGGAGTACTACAGGTAGAGAATGCCCCCTGCTGGTGTGCAGTCATTACTGCATTGCTGTATGTGGTCAGCGTAAAACTGCAATCTGTTTAGGCTAAAACTGCAATCTGTTTAGGCTGTCCGTTTAATCGCATCTTTTGTTTCTCTGTTTCACAGAGATGAGTCCGTGCAAAACGTAATAGTAGATTTGGGAATTTAAAATCAGGAGTTTTGGGAATTTCCGAGATTTGTCATTCTTTAATTAAAATGACAAGTGTAATTATGTATGTTTCCTGCATGCATTTGCTTTGAATCAACATTTAATGAAGAGAAGCAAAACTCATTTGGGATTAGGCAACACTAGTGCTTTCTTACCATTTTTGTGAGCTTGTTGCAAGGATGTTCTCACCTCCTAAGAGGATCATTTCCACATGTACTTTTGGCAGTTCCTCTCAGCTGGGCTCGGCATTGCCTAGCAGGGAGCTAGAAATTAAAGTAAACCCTGCGCTTCTGTCCTCCTTCCTCTAGGTGGCTCTCTTACTTACTGCTGCTGATTCTGGACCTGGTAATCTGCCTGGTGGCTTGCCTGGGGCTGGCCAAGCAGTCTCGCTGGCTCCTGACCACGTGAGTATCTCTGAAAATCCAGAGGTGGAATGTCCAGGGGTCAGAAAGTTAAAAGCCCTGCGATGTATTTCTCCACCCCGTGAACTCAGCCAGCTGATTTCACCGATTAGTTCCACCTCCTGGCTGAAGAATTGTGCTAATAGGCAAATCCAATGGCGATTAGAACGAGGTACCGAGGAGGACTTTGACTTCCTGCGGCCGAATTTTCCACCTCAGCGAAGATCTCAGCAGCCACCGCGGAATCCTCCTCTCCGCCAAACGGCAATTTGAGGTCAGCTGCGTTGGAGCCGAGGCCGCCCGGCTGCCATTTTGTGCTCATTCCAAGGCGTGCAATTGGCAACTCCGCGTCAACTTGGCTCAGCGACGTAGCATCATGCCGCCGGCTATAGTCCGTGGCCAGCACTTCCTCTGTGGTTCGAGTTCACCAGATGTAGCACTCAGGCAGCGCTGTCTTTCACTTCAGCCTCTCGAGACGAAACATTTTGACAAACCGCTGACCTTTTCCTGTCAGAGCAGAGAATAAAAATATCTATGGTGCGAGTGCGGCTGCTGGCCCAGAGCCTTATTGTGTGTGTGCTTGTTTGTTTGCCTTTTTGCGCGTGTGTATTCAAAGCCACAGCCGTTAGCAGTACAGGTTAGGAGCCCTGTGCTGGGGGGTGTCTCTCCTGACTCATACACACTGGTGCAGATCTGAAATTGGGAAGCCAGAGCAGGAGAAGGAGGTGGAGTTTGGGTAGCGACTTGGCGACTGTGGTGCACCTGCCGCACGCCTGCCCAGGTGGAACACGCCCGTAGCCACGCCTCCCGCTCTTTGAGACGTGCTTATTGGTCCAGAGCTTGAACTCCTCACGGCAGGAAACCACCAAAGCGTCCAGCCGGGGGAGTGCCCCAGACGTCTATATAAGGCCAGTTCCCCCCCCCAGACGTCTGTGAATGGCCAGTTATCTCCCCAGACCGCTGATCCTGGATCAGCTTAGCCTCACAGCTCAGGTTTTTTGGGGGCGAGCGGGGTCGGAGCTGTGCGACTCCTCTGCTTACCTCAGCCCCCACCAGCCGGCGCGGCGCGCGGGGGGTGCGAGCGGGCGCTCGGGTTTGCTAGCCGGGGCCGGCTGCGAGCTGAGTGTTTCCTGCAGGAGCATTAACGCATCGATGCGCCCGGAGAAGCTGCCGGAACGAAAGGCCTGAATGGCCTCCTCACAAGCTCGCCGAGCCTGTTACCCTCACAGGCTCCCTCTCCATTAAGGGCAGAGTTTGTGCCTTAATGCCTATTGATTTCCTGGTCAGGATGTGTGGACGCCACGCACTAATTGTAAAGAGCTTCCAACTCAATTTCCCAGCACTTTTAAAACCATAAGAGAGCCTCTGCTGCCTTTATTATCCATCAGGGAGCCACTGCCTCTCACTCTCACTCCCTCCCTGAATAGATCTGTACATCTCTAGCTTTCTTCAACCTCTCTCTCTCTCTCTCTCTCTCATCTCTCTCATTCTCTCTTAATTTCAGATTCAAACCAGCTTTATTTGCATGACAAACAATAGGCATTGCATTGCCAAGGCGGACAGAAGACATAAATGCTGCAATATAAACCCCGAGGCAGATTGTCTCACGGATTATTTTGCCATAATTGCCTGAGATTGAAATGTCACTCAAACCGGGGATAAAAAAACACAGTTTTATTGCTCCCACTCTTTTATCAGTGATCCATACGCACTTGAAACAACACGGCCTCGAGGGAATTCATGTTGTTCATGATTAACTGCCCACCTAACCATGTGTCCATCTACCCATCTAACTCTTTTCTTGTCCTTTCTCTCCTTCTCTCTCTCTCTCTCTCTTTATGTCCCCCTTTCCCTCTCTCTTCCTTGTCTGTCCCTCTACAGGATTATGGTTTTTCGGGGTGCTGATTTTAACCCTGAGCTGGGCGTCGCTGGGCGCAGTCACTGCCGCGGCTGTGGTGAGTTCTCTGTGCGAACGCTGGCTCACACGCGTCTGGGAGAGATGCGCAGCTGGACATCATTATGAGGGGGTTTAATTAGCCTCCGCATAACGAGGGGAAGGGAGCTTTCGCTCCCGTGCTCCGAAATCACAGCCGCAGTGATTACTGTGTCGTGTCTGTGCGTGTGTGTGCGTGAGTGTGCGTGTGTGTGCGTGTGGATGTGTGTGTGTGTGCATTGTGTACATGCACGTGGGTATGAGTGTTTGTGTGTGTGTGTGCATGCACGCGTGCGTGTGTCTGTGTGTGTGTGCGCACGCGTGCATGTGTGTGCGTGTGCGCGTGAGTGCGCGTTTGTCTGTGTGTGTGCGCGCGCGCGCGCGTGTGTGTGTCTCTGTGTGTATGTGATAATGCTGGTCCCTAAAGTAGCTGCTCTTGTTGTGATGAATGACATTGGGTTGGGTTCAGAGGGCAGCCATCGTGGAAGATCTTATCCCTGTCCTAGTGGCCATTTTTAGGAGGTGATGTAATGGTCTCTCTGAAGGATCAGTTGGATCGGGGAGCTGGTCTGACGGGAGAAAGGACGGAAGTGGTCCTCAAATGAAAGGGGATCGTATTTATTCATGACTTCACCCTGTCGTGACGTCCTACTGACCCTTTTCACACGTGCGCTCCTGTCTGATTGGATGAGCTCTGAACGATCGGTATCAGAGGCTGGTGGGCGAGCTTCTCTCCGTTTGTCCACAGAGACGCTGGCTACAGGGTATTCATTACCTGTTCTTGGTGTGTGGATAACACTATCGACCAGGGGTTTCACGAGAGTGTGGGGTGCGGGGGGCCGTGGAGGGGGCTCGCACAAGCAATGTCCCACACTGATGAGGTCACATCTCGGTCACTGTGAGGCCAAGGGTTAGTGTTGTAGGGGTCAGATGGTGTCAGAGGTCAAACCTCCTGGGGTAAAAGTTTTTACTGTGATGTCACAGTATCCCCTGGGACCATTGATTGGCTGTCAGGATGAGGGAACAGAAAACCCCCAGGGGGGTGGCCTTTGTGTCCTAGCTGAACCCCCCCCCCCCCCCCACCCCCACCATGATTGTCTGCAGCCTGTTAATCCATTAATGTGCCGATTGCGGAGATGTCGTTCATCCGCGCTCCCGTGCTCGGTACCTTTAAGGCTGGCGTGAGGCTGTGCTGTAATCCCTCTTTAAAGTGGACACGCTGGCCGCGTGCCCTGGAGAGCGGGCATCCTCCTCGTCTTCGCTGGATCAGCGACCGCTCGCTCAAGCGCGTGACCGGTCGTCTGCCGACGCACCGCGGGCCGTGAGGCTCTGTGGCTCGGTGGCGTGCGTGCGTGCGTGCGTGCGTGCGTGCGTGCGTGTGAGGGGTCCGCATGCTCCGCGTGTAAATGTTGTTTACGACGATTGCCTCTGTCGCTTCGGAGATGAGCGTATGCCAAATGAAGTGAAATTTAATTTTTAATCTGTGAAGGTTGTGCGTGTTATTCACTTACTGTTAAGTAAGTAAATAACACGGTTTAGTGGTTAGTGGTTTGTTTGTTTGTGTGTGATTGAGTGTGTGTGTGTGCGTGTGTGGTCTAATTGTAAGTAGTATGGTGATCTGACTCACACTCTGTCTCATTAAGGAAGGTTAGTTAAATTAGGGTATATTGAGAATAACTCCCTGTTTACTGCTTCTGCCAATGCCTGTGGGGTCCAGTTTATCTCCAGACCCTGCTTGCCTCTCCAATATATATCTGGTCTTCCTCGCTCAATCCCTCTCTCTCTACTTCCCTTCACACTCTATTTCTCTCTTCATCTCCCTCCCCCATCTGTCTGAGTGTGCACCCCCCTCCCCCTGTCTGAGTGGTGCGCGAGTGAAACGCTCGCGAGTATCAGCGCCAGCCTGCCCCCTCAGGGAAGGGACTGAACCGCCCAGATAACTGCTAGCGCAGCAGAAAAGGCCTGTCCGTTGCTGCAGTATTTTACTGGAGGGCAGGCATGTCCAGGGAGGGGCAGAACAGCTTAAGACCCTTCCCACAAGCCCTCTCTCTCACCATGTTCAGGGATTGGATGCTACTGTTTTTTTTTTTCTTGCCCAGCAATAAGCATAACAGTGAGGTTGTTTCCTGGATCAGTCTCATCTGAGGCTTATATAGTACATATATATTTTTCCATTTCTGTTTTCCTTCATAAACTGGCGTGTGTGTGTATGTGCGTGCATGTGTGTGCATGTGTGTGTTTGCGTGTGTGTGTGTGTGTGCGAGTGTGTGCATGTGCATGTGCACATACGTGCACTCTCACATGTGCCTTTTTGAGGCAAAGACCTTATCCCTCAGAGCCAGGAGCTATAGTGTAGCACTGATACTACATCCCTGGAATATCACAAAAAGCATCCCAGCAGTGACATCACTCTCCCCGACCGGCACGATCGTTTCTGTACTGCGTGTGCCCATGCTTGCAATGTCGCAATACGGCGCAGAAACGCGACATTAGTTTGTCATCTTTTGCGATCTCTGTTTTGCCGTTAGGGTACCAGCGATTTCTGCGTGTCCCCGGACAAGTTTGTTATGAACCACACCAAGGGCCACGTCAGCTCCGGTGAGTGTTCTCGGCGTTTCGCTCAAAGGGCTTGAGGCGAGAGACGAGGCCTTCTGTAAGGTGAAGTCTCATCGTCTGGTGTAACGCGAGTAGCGACTTTTAACTCGCAAATAATTGGTTTCTCCCCCTCGCCTTGCAGATGTTGTGCATTATTACCTGTACTGCAGCCAGAGCCTACCGAACCCGTTTCAGCAGGTACTGTCTCCTTCCTGAGCATGCTTCACTCTTTTTCTCTCTTGGCTTAATTTTATCTTAGTACTCTTTATCAATCTTTAAAAAATAAAAAAAAATTCTGTCTGTGACTTTGTTTCTGTCTGTGACTCACATTGCCAATTCATGTGAGGGTGTCAGTCCTTTTTTTTACAATGATACAGAAATCATTGTAGGAGGTAAATTGATGTTTTGGGACATCTTCTGTGTCTGTCTGTATTTATTTTTTTAAATAAAGATTTATTTTTTGTTTTTTCCAAAATAGCAAGGCTAATAATGCCACTGTGAAATGACACATTCTCTGTCAGTGTGTGGTAGTGCTTGTTCATACGTGCCCAAGCCTGTGTGTTTATTCCTTGTCGGGCCCCAGAGTTGTTTAGTTGGTTTCGGAAGTGGCCTGCTACGTCTGTTCCGCTGCTTAGATTGGGGGTCACTCTGCAGCTCGTCATTGAGGAGCGGAGACAGCAGATCTCATTGCTTCCTCATTCCAAGCTTTGAAGACGGTTAAACATTTGCATTTCAGACATTTGGCAGACTCACTTATCCAGAGACTCACAGAACTTGCATTCCTGACATGCAGCACATTTGCAGTGACTTCCGTAATGTTTTTCTCTTGATTTGGCTGCGCACTCCACGTGTCCCAAACATTATGGGGCCCTGGAATGAGGGAGCAATGTATAAAAAGTTCTGTAATGTCTACATGGTGAAATCAAAGCGCATAAAACACCCTTAAATAAAAGTTGATATACAGGGAGCTTGGAGGCCAACTGCAGTGTTTGATTACAAGTGTAAAATTTTAGAGTACAGAGCCAAATAAAGAAAAAATGTATTTGTCCCAAACATTATATGCCACTCTCTGTATATGACTGGATATTTCATTGATGCAATTCAGAGCGAGTACCTTACTCAAGGGTACAAGAGCAGTGTCCCACCTGGGACTCAAACCTACAACCTTGGAGGGACAAGCCCAGATGGGCCTCATGCAAGACCTTTGACAAGCTGAAGCCTAATTCACTATGTCAGTATGTTTAGCTTCCAAGGGAACCATTCCCTATTGTACATTACATTACAGCCATCTAAGAACCAGTAAGCTATCTCTGCCATCACCGACCGCATCAGGACAGGATCACAACAGGAAAGGTCGTAAAATCCATTTATCAAACCGGTGGTCGTATTGGACTGCATTTTCAAATCGTAGCTGGTTTCCATTCCAGTGGAAGCCGTAGTCCCCCCAGAATAATGGGGAGTGGGGTGCTACTGTATTTGTTTCTCTGTTCAGGTCATTGTAGCAAACCAACTGTCTGTCTATCATGAGATTTAACTTTGGATCGCTACAGAAGTTGCAGAACAAAGGGAGCTGCTCTACACGCTTGTTCCGCTGAGTAATCACTGAATGCAGGGGGTGGGATGGCGCGTTGTCGCCACCTGCTGGAGGGTTGTTAATGGGATCGTCCATTCCTTAGGGTGTGTGTGTGTGCATTTATATGTGCCTTACCGTGCATCATGTGCATTGTAGTCCATGACCATCTACCAGAGGTCCCTGACCACCATGCAAATCCAGATCCAGGGCCTGCTGCAGTTTGCTGTCCCTCTCTTCCCCACTGCAGAGGTGAGTGCGGGTGGGGAGAGGGATGGGGGGGTCAGGGCTCTTTGGGTGAACTTGCAGGACCAATGCTGTTTTTGTTACTATTTCAGTATGATACCTCTGTTTTATATGTTTATATGATACATCTGTATTACTACACACATATGAGTACGCTTTAATGTTTGCGTGAGAGCATCATTCAGTCCTATAGTGGTAGTCCTACTACTATTAATACTACTACTATTAATTTGCTTTGTTTGCTTTGTAGGTACCCTTATGCAGATCTAACAGCCTTTGTAGAATATCACATATTTATGCAGCTATACAAATTTTATTAAATTTAATTCAGGTACCTTAGATAACTACTTCAAGTGTGCAACAGCAGTGTTGTGATTTAAACCTGTGACCTCTTAAGTTACGAGCCCAGGTCCTTAACTGCCATCCGACACTGTGTCACCTTGCGTTGACTTGTCGACCTGTGTATCTCTGTGTTTGCACAGAGAGACCTGCTTGGGATTCAGCACCTCTTAAACTCGTCAGAGTCCAACCTCCACCAGCTGACAGCCCTGCTGGACTGTCGGAGCCTTCACAAGGTGAGGCCGCCTCCACCTCCACCCCCACCTCCCACGTGTACCCTTTGTGCTACTGTAACCATGGTAGTGTGTGCAAAATTACTGTATGTAACCATCTGCATTGACATTAACAATGCACAAGTACGCTTTCCTGACTTTTACAGAATGTTAGCCTTTTTTGTGACTCTATAACTATGGTCCCTAAAAAGGAATTCAAATTTGTGTGTGTGTGTGTGCATGTTTGTGTGCTGTGTTTTTCTCTGTGTGTGTGTGTGTATTTGTGTTGGCGTGTGGGCATGTGCTTGTGGGCATGTGTGCATGTGTGTGTAGGGTGTGTGTGTGTGTGTGCGCGTATGTGTGTTTAAGCATGCGTGCATGCGTGTTTGTTTGTTACAGGATATCTGGATGCTCTGATAGGTGTGTGTGTGTGTGTTACAGGACTACTAGGACACTCTGATACGTGTGTGTGTGTGTGTGTGTTACAGGACTACCTGGACGCTCTGATAGGGGTGTGCTATGACGGAGTGGAAGGGCTGCTGTACCTGTGCCTGTTCTCCATGTTGGCTGCCTGTGCCTTCTGCACCATGCTATGTGCTATTCCCAGAGCCTGGAAACACATCACCAACAAGTGAGCCCTATGTACACACACTACACACACACTACACACACACATGCACACACACACTACACACAGACACTCAGGAACACACATACACACTCACAAACACACACACATGCACACACACACACAAAAGCACACAGCATGCACACACACAAACACACACGCAGACACACACACACACACACACACTCATACATGCACACACACACTCACGAACATGCACACACGCAGACACACGAGCACACACACACACACACACACACACGCAGACACACACACACGCATGAACGTGCACACACGCAGACACATGCACACACACACACACACACACACACAAACACGCACACACACAAACGCACACACGCAGACACATGCACACACACACACGCTCATTAACATGCACACACGCAGACACATGAGCACACACACAGACAAACGCAGACACACAAGCACACACACACACACACACACATATCCCTCTGCACTTTGTCAAAACATCAAGCAGCCGTGTGATAACCTGTGACCCCACCCCCTGTGTCTTTTGGGCCATTCAGGGACCGGGACTATGATGACATCGACGAGGAGGACCCCTTTAACCCGCAGGCCCGTCGCATTTCGGTGCATAACCCGTCCCGCGCCAACGTGCACAGCTTCTACAGCTTCAGCAGCAGCCTGGGCAGCCAGACCAGCCTGCAGCTGCCTGCACCCCCCAGCACCAGCGCACCGGTCTCTGAGTACATGTGAGTGTGTGTGTGTGTGTGTGTGTGAGAGAGAGAGAGAGAGAGATAAAGCAAATTGAATTTAATTAAATTGAGAGAGAGAGAGGACAGTGTGTGTATGTGTGTGTGTGTCAGACAAAAAGAGAGAGAGTGTGAGAGAGTGTGTTTGTGTGTGTGTGTGAGAGAGAGAGAGAGAGAGAGAGAGAGAGAGAGAGAGAGCGTGTGTAGGTGGGTGTGTGTGTGTGTGTGTGAGTAAGTATGCATGGATGTGTGACTGTATGTGTGTGAGAGGTCTGTAATGTCATTTCTTTAGAGAACACCCATAAAGATTTAACTGGATGTTTGATCTATGTCTTCGCCTCTCTCTCCTCTCTCAGGAACCAGTCGGTGTTGTTTGGGGGGAACCCTCGGTACGAGAATGTCCCCCTGATCAGGAGAGGCTCCCCACCACCCTCGGTGTGTGTACCCACTATGCTCCTGTCTCACAAATCAGTAGACTAGAATAGAATCCCTGTGAGGATTTTTTTTCTTTCCATTGCTTGGTTTTCAACTGGGCTACAATGTGTTGGACTGATGATTTATTATAATTTCTTTGGCCATGTGTTTTCTGGTTTCATATGTGGAGATCTTTGACCTTCTCAGAAAATCCATTCAAATGGTAGCCTCTGAGCAGAATTCTGTAGTGACTTGTGTCCGCTCCTAAAGCAACTTGCCCAAAGTGTACAAACGCTGAGCAACAGTATTACCCAGAAGTTAATAGCTCTTGGAGTTAAAAGTGGTGGCAAGAGGTCAATTCATAAATTTGTTTCTCTCTTTCCTTCAGTACTCACCCAGCATGAGGGCCACCTACCTGTCTATGACTGATGGCCAGAACAGGCACTTTGGGACTGACTTCCAGGTGTAGAGCCCCTACAAGCAACTGTCTGCTCCTGTACTAGAGGCCGTCCCACAGTGCCGTGGGTGTTGGCCTCACGGAGACTGTCTCCGAAAGACCTCCTTCCTGGTCTTTGAAGCAGGAGTCAAATGGTTTTTCTACATATAAACATGACCTGGAGCTTTTGAGAAGCACAAGGTCTCCACATTGTCCAAGGATGAACATCCTTAAGGCCATTTTGATTGACTTGCAAATTAAACATATTTTCCCTGTCGGTCATGGATCACCCTCTTTGGTGAATTCCCAAGAAGGTCTTATCATTTGAAGTTCCTTAACCGGATTTACTTCAGTATAAATCCATCTATATAAATGGATAATGTGTAGATGCATGCTCTGTAAGTATCCCAGTGCTGAGGGCACCTTCTAAGTAAAAAAAAAAAAAAAAGTAAAACAAAAAACAAAATGTTAAAAACAGTAATATCAACCTTCAGCTGGAATAAATAACTTGGCAATATAAATGGATTAGATTTCAAATGAGACCTTAATGTTTGAGAGGGTGGCCATTTTTCTTAATGTTTCTTAGGGTTTCTGGGGGAAAGATAGGCACTCTCAAATCTGATCTGGTCTCTCCCCCACAAGCTATAATGTAATCAAGCGAAAACATGCAGCTTTAAAACAGGAAATTATCTTTCCAAAAAGTGTATGTCTTTATGAATTGTGTAAAATGCATTTTTTCACTTTTTTATATATGTTGTGAGGCAATGATGTAAATAAACAAAGGTCTCTCTGAGAATTTGCAAGCATCTTTGTCACATTTCTTGGAAATTTAATACTGGTTGGAAAACACAGCAGGAAAATATCCTCATAATTTGATGGGGCAAGGTCCATGCAGTGAGAATCTTTTGCACAGTGAAGTTTATTTCGTGACTTGTGGGGATTTGCTACAAATCAGCTGATGTGCAGCTCCATGTACATTGCAGTTTTCCTGAACTTGATACACATCTAAACCTTCATGGAAGTCTTTGGAAAGTCATTGGAAATGCCCTAAATTTATACATTTAAATAAAAGTAATTGTTTTTTTGTTGTTGTTTTGTTTCATATTACAGCTAGCAATAGTCCATCTCTCCTGCTAACTTACCACTCTACAAAGCATGGATCTCATTAATGTTTCACATGTTACTAAAGACAGTATACTGTCAGTCCTCTAGCTGACTGGGGTTTCAAGCTGTACATTTTTAGCATATTTTTCACATACCATAACAGGCTCTCACAGTGTTGTTTGTATCTCACCACATTGAATGAAAAGATGTTTTTGATCTCACTGGATTTTTAAAGTCAAGTATTGACAATGTGATGATGAATTTTATAGTTTTCTGGCCAATGTTGTATGGCCACTCACACAACCTTCAGCAAAGATGGATTCTGGCAAACGGATCAGCAATATATTTGGTAAGTAATGAGTGTATCTGCCTTTACATACGGCTTCAGAGTAGTGTGAGTTTGCAGGGATGTGACTGGTTATTGCAAAAATGAGGAATATTTCTTGAACATTTGAATTGTCATGGAATGCATAAACCTGATTTGAGGAGAAAACCTTCAATTACTGAAGCACCCACCCAACTGTTTTCTCATTGGGTGGCAATGTGGAAGCATTGTAAACATTATGAAACAATGTTTTTAAAAAATATGAATAAGGAACATTTTACCACTTGCTTGCTTATTACTTATTCAAAATCAGCCAGCTTTCTTCTGATAAATGTTGACCATTTGTAATAAGGAATACAGACTCGATGTGCACAAGCTGTCTAAAATGCGTGGTCCAGCTTATTATTTAATTTCGCGTAACTTTCAGAATAAAGTTTTCACCATATTGAATAAGTTATCAAAATACTTTTCAAAATCTAAAATTCGTTTTCGTTTTCGTTTTCAAGTGAAGCCGAACATCGGGATTAAAGACACATTATGGCCACCGTACTTCCTGGCTCCAGGGGTGCGGCTTTGTGAGTTTGTGAGTGCTAAACTGTTAGCAACTGCTAGCCAGCTAACGTTACAGTTCTAAAAGGGGGTATTTCAGAAGTGCGAATTATGAAATTAAAGCAGAAATTATTTACGACTCTGTAGCTAAGACCTGGTGGTTGCAGATCGTAGCGGTAGAGGGTGGCGGGGATGCTGCTTTGCAATGGGAAACATTTTCGGCAGAAAGAGACGCCCCACTCGAGTGACGGAGCAGGACAGAGCCGTTCTTGTGAGTTAAGTCAAATCTGCTATGTCACATACTGCAGATATGACTGGAACGTTTCTGAAATAACTGTCAATGCTGGTTTTTATGTTTGTAGATTGTGATCTTAATATAATGAACTAGCGACAGCAAACACGATCGTTTACCTGGATTGCTAGCCAATTATGTTAGCTCGCTAGCTAGCCAGTTAACTTGTAGTATGCTTTTGTTAGCCAGCTTGCTAGCTAGCAGGTGTCAACTGGACACTTTCGGTTGGAAATCTGTCTAGGAAGCGAAACTTATCGTGCAAGAAAGTGAATTTGTTTAGTTGATTTGTGTATTTTACAGTATGCGGAAACGAAGTTCTATCTTGTCGGTTATTTTCTTATGTGAGAGAAATCACACTAATCTCAGGCCGTTGTGGGTAACCACTGGGTTACCCGTTCGACAGAGTACCTAGCTAGCTAGTTAGCAAGCGCTGTCTTCCATGGGTGTCAATTTCATGGAGATATGTTTTTATTTTAGTTTACGTCGGCTTCTTAGCTCAGTGATTGCTCTGTTTTTGTATATTTGGATATCTTGCAACCGTGTTGGGGTGTTTTTTCTAAATTAATTATTGTAATGATTATTCATAATTAGGTTGCCTTTGTCCTGTCCTCGGAATGTGTTCATTAACAGCAAAGCATTTCTAGAAATGCTTAATATTGTCTAAACGTAGCTAGCTGCCAACTGAGTGTTTGCAACTGAAATATTAGCAGAGTGTTACCCATAGCTACAGATCTTGCCAGGGGGTTTGCTCTCAGGACTGATCCGAGATCAGCGGTGATGATGGTCTCAACTGTGCTTGCCTTCACATTC
Source organism: Anguilla japonica (assembly GCA_025169545.1). NCBI lineage: Eukaryota > Metazoa > Chordata > Actinopteri > Anguilliformes > Anguillidae > Anguilla > Anguilla japonica. Next base: position 25,371,112 of record CM045899.1, on the reverse strand, counting down.
GATTCCAGCAACTGAAACAGCAACGAGACAAACTTAAACAGTACCAGAAGAAAATCACCTTACAGCTGGACAAGGAGCGGCTACTGGCCAAACAACTGATTAAGAATGGAAAGAAAGAGTAAGCCCTCCCATTTCTCTCTGATTTTCAGGGTTGCCAGAATGTGAGAACATTACATTACATTACATTTATTTGGCAGATGCTTTTATCCAAAGCGACGTACAGAAGTGCAAGAGAATTCTCCTTCATTTTGGCCAGTCTTTATGGTGAAAGGTTCTGTGTTAATATCTATGTGAGCCAGTCATTAATAGGGGAATTTAAAAAGGAGATGTGGGGCAGAGAATGAATTCTTTAAAAATGGAATGGGAATTTGATGAAAATCGGGGGGGGGGGGGGGGGGTTGAGGAATATTTTAGAAGACAAGCTAACCGGTGTCTGGCAACACTACTCATGGTGATTACTCTCATTGTGTTTCCTGCCAGTTTCAGTGTATCTCTGAATCTGCACTTACAGTTCATGGCAGAGTGCTGCTAAGTGGATGTGTTGTCTGTGCAGCTTTTAAATGCCGTTCTCTGCACTGAGAGCGCCATCTTAAAACCCATCGAAACGGTTCTGCCTCAACCAGAGTAGCTTCAGGAAATCTCAGGCCGTATAAGTTGGAGACCCGAAAAAGATAAGACTGCTGCTTTGAGACTCGGTGTTATGCGAGTTTAGAGGTTGGACGTAACGTAATTCGCTTGGGTGCCCGACAGGAAGGCCCTGCTTCTGCTCAAGAAGAAGCGGTACCAGGACCAGCTGCTGGACAAAACGGAGAACCAGATTAGCAACCTGGAGCGCATGGTATGTAACAGGAGATTTGGAGCGGGGGGGGGGGGGGGGGGGGGGGCACTTTAAAATGTAGACCCCTCCACTCTTAAGGAAGCATAAATTGGAGGATCCACCGATTCAGATTATCGTAGCCTGCAAAGCTAAATGGGGTGAGGTAGCATGGAATGTTTTGCTTAAGAAGAATGGAGCACTCGCTGGAACCATGTTCCACGCTACCGTGTTATTGGCTGATGTTATTATTGCGTATTAGACAGCACTGTTTCTGCTCTTGATGGGATACATTGTACTTGTGCTTACTAAAAGAAACGAAGCTTTTTGTTTTTGACTTTTAATTTTTCACTTATTTTTTAGGTTCAGGACATTGAGTTTGCCCAGATCGAGTTGAAGGTTATCGAAGGACTGAAGGTTGGAAACGACTGCCTAAAGAAGATGCACGAGGTACCCATTCCGTCATGACTCCTGTGCGTGTGTCTGCGTGCGTGTGCGTCTGTCCTTCTGTTTTGTTAAAATATGCAACATCTTGCCGATTACTTAGTACGCTCACAGGACAGTACTACATATTACTCCATTGGTGATGTGCCATATCTGTGTTCGTCGGTAGCCATGATGTGACATTGTGCCCGGCTGTTTACAGGGAAGCAGCCATGGTGTGATATTATACCCAGCAGTATATAGGAAAGCAGCCTTCATAAGCTCTCACACATCTTAATGGGGCCTAAGGAGGGGAGCCTGTCCCAGTAGTGCAGAGTGTACCTTCACCAGATTAAAGGATTACTACACAAATCTCACTGCGGTGGCTGGTTTGCATTACCCTTGGTCGTTTCTTTCAGGTCATGTCCATCGAAGAAGTGGAGAGGATCATGGATGAGACCCAGGATGCCATCGATTACCAGAGGGTAAAGCCATCTTCTCTATTTATCATGCAGAACTGGTCAGAGGTGCAAGGTCACCTGTGATTAATAACTCTAGTATAATACCGGCCTCATCCAGTGGGGGCACTCTTCTTATTTATTTTTTTTCCCCTCTTTCTATTTTAGCAAATTGACGACATGCTGGCGGGCTCCCTGACACAAGAGGATGAGGACGCTGTGCTGGCAGAGCTTGAGGCAATCACAGAGGTGCGTCTCTCTTCACCTGTCCTGCCTGTGTGTCCACTCCACCTGTCCTACTTGCCTGTCTTACTTACCTGTTCTTCTCCTCGCCTGTTTTACTTACCTGTATCCTCTCATCTGTCCTGACTCCCACGTGATGGCTGCTCTGGGTGGAGCTACGTCAATGTTCCCATCCACTAATAAGTAGGATAATGCTCGGGATGATGGTTAATGTGGCGTCGGTTCTAAGGAAAGCTGTCTCTGGAACAGGGGGAGGAGATGGAGCTCCCGGAGGTGCCAGCCGAGTCTCTGCCCGAGGTGCCCGAGGAGGAGCCCGAGGCGGAGCCAGAGCCAGAGCCAGGTAACAGCAGCGCCCATCCAGTGACCCACCGCTGGCACCCAAATAAACACTGGCTGCATTACACGCACTGCTTGCTATCGCTAGCTAGTGAGCTACTGGGCCTGTGCCTGATCCACCACCTTAAAATGGAGGCTTATTTGGGACACACCTCAGAACTTGAGTGATCGTTTTGCACACAGAAGATGAGCAAATTCAAAATGACTGCTAGCTAGCAAGCCATGTCACTCCCAAATGAAATGTAGTAGTGGAAGCTACACACCCAGTTTGGTTCTTCGCTAAATGCCATTTAAATCTTCCTGGACATTTGCAAATTAACAAAAAGGACATGATACATGGATCACTCCGTGGAAAGTTTATCTAACCTAGTTAGCTGGCCGTCTTGTTGCGCATTTTCCCTCTTGCAGTTAGTTGCTTTTCACTTCCTGTCATGTTCACCAATGAAAAGCAACTACAAACGCAACAGCGGTGGTCTTCAGTCCTACTGTGCGAAGGACACGTTGGTTGCGTCCTTCAGACTTGATTTAAGCTTTAGGGACACATTCCCGGCGACCTTCGCTTTGGGACACGACTTAAGAGGACAGATTCGTTAAGCCCTTTCACCTCGGGATGACGTGTCCTTTCTGAACCTGGCGAGCGGCCTGTGGTCTGACCCGCTCTTTCCTGTCTCCTAAGATTTGGTGCGGCCTTCTTTGACAGACTCAGCCTCGGGGCGCTGAAGTCTTTGTGGCGTCCGCCCCTCGGTAAACTTCCTGTGATGCGCGTATTGCGGAAGCTGACATTTCTCTTCCTGCTTTTTCCAGAGAGAGGAGCGAAGAAGAAGCCGGAGAAAGAGATGCTGGCTGTGTAATAATACCTCCACACGCCCCCCGGCAGCCCCACGCTGTCCATGCTCACCCACCGCTGACTCACCCCCGCACCCCCGCACAACTATCACTGATCCAGGAATAGCCTGAGAGGGGCTCCACACAGACATACGCATTCATACATGCTCGCTCTGGTGCGCATGCACACACACACACACACACACACACACACACACCACAGGCGTGCACGCACACACCTCAGCTGTGTTTCTGAGGAGTGAGCTGTTCTGTCAGCGGTTTGACACTTCCATAATGAATTACTGTTTTGTTTATTATTAGGGGACATGGTTAACTACTATTGAATTACATGGGTATAAACACGCAGACACATTTGGGAATGATTAATCTTTTTTTTTTTTTTTTTTTTTTAAAAATCAGTTGTACTGATCTGATTGCTGATTGGGCCAGTTTTTTTGGGACGGTCTCTTCTGTAGATGTGATTAACACACCATCTAACTGTTGGACCACCTCAGGGCAGCAGTCACTCCCACTGACCGTTCTGCCCTCCCAGACGACCGTGCTGGTTGGAGAGGCCAGCTTTGGAGGAGGACCAGCAGCCGGCACTTCCCCTCTGTAGATCCAGCCCAGCTTCCCTGCGGCCCTGACCCGGAAGTTATTTCCAGGCGATACGTTTCTGGCCAGTCTGATTTCATTAACGAGTACAGACAACTTCCTGTAGAGCAGAATCCAACCACACATCAAAGCCGTGACACTAGGGGTAGTTACACACACGCGCTCGCTGACACACACACTGAATGAGCAGCTCCACTCGTGTACAGAGTAATTTCGTTTCGCAGCGTACATGCCAAAAAGTCATTAAAAAGTAGCGACAGAAGAGTCGGCTCCATCAAACCAACATTTGAGCCGGCTACCACATACCGCACGAGACTCGTTGCGATTCGCTGCCGAGTGGAAACAATGTTGACTGGTTCAAATGCTGTAAGTAGATGATTGACAGCTCAGTGTGACTCCACTGTGGTATCCGTGAAGCCTCACTCCCATCACTGCTCAGACGATAGACGTAGCCCTGAGCTCTGAAGTGTACCTGCTCAGCTGTCTATAAAGGTCTGACTAAATCAGTTTTCCCATCGGTAAGCAAATAAACCCCAGCAACTTCATCATGTTCAGGTTTAGCTAAAGAGTTGCTTTCTGAGAAGGAAACACACACTGTTTATGCTGTCATTTGTATTTTTTCCATTAGGTTTTTTTCTTTTCTTCTGTTTACCGGGCAGGTTAGTCGAAGGTTTTGACTTTGCTCCAGTCTTAATAATTTTAAAATAACGCCCAGACTTGACTCTGTATTATTTATTAAACATGGTGACACCTGACATGTAAAGAAGCTTCTGGAACATATCGGGGGTGCAGCCTGATTCTGGAGGCGCACTGCTTACATACAACCTCTGTTTAACCCACCCATAACACACTTCATTCTCCAGTTTTTTTATACCACTTTTCTTAAAGAATGTTGCGCATTCAACCTTTGTTCAAAATAAGTATAAACCCTTGTATAATTTTTACTCCCTTGCACTTGTGTTAGTGTTTCTAAGTGAATCTTTGAGGGATGCATGCAAGCGTTGTACTAATCCATGCCATACTAAATTATACTCGTAGATTATTTAATCACCACCTGTTAATTATCTGCATAGGTTCTGCAGATTGGACTAAAATAAAAAAAATTTTTTAAATCGAACATATGAACAAAACGTATCGTAGTTTGATCGAATCGAGGGCAGTTTCTAGTGACAGGATTGTCTCCTTTTCCCTTATTCGCAAAACATGGGCGATCCTGGGCACTTGCGATTGTATGCCTGTCAAATCGGACCTTACTCAGTCATAAGTGATTTTATCTGACGGGCCAAGAAATATGTACGGACAAAATCCACCTGTAGCCGACTCTATTAAACCAGTCGTAAAACTTGCCCTTTTAAAATCATGACGCTTAATTTTTACAATGTCCCTCCAATCAGCTGTTCACATTATGACAGCAAAACGACTTCCTTGGTCTATTTACAGACAGAGCTTAACGACTTAAAAAGTACTGTCAAACTGTGACTCCAGGACGAAAGTGTCTCTGGCAACATGCTGTTAGTGGTATGGCAAACCGATACACTCTTGGTGGTTGACATTTTATCTCCATTTTTTCTTGTTTTGGTATTCTGCGACAATAAAAAGGATTTTTAATTGTTGCGAATGACTGGTGTGTTTGTGTGTGCGGGCGCTTGTCCATCACGTTATCTTTGACACGATGAACATTTGCAACCACTAGGTGGCGCCATGTGCCAAAATCATATTTTCTTCTGCTTGGCTGTGACGATTGTTCTTGGGTTCTGTTGATTGAAGTGCTCATTCCGAGTGCGTGGTTGTGTACTGCACATTTGTCACAGAGATCGCAGTGCGTGTCGTTATAGGAAAAACACCGGAGAGAGAGTGGGAGTAATTTCATCCGTCGGTGTTAAAACTCCTGCATTAGCGCTGTTTACGGTTCAACCCCCGAGCACAAAGTGTGGATTTAATTAACCTCAATAATTGAGCTAGCAGTGATTGCACTGGGAAGTACAAAATGGCCCATAGTTTCATCATAGGAAGTGTGAAATTGCACTACCCCTGCCTCGACCTAACTCAATAATGGCATCATCAAGACATTGCTTCTGGATACTTCGTAATGAAAATGTGTGATATAATTGGGAAAAGCGATGCTTGCGGTGTCAGTGCAAAGGCCTACCAAATGACCATCGTGAATAGCCTTCGTTTTAAAAGTTTCTTGTGTATCATGCAAATAGTGCCAAACACCAGCCAAAATCTCCCTCTTTCCTATACTTTCTTAGGGCTTCAGGGCAAGCTTGTTTTGTTTTTTATTAGAAGGAAATATTTACCGAAATTAAGTAGCTTTTCTACACATTTAAATGCTTTACTTTGCCTATAAATCAAAGTGAAATGAAGGACAATAGTGTATGTCTTATATGACTGATAAAAGTACATCTGGCAATTTCACTGGACTGTTGGATTCGCAGTGAAACGCGTCAGACGGACAACAAGGTGCGTCGTGTTTGTGTGCGTTTGGTGCGTGGGCTAGAGCACGGTGCTTACTTAACGTTCTTTAGAAAAGCGCTCGCTCGTAACATGAATACTAATGTCGACCCGAGGGACGACAGCGGAGGCAGTCCGCCCACCGGCGGCCCAGAATCCCCGTCCCCGCGGAAAACGTACTGCCTCTTCACCAGAATAATCCCGCTGCCCCCTCGCGTGGGTTGACCAGGGCTCCGCGCACCACGATGGCGGCACAGATATGTGTCGTTACCTTACCACCGTCCATGGCGTGGAGTCTTCTGTGGAGGACTGCGATGCCGATGCGTTTTTTTCTCCTTTAAGAACAACACCGCTGTAAGGACAGTTATTCCCCTTCCGACTCAATTTTAAGTTCTACAATTTAAATTTTTAAAAACAGTATTCTAATAGCCATCTATGTGACTTTAAGCACTCCCCACCATGATCTCTTGACTAGAAGAGTTTCAAATGAAATTTGAACCTGAGGAGATCAGATAATTTTATTGGAATTCCCTTTTTGGCAGCTGATCTCTGCTTCCCCATTACACCCACTGCATCAGCACAAATGTTCTTTTGAGCATTTGATTTCAGCCCAATCTCTGCTTTACAAACAACTGCAATCAATACAAGTTAAACCATTTCGGTCTGCAAATTTGCTCCAGTTTTTAAGGGAAGTTAAACACACAGTTGACATAAGGCAAACTACAAAGATTGTTTTACATCAGTAAGCAAAATGTGTTGGCCTATTCCTCTCAGGGTAATATCATAATGTTGCTTGTTGTCGCAAACTTCTCTGTTCCACAAACAAGACACTCCTCCCCTTATTTTGTCGTAAGTGCTATAGAATAAAGTCAAAGTAGCTGGTGTAGTTGGTGCGTTTAGCTCTACAAACATTCAGAGACAGGGAAACGTGACTGTTGCCTGTGAAGGTAGAACATTCTAGCAAAACCTTTTGATAGCAGGGCTTTTGTCCTTTAAGTCATATGTGATCCCCCACCATGGCACTTTCTCAGCACTGGTACCGTCTCTTATCGGGTACCCTGTTTAAAATAGCAACAAAAAAATATATGGAGAGTGGACTGTCCTGATCCCCTTTTACAGGATTACAAGATTTGTGTAAAAAAATAAGGTGATATTAGAACATATTAGTGGATTGTTCATGTTGCAGCACTCACCTGGGTAATACACGGCAGCCATTTTATGACAGAAACCCCACTACCCGCCAGCCAAGGGGGAGAGGGCAGAAGTACAAGAAAAACCTAAAATATGAAAGGCAAAGCCATCTGATAACAGTACCATGACAGGTTTGCCAGACTGGGGATGCCATCAAAGTATCAGAGATTAAAAACAAATTAATGGGGGATGTTTCAGGAGAGAAATGTGTTTGAGTTAGTGATGGTTGGGAAATTTTAAAAGGAGGTATGGGGGTAAGTTTTGGAAATTTGTACAGGAGTCAGTTGGGAGCGGAGTATTGTCAGAATCTGGCAACGCTTCCTGTCAGTGCCATGGGGGATCATCTGCATAACAGTCTAGGGCATCACATCCTGAAGCCCTGGATCCATTTTTCTTCATGCCCAAATATCTTTGACTATCAATTTATTGACTGTTTGAAATACTGGGGGCCACAGGAGGAGAACTGAGCTCCCCGAAAGCAATAAAAGCTGTAAAATTATTTTATTTATTCATGTTATGAGGTGTGTGGTTTTCACTATTATCAGACACTTGGTGGCGCTACAAATTCGACTGAAAATCGAACATTTTAAAATTCACCAAAAATAAAATATATAGCATACCACACTTTTCGCGCCCCATGATTTCTCAATAAAAGTGACCAACATATTTCCTTCTCCCATATTGAAATGTTTTGTAAAAATGTCACCCTGCTGCATAGGCTTATACCACAAACATATGGGATATTATATTCTATTGCAGTTCCACTAGGTGCAAAATTCGGTTGTAACTATATAATGATTATGTACCTCCCGTGTTGTTTGTAGTTAGGTCTGATAACATAATGAGAGCGTATTCTAAGTGGGCGTTCAATTACATTTTGTATATTTTTAACCATGGTTTGCTTTGTGTAATTATTGTGGTGCATACCCATGATTAATACTCCCAACGTCCAGCCAACAACGAGTCCTAGACAGGGCACGTTTACCTCGTCCGCAGGCATCAGTTATAGGCCACTGTAGCAGGTGCTGAACTGATCCATTTATCCATATTTTAGATGCAACAATGTAAGGTACAACGCGAGAATGCGTTCGTACCTTCAGATTACTAACACCAAGTAATTCTCGTAATTCGAGCATACAGTGCTCCACGTTTGAAGTACTGTGAATACATTGCGCCATGTTCTATTGGTTTAACAAACGTTTGCAAGTTGATTTGTAATTGGCACCAAAATGCTAGTGCCATGGGTAGATAAATCCTGACACGAACACACAATGTGTTGCTAATTTTACAATATGATTTAGCCAATATTATTTGGCCCGTTTGTTATACATTATAAACAATCAGGTTCTAAAGCATCATTGTTGTGATAAATTTTAAAAGCAGCCACTCCAAGACCGTATTTCTCTGCACTCGCAAACTGGTATCAATGTGGGCAGCTGTCGTTTGGTCTCTGGAAAGTATGGGGCAGGACTGCCCGACCCTATTCCAAGAGATCTACCGTCCTGTAGGTTCTCATTACAACTCTAATTTGACAGATCTGACTCCACTAATTAGCAGATCAACGAGATCTCTAGTTGTTGAATGAGGTTTGCTTTGTTAGGGTTGGAGTGAAAACCTGCAGGCGTAAGACCAGGGATGGGCAGTCCTGGTATTGTTGATTGGTTCGGTTAACTCTGTTTTACGACCATAATCAATGGAAGGTGAGCACAGTCTTAAGAGAACCTGGTGCTGGATCTGGAATCCATTCCAAGGGCCCACTTTAATCTTTGCGACAGTGATAGAATTCACCACTGCCCCTTCTCCCCCCTCTCCCTCTCTTTCTTCTTAGGTGCTACTTCGAGAAAGGACACGAGAAATCTATCTGTTTTTGGAAACTAATGATTGAACACAGAAGTCCTTGTTCAAACTGCTGATTGCGCTCAGTCGATGATGCACAGAGAACTTTGCGCTTGATGAAGCTCGAAGAATGCTTTTGGGAAGTTAAACATTTGGGAGCATATTTCACATTTTAACCGGGCCACGAGGTTGCACTGTTTGTTAAAACGGTGTGGCCTGCGCAATGAAGCAAGATATTCTGCCAGTTAATCTTCAGTCAATGTAGTGCGCTGGCCAGAATTGATATGCTCAGGTGCAGGAACGTGATTTGGCTTGAACCACTTGATTCGCAGTGGAGACGAAACTCACCCTCTTCCGACTGCGCGGCATCGCTGAATATTCAGTTAGACTTGATTCAGGACTGACACCCATGCACGGTTGCGATTTTGGAAAGGTTTATTTTAAAATACCGGAGTTGGGAGGCGGTGCAGTGGGAGGGATTTTGGGAGAATCGAGGCGGTGCCCTGTAAATTGAAAGCTCCAAGCGTATGACTAGTCTCCAACTCTCTCCCTCCCACCCGTTCCCCTTGCAGTGGCTGTGTGCGTGGGTTAGTGTGGGTGCAGTAAGCGAGCTCATCATAAAAGCTGCAATTTTCGCTTACAGACATCTCCGCGTATTCATACCACCGCAGTTTTGCGTCATATATTGAAATCTTTTACTACCGTTATTTTTGCCTTCAGATACTTTTTTCACGGATAACTCTTCTTTCAATCGGGAAATCTTGTTTATGGTTTTGCCTGGAGCTTCCAAGATGTCTCGTACCGACGAGGTCCATCGCATAACGGAGAATGTCTACAAGGTAAGCCCCTGCAAATTGTGGGAACTAGCAAGCTAGCTGTGTAGGCTAGCTGTCGGGGGATATGTCTCGCATTAGATTCTTGTAGCTATCAAATGTGTTTGGTATGGGGGTTCTCTTTGTGAAACATTTAGGCTACTTGTATTTTTGTTTATTATCTGTTTTCTATTTCGCGTAGGCTACTACGCGGTTTGCTATCCACAATGATTGCAAAGGGAAATTATCTTATCTGATCAAATGTCTTATGTCCCTAATCCCTAGAGTAACAGAATTTAGCTTTATCGTTGCAACAGGTAACTTAGCCCCATGCTCACGAACAAGCGGTGAAGGCTATCCATTGGTTTAGACCTCTTCACTAGTCAATCACGGTAGTTCTTTTGCGATCGGGATATTAAATAGGTATCGTTGTCAAAACGGGCGTTCCGCAGTGAGGTCTCCTTCTTTTCTTAATGCTGTACCACATATTACAAAACTCTGTTTTTGTCCTCAATGGCAGAGTCGATGCGACTCTGTAATTAGATAGTCACCATTGATCGTTTGGTCTGGGCCAGAGGTAGGCTATGTAATTCGTCGTTGTCGGGGTGAGGGGTGCGTTGAGACTTTGACTCTGGGGGCGGGTTCAATGATAGTTTTTGGGTGACTCAAAGTAAAACGTCAGTCTGGAGTTCGCAACTTTGCGTCTACCCTGCTTGGCGTACGATTATTCAATTTTGAGTGTGATCCACACCCTATACGTCCAAGTATTTATTCATCCAGTACCTTTAGTTGCGGACCGTGACGCACAAAAAAGCACCATTCCTCACACCTGCCAGAATATTATCCGCTCATTTTAGCATAGCCCCACAGGTAGCCTATCTCCTCTTAAGTTTGTAGCCTACTGTATTTGAAAGAGAAAACGGAGCGACATTCCGACAGAGGCGTGTTCGTTTCTTGTGACTCCTGCCTTGTTGCGACAGGTTCTGCCAACATTTGCCTTGGGGGTGTTCCACGTCAAAACAAGTTGAGCGAAATATTTGGCTAGATCAAGTGGTTTCAGACTCGAGTTGGCAGTAGTACCTAATGCCTTGTGATTCACGAGTTCACCAGCGTTTTATGTTTGTTGTTTACAAATGGATCAGAATACGCCATTCAGTGTTTTTTTATTTTATTTATTTTTTATGTAACTTGTTAAAATGACAATGAAAAAGACAGGCGTTCATCCAGTACGTTGTTGGATAATCCCAGTCGCTCCTGGCCATGTGACGTCATCGGTCTATAACATATGATACTCGGTCATTTCAGCACTTCAAACGGGAACAAAAGAATCTTTCTCTTCCCACATGATACAGAACACTGTCTACCTGTCAGAGGAGATGCCAAACTGAAAAAGAATTGAGAATGGGTTGCCACTGTGTGTGTGTGTGTGTGTGTGTGTGTGTATGTGGGGGGAGGTAGTATAGCTCTTTGAGAAGGCAAGATGCAGATGGACTGGGATTACTGACTAGCACTGAGTACTTAGCATCACCCCCCCCCCCCCCCCCCTTCCGGATTTTGTCAGATCCAGACGCTGGAGTGGTGGGAGTGGGCAGATTTGTAACATATGCTGCACTCGTTCGTAACAAACGAATCCTACGACTCATCCAGTGACTCCCTCCTAGCTTCTATTGCCCTCTGATCCTGCATCCCCCCCCCCCCCCACCGCCTCTCAAACCCCCCCCCCCCCCTCCACAAACACACGTACCGAAACACTCCAAACCCTGCAGCTGCCTGTGTTACCACGCCGTTTGTGATCTCCTCTGCATTTGTGTGTTGAGGTGGCGGAATGGTTACGCAAGCCAGCGCCAGTCTGATCCCTGGGGGGGGGGAGAGCGTGGTTCATGCCGTCCTCGCGTTTCTCTCTCAGGTCTGTGTGAAAGGCAGAAATGGCAGAATGAGACAGACGAAAGGGATTGTGGTTAAAAATTGGAGGATTGAGGGTGAATGTGACTCTCTGTGGCCTCTTGTGTGGTGTCAAGGGCACTCTTCCCTCCTCCCTCTCCCCCAGTGTGAGATATGAGAGTTGGTTTGACTGGCGACGAGTCCTCAAGGAGAGAGAGAATTGGACTGCCCCCCCCCCCCCCCCCCGCTAACCAGCTGGTGCAGAGTGGAGGAGTAGGCCAGGAGACTAATCTTCACAGCTTAAGCACAGCAGACGTAAACTAGCTCACCACCGTGCCAGCCCCCATTTCCGTTTAACCTAGTATCCCCCCCCTCCCCCACAGGAGAGGAGCAGAAAGCTCTCCTAGCCCAGAGACTGTCTGTGACAGTGTTGATCAAGCTGATCATGTTTCCATAGAAACCCCAGCCCTCTTCCCACACATATACTCCTTCTCTGTCCAAGACAACCTGAAAGAAGGATGTACTCCAGAGGAGTGTGTGCGTGTGTGTGTGTGTGTGTGTGTGTGTGTGTGTGTGTGCGTGTGTGCGTGTGTGTGTGTGTGTGTGTGTGTGTGACAGGTAGGGGGATAGGGGGTAGGGTAGGGTAGGGGAGGATTTTTCTGGGCCTTGTGTCTTGCTGGTGATTTCTGGGTTGTTCTGTACCGCTCTCAGTACCGGGCTGGGGGTTGGAGTGTGTCTGACTCACACCCTCCTGCTGCTGCTGGAGAGAGAGAGAGGGAGAGAGAGAGAGAGAGAGAGAGAGCGATAGAGAGCGCGTGAGAGAGAGAGAGAGAGAGAGAGTCTGCCTCACTGTGCTGTCAGCACATGTGAGACATGATGAGAATTACTCTCTGACCTTACACTCCGAGTGCAGAGGAGAACCTTTCACTGACGGACAGACAGACACGGATGGAGAGACAGACAGACATAGAGAGAGAGAGAGGGAGAAATGGCGAGAGAAAGACAGTTGGACAGCCTGTGCGTGTGTGGAGAGATCCGTGCCACGTTGATCGGGGAACCTGTGGGAAACGTTTCCTGGAACGTTAGTGCTTGGGTGGATGTGGCTGTGTGCTGGGCAGGGTAGTCTGGACTTTAACTTTCGCTAGCGACAGGCTCACATCCGGGCTAAGACCGGGGGAACATAAATGAGATTGGTTTAATTTGGCCAGGTACCCTCCTGGTTGCACGGGACGTCCTGTAGCATAATGTGGCTTTTCCATGCCTGTGCACATGTGTGTCTGGCATGTATGCTTGTAAGTGTGTTTATGTATGTATATGTTGTGTGTGTCTGTGTATGTGTGTGTAGAATGTGTACGTGTGTGTGTGTTGCTGCAGCTGCATAGTCGTGTAGGGACTTGGTTGGGCAGTTGCTGAGTAATTAACTGTACAGTTTGCGAAGTGAAGCCTCTTAACTGATGCATTGTGACTCATGTAAACGAAGGTGTGTGTGTGTGTGTGTGTGTGCGTGTACACATCCATGTATCGCATGCTTGTCCATTGATTGCATATCTGTCTTTGGATTAAGTGATTATGTCATTTCCTGTCCGCTTGCACGAGTACTTTGATTCTCCTTCCCTCCCACCAGTAACCCTGTTCCTCAGACTGTAATTGCCTTTATGTGCGATCGCTACCGAGAGAGAAATCATCAGATAATTATCCCCATGATCTTCATTATGTCAATAGCAGCTTCCTCCTGATTGTTCTCTCAGCGTCTGTACATAAGTGCTTTATTGTGTGTGCGTGTGTGCGTGTGTGTGTGTGTGTTTGTGTACATGTGCGTGTGTGTGTGTGTGTTTTTTCTTTAATGGTGTATGGGGCGTCCCCCTCCTTAAGATAATGCTAGCTTAAATGTTCAGCTTCAAAGTATCCAGGCTCAATGGTACAGGAAATCACTAGGCCCCTGCAGCCCCCCCCCCCTTCCCCACACAAACACACACACACACGCACACACAAATGAACATCCACTAATACACGCACGTGTGCTCTTGTGTGTGGGAATGATTGTTTTGAGTGTCCGTGTGTGTGTGGCACCCACACATGACCATAGCTTACAGGCTCCCTCTGGCTCAGCTTGGGTTGTGCTGATGTAGCTCTGACCAGGCCATCTCTTTGGGGGGGGCGGGGAGGTGGGTGAAGGCGTGGCCAGGCAAGAGTTTTTTAGCCTGGCAGGTTTGATGGGGGGGGGGGGGAGGGCCACAGTGTGGCCAATCAGAACTTGCAGCACACCTGCCAGGTGTGTCTCATTTGTCAAGCCAAGGCCATGACTCTGTGTGTGTCCGTGCGCTTGTGTGTGTGTGTGTGTGTGTGTGTGTGTGTGTGTGTGTGTAAGTGCGTGTGTGAGAGAGAGAACGAGAGCGAGTGAGTGAGTGCACTCTTTGTTCTTTTGTGTGTTTGGGAGCTCCTGCAGGTTGTGTGGAATGCCAGGTATCTAGGTGAGGCCATGTTTTTTAGTTCTGCCGCCGTTCCCGTGCCAGCGGATCAGGGCCGTCCAGGAGTGTTAAGCGGCACTCATCACACTAACTGAACACGCCGTGCTGTGGGAGGCGACCCCGTTAAGGCGACCGCCGTGACGTCTCTTCCGCTCGCGTCGAAACTGGGCTTCCAGTCCCCAGCGGAAGAGACTCTCCCTCCTCTTCCTCAGAGCAGGGCGCTTCTCTTAACACGATCAAACCCCCCACCCCCCCACCTCCCAACACATTTTATACGCCTAGGAAGTTGAGTGTGCGGAAAGTAGAGCAATCTCTCGGCCTGTGCGGTGTGCAGGTAAGCGCTTGAATGTGAGGGAAGGTTTGGTTCCGGTGTCCACCTGGCTTCTTTTTTTTTTTTGGAAGCGAAGTGTTTTTCCAAGGATCGCTTTGGCGGTCGTGAAGAGTAGGCCGATGCATTTAAAGGACGCGTGGCTCTCCTACGTGGCACACTTTTTTCATGTAGGAGGTCTGTACGGGTAGTTTCTTAGCAACAAGGCAGCATGAAGTGTCTGTGTTATGTCACCATCGTGAGATGTAGGAGCTTGTGTGTGTGTGTGTGTGTGTGTGTAAGTGTATTATGTATATTGTATATGTATAATGTAAGATACACCACAGCATGCCGTATATGGCATGACCAGGTGGTGACTAGCACAAGGCTGTAAGCCAAGGACTGTTACTCACCCTGAAATGCCATATATATTTTGCATATGCAGTGGCATGGAGTGGTTTATATCTCTTATACCATGGCTGTAACTACAATACATGGGAAAATTGTGATAAACTGCATATTAAAAACTTTTAATCAAGTACAAAACTAAAACCATTATGTACAAATTCGCCACTTAGCTAAATATAGTTCCTCTGGTAACGGTAGGTGACACTTGAGCTCGGATTCTATCACTATCAGCTGTCGAAAACATAAGAAAAGAGAGAAGACATTTAACAATAAAAAACTAAGTACACATTGTTGGTATGATATGTTTCACGTACGGTATCATGAACAGTCAGTGTTGTTATTTACTCTAATAACTAAGTTACATTAATATTTCCAATCTTAAATAGGCTACTGCACCTCTGACCGCAGAAATGCTTATCTTGATGTAATTTGTTGCAACTAAGGTATTTGCTGGATAAAAACACTTTTTGTCCTTATATTTAACCTTAGTGATTGGTTTGGTGAATCAACTGTTATGACCTGTTGCTGTGGTTACGTTTCCTTTTCTAAGCCAACAATTTGAAAGTTTTCGGGCAGTGATTTAGGACTGTAATGAGGTAAAGTACCCGGATTACTATGCCTATACACAAATATAATGCATGGCTGTCAACCAATCAGAATTGAGTATTTATACAAGACACGGTGTGTGTGTGTGTATATATTCAGTGAGCTCCATAATGTTTGGGACAGATATTTTTTCTTGATTTGGCTCTGTACTCCACAATTTTAGATTTGTAATCACACAATTTGTATGTGGTTGAAGTGAACATCTTAGCTTTTATTTTAGGGTATACATTTTGGTTTTATCATAATAATAATATAATAAACCTTCATTTGACTAGGAAGTCACATTGAGTTTAAAAGCTCTTTTACAAGTGAGACTTAGCCAAGACAGGGCCAAAGCAGTATAGCCTAAATTTATATAATAGCTACCATGTAGATATTACAGCACTTTTTATTTTCTGAGAAATAAGAAAAAAGAGTCAGAGATAGGCCAAACCTTATGCTAACCTAAACAAACTGTTTGAACGTCATTGAGAAGAAACAGCTCTGGTGAGCTCATAAATCAAGATTAAGCCAAGGAAGACCTCTATGGTGGATGCAGTGAATTTGGAGGCATTTTGTTTAACCTGAGCAGATAAGATGCTTCAGTATACTTCAGAATTTATTCTGCTGCTTCTATCAGCACTTACATCATCAATGAAGACAAGTGAGCCAATATCTGTGGCATACATGTCCAAACCATAACACTCCCTACCACCATGTTCTACAGATGAAAGGAGGTTGGAGGCTTTGGATCTTGGGCAGTTTCTGTTGGCCACCATTCTCTGCTCTTGCTGTCACTCTGATACAAGTGAGACCTTTTTCCAGAACCATACCAGCTCTTTTAGGTGCTTCTTAGCAAACTGTAACCTGGCCATCCTGTTTTGTGTCAAATTAGTTGTTTGCATCTTGCTGTATAGCCTCTGTATTTCTGTTCATGAAGTCTTCTCTGCACGGTTGTCACTGACGGATCCACACCTGCCTCCTGAAGAGTGTTTCTGATCTGTTGTATCGCTTTTTGGGGTTTTTTCTTCTTTATGGTGAGAATTTTTTAGCTGTCAACTGTAGAGGTCTTCCTTGGCTAGAATCAAAACTAGATACCGAAAACTCTCTTATACCTGCACTAAGGAAGCAATTGAACACACCTGACTAATCAGAAACATCTGTGAAGCCATTTGTGCTGAACATTTATGTCCTCAAATACGGGGACTATTTATAAAAATACTGTAATTGTACATGGTGAAACCAAAATATATAAAAATGGCCTTAAATAAAAAGCTGAGAATATGCACTTTAACCACATGTGAATTGTTTGATTACAAATCTAAATATAGGCCTATATATATATCTGTCTTTGTCCCTAACATTATGGTACTCACTGTGTGTGTGTGTGTGTGTGTGTGTGTGTGCGTGTGTGTGTGTGTGTGTGTGTGTGTGTGTGTGTGTGCATGTGTGTTGAGACTGTTGACTATCTGCATTGCTTGGTTAATGAACATGGACTGGAGGTGCTCTTTGGACTGTTTTGTGCAAATACCAGTTCCATTTTTTGCAGAGAAAACATCACTGAGAATTAAGCCATAGGTTCTGGTTTTCTTTCAGAGAAGGGCAGCAGCCGAACGGAAGGCCACATCAATAAGGTCACGAGAGCACTTTAACACGTTGCCATGACATTCTTGCGCTATACCGTATAAGTAACCTAATGCCTCAATCAGTCCGGTGATGTTTCAGAACATAGTCACTCAGCTTTGAAATGGCTTCTCGCTGTAAATATTTAAAATGGAAAGGGAACAAACAGCTGAGTTGTATCTGGATGCTTGTCGGCGCATGCTAGTACTCGCACGTACACACACATGTGCGCTCGCATGTGCTGTCACACGCGTGCACAGCGCACACACGCACACGCACACGCATGTTCTCACAATGGGGGCGGGAGGCTTAGAGCTGAATTCCTCCTCCTCCTCCTCCTCCTCCTCCTCCTCCTGCTTCCTTTTTTTTTTTTTTTTTTTTTTTTGCTCCAGCTCTCATTCTTCTTGTGCTGAGACAAATGGCATCGCCCACGACCGAAACAGAAATACTCGTGCTTAACATCATCTTGTTACTGTCTGTACAAATGCACCTAAAGATTCAGTTACGTAGTGTTACTCTCTGTACGAATGTACCTAAAGATTCAGTTACGTAGTGTTACTCTCTGTACAGATGCACCTAAAGATTCAGTTACGTAGTGTTACTCTCTGTACAGATGCACCTAAAGAAGATTCAGTTACGTAGTGTTACTCTCTGTACAGATGCACCTAAAGAAGATTCAGTTACGTAGTGTTACTCTCTGTACAGATGCACCTAAAGAAGATTCAGTTACGTAGTGTTACTCTCTGTACAGATGCACCTAAAGAAGATTCAGTTACATAGTGTTACTCTCTGTACAGATGCACCTACTGAAGATTCAGTCACATAGTGTTCCTCTCTGAACAAATGTACCTGAACATTCAATCACATAGTGTTACTCTCTGTACGAACTCTCTGTAACACCCGTCCATTTGGGATTCAAAACTCAAGGCATATCAATATAAAAAGCAGGCGGTGTGGTGAAAGTGTTGTGGACTAAAATGTTGCGGCTTTGAATCCTGGGGAGGGTGGGGGGTGCACTGTTGTTGTAGTTGCAAGATAATTAGCTAAATTTTTGGAGCTGGCTGGAACTAGAGCAGATGGCAAACAGATATAATTAATGTAATTCAGTGTAGTGTGATGTAATGGGATGTATTGCGATGTAATGTAATGTAATGGTTTGCAAATAAACAGCTGGAGTCTTGGTGCGTTTAGAGATGGGGAGACTGCTGTAGAGGCAGGAGCCATGCATGCATGCCTGCGTGCACAGACATTGGTGCAAGTGAAGTTTTCTTTGGCGTTACAATGGCAAATGAAGGTTCATGTGTGTAAGTGGCTGGCAAGGAGTGTGGGTGGGGTGGGACTTGAGACTTGTCCCTCCTTCAGTCACAGCGAGATGGTTCGCAGTCGGTCGCCCGGGTAACCATGGCCTGCCGGTGCGGCTGTACATTTCCTTCGGATTGCTCAGCGGCGTGGGATTTTCCCTCCGCTCGTGCTGGGCCCCGCAGTCTGTGGGGCTCTGACATCTCTAGAATGGTGACATCTTGGATCTGGCTCCCTGGTTTCCTCCCCCCTCTGCTGTTTTCCATGTGCACTTGGAAGCTGTGTGCCGCTACCCTGTGAGCATGAGGGGGAAGGAGAGGGGAACACTGAAGGGCTGGATGGGGAGAGTGGAGAAGGAGAAGGAGGATGACAATCTCAGCGATGGCCTTTTTTCCTCTGTCTCTCTCTGTTTCCCTCTGTCTTCTGTCTCTCTCTCTCTCTCTGTCTATCAGAGAGGCCTAATTGGGGGATTGCCTGTGGACTGCAGGGGTGTGTCCACAGTGGCATTTAATCTGAGCGGGGGCTGGAAGAGGGGGACTGCTTTGGAAGGCTATGTAGCTGTTTATTTATTCTCATTATTCTGTAGAAATATCCCCCCCCCCCCCCCCACAAACACACACACACACACATTCATCCACCATTCGTGCACATAAACTCATACACAAATATTCAGCTATTGCTGTCTGTAGGAATATTCTCTCTCTCTCTCTCTCTCACTTCTTTCACACACACACACACACACACACACACACAGGGCTATTTGGGGAAAATATATATCTCTCCATGGAGCTGTTAGAAGTGACACATCAGTGATAAAGCATCCAGCTGAAAAATACACTAATATAAACAAAACCAAGCCATAAGTGTTTTCTCTCTTCTCACACACACACACACATTCAGAGCTAGATATGATTCCAAAAGCACCATCATGCATAACATGGACTACAAACAGAGCTGAACCGTGATTCATTCAGTAAGATCAGCATTACCTCTTATTATTGAAAGAAAAATGTTGTGTTCTTTGGATTACATCATACTAATGAATGCATATTGCCTAGCAACGATATATAGCAATGGAATATCAGCCACTTTTTTATTTCATTAAAAAAATAAAATAAAATAATAATAATGTTCCCAACTTTGTGACCAGTGAGGGTATCTGTCTGATTACAGTAACTAGCTGTATGTGCTACCAGTTTTCTTTTCATTCTACAGTATGCAGTCACTGCACCATAGGAGTTCATTAGTATAATTAGTGCGATACGAGTGACTAGAGAAATTCCTCTTGAATCGCGATGAGACGAGGGCAAACCCTCTGATTGGAAATCCTCTCTCTCCGAGCGATGCCACAGCCTATCAGGTGCCACCCTGCCGAGCTGCCTGCCGCGGCTGGCCTATCACAGCCAAGATTCCATACCAGTCGGTGCGGCGCTTCGCGAACTCTTGAACCCGCTGGCCAGGAATTTTATTTTTATCCCGCAGAAATGAAGTGGCACAGGGGGGGTCTGTTGTACACGGGAAGTTCCGCTCGCTCTCGAAACAATCAAAAAATCTTTTTCAGAAGAGTGGCAGAGATGTGCAGCTTCAGAGAGGCACTCTGGCTAATGAGTCACGGTTAGCTCCATGCTCTGGAGGATGCCCATCTGAAGTACTTAACCGCACTGGTGCTTTTCAGAAGGGGCTAACGTTAACTGCAGCACCCCCCCCCACACATGTGCAGTGTAAGTTAACAGCGACAGTGGCGTTTGTCAAAAGAAGGGGAAGTCCCGTTTCCCAGTGGGCCAGTCTTCGTGTGTTTTTATTTTTCTTTTTTTCTCCCATAAATTGCCATGACTCAATTAGCTAATTAGCTTTATGCACCAAAGCCAGTTCACTTGTAGATTAGATAACAGCGAAGTGTTTCGTGTTTGGGATGCAAGAAGGAAGCCTTCAGCTGTCATTTCTGGGCTTCAGAAAACATCTGCTTAATACATCAGATCAAGCAAATAATTGGATTAATTAACTAATTAATAATGATAATTGCAGAAGTTGGCATGAAATTGGACCCCACTTGCCCACCCCTGCATCTGAGAATGGATTGGGTGTGAAGCCTTTGTATGTTTATAGTGCTGGTTTTACATTTGACATTTCTCATTGGTCATTTGATCTTCATTCCTCGTCCCTTCATTCCTGGTCTGGACTTGGTGCAGTGATGGGGGACAATGGCATTGTGGTGGATTACTACTTTATTTATTATTTACTGCACTCATTGCCCATACTGAAATTGGTGAATCTTTCAATGCCTCCATCTCCTTCTCTGGACTCGTTCTTCCTTTCTCTCCTTCTCTCCCCTCCCTTATAATCTCCCTGCCATTCACTCTGTCTCATTCTCCCTTATTCTCCCTTAATTCTGCCTCTCCATCCCTCTCTCCCTCCCTTCTTCCCTCCCTCTCTGGGTAGATATGTTGGATAGTTCATCAAACATGAATAATATTGTATCTGTCTGTATCTATACTCTACCTTCCTACCCTAGTACTATACCTGTGTGTTTGTATACTCTACATTACTACCCTAGTACTATACCTGACTGCTGCCATACTCTACATTACTACCCTAATACTGTTCCTGGCTGTTGCTATACTCAACATTACTACCCTAATACTGTACCTGACTGCTGCTATACTTTACATTACTACCCTAATACTGTACTACATGACTGCTAGTACTATATGACTGTGCTATACTCACATTACTACCCTAATACTGTACCTGACTGCTGCTATACTTTACATTACTACCCTAATACTGTACCTGACTGCTGCTGTACTCTCACATTACTACCCTAATACTGTACCTGACTGCTGCTATAGTCTGCATTACACTACTACTGTTCCTGTCTGCTGCTATACTCTGCATTACTACCCTAATACTGTACCTGACTGCTGCTATACTCTGCATTACTACCCTGCCCTCGTGCTGTATGCTGTGCTGTGCTGTGCTGTGCTGTGCTGAGTGAAGGATCTGCATTCATGAGATTTCTCAGCATAATGAAAGACTTTATGAGATTTCTTCCCATTGCTGCTCTGTCGTTCAGACTCAATCTGGAGCTCCGTCAGAGAGAGTTCTGTTAGTGTGTGTGTGCGTGTGTGTGTGTGTGCGCATGCATTTGTTTGTGCCGCCTCTGCAGTCTCGTGGTGGCTGTTAGTTTGGAGGCATGTACAGTGAGTGGTGGTTGACTTTAAAAGTTATTAATGTCTTTATTGTTCCCACACAGTGAAAGTGGAACAGGCATTCCCCTTAGCCTCTGTATCTAAACAGAGAACAGAGGTGCAAAAGAAAATCCCACGCGCACCCACACACAAGCGCACGCACCACAAACGCGCACACACACGCATGCACAGGCACGCACACGCATGCACAGGCATGCACACGTGCAGCCTGCATGCAAAATGCGCTCCGCCCGCCGCCGCCTGAGCATGCGCGAGGGACGGCAGATCTGCGGGGTTGTCAGACTCGGCTCCGCCGGCGGCCGCGGCCGACAGGAGAGAAGTCCCCGCCGCACCTGCCGTTCGGCTCCTGTGTAATTACAGAGCGGGGGGGGGGGGGGATGTAGTTTCAGGGTAGCCATTACCGCGGCGCGCTCACTCTCCCTGTTCCGCCCCTCCCGCGGTCGATTAGCGGCACGCCTGCGGAATGCGGCCCGCCTGCGCAGCGCGACGCAGCCGGGGCGCGCGGTACGTGCGCCGTTACCCCGAGCGTCCCGTTTCTGCCCGTTTGGCTGCAGGCACTTCCTGGTTTTTTTTTTTTAATTAAAAAAAAAAAAAAAAAATTCTACTTTCTGTTTTTATTTTACTTACACGCATACATGCATGCATGCATGCATGAATGCGTACAGGCATGCATGCATACGTGCCGATATACATACGCATGTACATACAAGCGTACATTAACTCACATGGTGAGTATTGGTGGTATGAGGTCATCCTGACTTTCCAAGTTAGAAAGTTTGATAGCTGCCGTTTTAGGTGTTAGAGAAAGGCCAGAATTGCAGATACAATGTGAATAACTAATACGATTAGAAAGATTAATAAATATGTAAAACAATATAATCAAAAGGCCAAGTGATGTAGGCAATTGGTCCACTATATTGTTCATAGCCTTGCCTGTCCCACTGATGCCACACTGTTTTTGTGCTGACCCAACTCTGTTCTGTCACACCCTGTCTTTACGCACTATAAAGCAAATAATTACTCACGAGGCAAGGAAGGAGAGAAAGAAGGAGGGAGGGAAGAGAGGATAGGTTTAGATCTGCACGAGCCCAGAAGAAAAGGGTGTGTACCAGAGAGGCAGGGTGCCTTTATCCTATGTGTTTATGGGATTGCTAAGGCCCCAGATATGCTGTGCTTTTGACAGGAAATAGTTTGTTAGGGGAGGAAAATCTGTGTGTGTGTTTATCTCACAAGCGTCTTGTTCTTCACTCTCACCAAAAAAAGCATGATGGTTACATTTCTATCCTCCTCTTTTTCTACTCCTTGCTTTCCACTCCCTCTTTCTTCCTCCCTCCATATTCTTATATCCGTCCCTTCTCTTTCTCTCTGGCTCCCTCTCTCAGCTGTGTTTGTTGGTTGGTATGAAGCCCTGGTCGAGTTCCTGTTTGATGTCCTCTGTGCGCCAGGCTGCGTGCTTGGTTCCTGTCTGGCATGTTTATATAGTAAGTTACGAAGCATAACGTTTTTAAAAGCTCACTACGCCCTGTTTACAGGTACTTGGATTCCTGAGAGCTGTCTCAGCAAACAAACTGTCGGGAGGCTCTGCACAGTAATATTATCAGTGTTAAATCGACTCTATTGGACTTATGTACTGTGTAAGGGTTCAGTTAACTTCTTGGTGAGTTGTGTCACTTCGACGCGTTTCTCCTCATGAAACTCTGTCAGTCCAATAATTCCCCCCCAGTTATATTTTTCAATTAACAGCAGCAACTAGGGTAGGAATCAATTAGGAGGGCGCTGGCTGGACAGAATTAGTAATGTAAGTGTTCAAAAGAAGCGTTTAGTCACTCGTTTTCCCAAAACGAGGCAATGGAGTGCTCTTACACATCTCTAAATATATGGCTATGTATGCCTAAATGTGTTCTATACGATGCATTATATGTTTTTGGCCCTAGTAAGAAATACTGTTATATGCAGTTGTCATTTTACTGTACTCTATGCAAGTATATATATACCCGGTCGGTAGTTTAGATGTTTAAACTCCACCTGCAGTAGATATATAAACCTTGTCTGTAGGAGTTCTGGGTAGATGGGTAGCTGAAGATAAATGTCTTACGCCAGTTCAAAAGCAGCCCAGCTGTCTGCCATAATCCTCTTACAGAGTCAGGGTAGCCTGAAATGATACGGCTACTGTTTTTACCTAGCAGGGAGTGTCCTCGATTGCACCGCAGACTTAACAGACTAGTTTGGACTGTTTGCTGCATGGGAGAGACCGAAGGCTGGAGTCACGTGCGGAACAAACATGCACACACCACAAGCACAAACGCACAACTGAAACCAGATGTGTGTGCGCGCGCGTGTGTGTATGTGTGTGCGCTTTTGTGGCTGCACACACGTGCATCTGTGTGCATGTGCAGTTTTGCGTGTGAGTGTGCGCGCGAGTGTACGTACTTTCGTGCTGGTGCACATACTCGTTTGTGGTATGTGTGTGTGCGTGCGTGCTTTGCTAAAAAAAGAAATAAAAACAAGCTCTTTCTGAAAGCTACAAATACAAATGCCCATCCTTCAATAGCCCCCCCGCCCCCCGCCGCTGAAGGATCTCCCATCAGCCCCTGCGCCGTCCGTTCGCTGGGCGGAGACGCTGCTTTTCCGTCGTTTCCGTGGTTTTATTGGAGTGTGAGAGCCGTCTTCCCGCGCGACGCGGGCGGCTCTGGAGCGCCCGTCTCACTGAGACGCCCTGCCGCTGAGGTGTTATATAAGAGCCAGGAAGAGAGTCAGCACAAATATAGTCCTGCTTCCTCTCCCCGGGGATGTGTGTGTGTGCAAGCCTTTCATCTTACGGAGCGATGCTCTGTGTGTGTGTGTGTGTGTGTGTGTGTCTCTGTGTGTTTTTCAGGGAGAGGAAGACCATCTAATGAGTGTGAGTGTGTGTGTGTGTGTGTGTGTGTGTGTATTTCAGGGAGAGGAAGACCATCTAATGAGTGTGTGTGTGTGTGTGTGTGTGTGTGTGTGTGTGTGCGTATTTCAGGGAGAGGAAGACCATCTAATGAGTGTGTGTGTGTGTCTGTCTTTCAGAGGGAAAGACCGTCTACTCTGTGTGTGTGTGTGTGTGTGTGTGTGTGTGTGTGTGTGTGTGTGTGTGTGTGTCTGTCTTTCAGAGGGAAAGACCGTCTACTGTGTGTGTGTGTGTGTGTGTGTGTGTGCGCGCGCATGCGCGTGCCTCTGTGGGGTGTGTATACCATCATGGGCAGACGTTGCGTTAATTACACAGGCTTAATAAAGTGAGCGCTTCCAGCGCTAGGTCCGCGGCTCACTCCTGCCCTTTTCCCCCTAACGCCGCCGAGCACGTGCAGCGGTGAAGTGCAGCTGAGGGGAATTAGCAGGCTATTGCTTTTAAACAGCAGAGCGCCGCTGCGTTAATTACACCATTACACAAGGCTGTGTCCGGAGAGCCCTTAAACGGAGCCCTGAAAGGGGGGGGGGGGGGGGGCGGGGGGGGGGGGGGGGCGCTCGTACTGACTACACGCTCGCGCGCTGCGCTCTCCGGGCAGACGCTCTCGAAGGTGGGCTTTGCTGCGTTGCCGTCGGGAACGCGCTGGGCTGGCTCGCCTCGCTCCACCTGTGCTCCGGGTGAGCGGCCCCCGCGGCCCGCGCAATTCGGCGGGCGCTCCCGGCGACCGGAATTCACGCTGTCCCCGTTCGTCGCAGCCCAGTTTACCGGCTGCGTAAGCCCGCGGGGACGAAGGAAGGTGACCCTCAGACTCAGCCAATCAGAGCGCTTAATCTTGTGTTTTTTTTTTTTTTTTTTGAGGCCGGGCCAGATAGATGAGTCTCTTTGCGAAGGTTTGGCGGTGGTCCATCCTCCTTGCGTTTGTGAAGACGAGTGAGAGAGAGGGAGATAGAGCAAGTAATGGAGGGAGAGGGGGAACAAGAGAAGAGTAGAGAGGGAGAAAGAGAGTGGGGGAGAGTGTGAGAGGGAGGGAGGGAGGGATAGTGAGACAGAGAGAGAGAGAGAGAGAGAGGCAGAGTGAAAGGGAGAGAGAGTGGGAGGAGAGATAGAATTGGGGAAGGAGAGGGAGATGGCGGCCCTCAGATCCTTAGAAAACATGGAGTAAGAGGTTTATCTTTTGCCACCAGCTCCTCTCTACAACATTCCTGCTTTCAACAAGCTAAAGAGTTGTGTCCTTGTGCCAGCGGTGCTCTCTGTGTCTTAGACAAATGTGGGCTTAAGTGGGGATCCTTTTTTATTTTGAAGGTTTTAACTTAATTGGTCTGTTAAAGGGTTCTTACTTAATAATAAATGATACAGAATTCATGTCAATTCTTAATGTGTGTGAGTGATAAAAATTATTTTCTATGCAGTGTGTATAGATTGATGTATGCGCTTTGCTCACTATTGTAGTACAGCGGTTTCTGTGTGTGTGTGACCAAAAACACAAATGTGTCTTGACTAATAATTAATTCATTAAATGAATGACTTAAATGAATAAATGAGCTGGACGAGAAGGCTGGTAGTCCTGACTGAGTAAAGACTCTCGTACTTTGTTCCCATCTCTGGCAATGATTGTTCTACTGCAGTTCAGCAGAGGCACAGAAAAATGTCTGGTGAAGGTGAATTTAAAATGGAGCCACCATAGAGATCTTCTGCTCTACAGTGCTGCATCCTGGTTGTGTGATGGAGCCACCGTAGAGATCTTCTATGCTTTGGTGCTGCGTCCTGGATGATTGATGGGCTTCCTCTTTCCGTTGTTGAATTAAAGAGTTCCTGTGGTGGCATGTTTGTGCAGAATTGCTGTGTAGACTATGCAGAAATTCAGGTATCGCATTACCATGGGTGGGGGAACCTGTGATTGGACCGTGTGGGTGCGGAGCAGAACCCCTCGAACTAACCAGGAAGGAATGCAGTCTGCTTTGTTACCATGGTGATGAATGGTGGGGGGGGGGGGGGGGGGGGGGGGGTTGTTCGGCTGTGATGCGGTGGAACGGACCCCAGAAAGGCCTGACTGGGGGCTGGAAGCTGTGGTAGGGCTCTAGAGAGCCGACTCAGGGGAATGGAGGTGTGTTTTTCACATTTGGTTTGTTAAGTGTGTGTTTGGCACTGTGCCTGATAGCACCTGGAGAAACTCCCTGTAGGGGGGTGGATTTATACAGACACACACACACACACACACATACACACAGTCACATGCGTGCAAATACACTATATGACCAAAAGTATCTGGACACCTCTTGGTCTGGGCATGTTTTTTTTTTGGTTTTGGCTGGGCACCTCAGTTCCAGTGAAGGCAAATCTTAATTCTGCAGCATTCTTGATGATTCTGTGCTTTCCCCAATAGTTTTGGGAAGACCTTTTCCTCTTTCAGCAGGAGGTTGTTATAGCAGCAAAGGGTGGACTGACTCCATATTAATGTCCATAATTTTGGATGAGATGTTGGGTGTCAGGTGTCCACATACTTTTGGCCATGTAGTGTATGCTCACACACATGCACATATGTGCACACACACACACACACACACTCTAATTTGTGTTTATCATTCTGCTGCATTGTGTGAGTGTGTGTGTGTGTCTAACTTCAATCTGCAGTTGCCGTTCCTGATAATAGTAAATGTATGCTGTCTTTCTGCATCTGTCTCAATGTTAAACTCAACTCTCTCAATCTGTCTTTCTCTCCCTCAGTCCATCATGGAGCAGTTCAACCCCTGCCTGCGCAACTTTATCACCATGGGGAAGAGCTATGAGAAGGCCCTCTCCAGTGAGTATCTCTCTCTCTCTCTCTCTCTCTCTCTCTCTCTCTATCTGTCTATCTATCCCCACCCCCCTCCCCTTTGTCCTAATTTCAGTTGGGCCCCCGGAGGCCTGCCAACACCTCAGACTCAGCCTCTCCATCAGTAGTACAGGCAGGTAGCCGCTGTTCCCCTCCGGATTAGCAGGCTTCAGTGCGGGCCTGTTTTTACTCAGGAGAGAGCGGGGGGGGGGGGGGCCGAGGGGCGGAGCCGAAATCGTATCATGTGACGGTGCGCAGTCCTGCGTACCACGAGGCTGACTGACCCTCCTGCTCCTTTTTTTTGGACGCGGTGCTGAAACGGCTGAGGGTGAAGCAGCAGCTCGCTCAGGCAAAACTCACAACAGCAGTGCCCAGCCTTCCATTCGAATCTGCAGCACTTTGTGTGCAGAGGCCATTTCAGGCAGGATCCAGGGTCTGGGGAGAGTCAGTGGAGAAATTGCAGGGGGTGGGGGCTTAGACTGTTATCATGGCTGGTGTATGTGACCTTCACATCAAGGCAGAACATTAATTCTTCATCTTCTCAAGCTTGTTTCTCTTTTGTTTCTCTTTATAAAATAGCTATCCAGTTTAAATTCATATTAGTCCATTAGTTGTCCGTTCTTCTTGCTGTCTGACTTTACCTGTGTCGGAGTGCACAAGCGTAGCACTCTTTGAGATTGTGAGGTGTAAAGTGAGGCATACATGCAGTCAGTTATGTGTTCTTGTTAGTGTTACATGTAATCTTTATACTTTTTGTGGGAAAAGTCCATTGTTTAGGTCACCGTGGCCTGCAGCCTGGTGCGTTGTGGGAGGTAGTGACAGATCCTGTTTTGTTTTATATGGGGCAAAAGGTGTCAGAGGTTTCGCTTTATCTGTGTGTGATTTGTGTGTCTGTGCGTGTGTGTCTGTGCTTGTATTTGTGTCTCTGTGTGTCTCTGTGTGTCAGTTTGTGTGTCCCTTTGTGTAGGAGAGCGAGAGTGTATGTGTATGACTTTAGATATTTGTAGAAAGAACGTTTGTTTTTTGTGTGGGTTTATGTCTGTTGTGTTTTTATATACACAAACCTCAGGGACATATCTGTGGTCTGTCTGCGTATGTGTCTGTGCATTTTTGTTTGATAAGGTATGAAGGGCCCTGTAATCATGTCGAGTCGTTTTGCTGTTATAAGTGCTCATTACTGAATATTTTAGCATTTCCAGATTTCATTTTCTCTTTATTAGGTGAGTTTACCGGCCCCCGGGTAATGGTGCAGTCTGTACCGAAGGCCCTGTTTTTCATCTGATCTGCCTCACAGAGTAGGAACGACGCTCAGTCACGAGGGCCGGTGTGGGCTGGTGTTGCAGCGCCGTGATTTAGGGAAGAAAAGACTCCTGAGGAGCTGCCAGGCTGTAAATATGGCCGCCGTGCTTTGGAGATCAGGCGGGAAGACCTTAGCAACCGACTGCACCTAGCTCAAGCAAAAAAAAAAAAAAAAGAAACAACAAAAAAAAACATTTTCAGTTCTCTACGTTGTGGCACTTGTGGTCATTTGTGTGTGTCTGTTCGCTGGCAGCTGAGGAGGGGGGGTTTTAAAATGTTAGGCCCATCGGAGTCTAGAGTTTATTTGGAGCAGGTGTTGGGGAGGGGGGGGGTTATTCAGGTCACGGCTGTCTTAAAGGGACAGAGCCTAGGTAAAGTGCGTGCAATTCTTGTTTTTTTCAAAAAATGATCTATCATTCATTTGAATAGTTGATAATTCTGGGTGCTTTTTTTATTGGTTTATGGATAAGGAAGTGTTATCCCGTTGTAGCCTTAATACAACTTCATGCGTCTGAAATGAAATGCCCTTCTGTAGTACTCAAAGAATCAGATTAAATGTATGTAAATCAGCTTTAGGAAGTCAACCCCAGGTTCAGCCTGTTGTCTGAGTCCTGAGTTCTCTTCTGCTGAATGCCAAGGCCAACCTGACTGTACCAGACTTAATCTTTCTTATGAGATTTGGTTGCCATGTAGAGTCACTGTGTTTGAGTCGCATTAGAGCGCATGTATCTACGCACTCACCTGTGCTACTGTACATACACCTACTCACTTCACCTGCGCTACAGTACATACACCTGCACACTTCCCCTGTGCTACAGTACATACACCTGCACACTTCACCTGTGCTACTGTAAATACACCTACACACTTCACCTGTGCTACTGTACATACCCCTACCTACTTCACCTGTGCTACAGTACATACACCTGCACACTTCCCCTGCGCTACAGTACATACACCTACCCACTTCACCTGTGCTACTGTACATACACCTGCACACTTCACCTGTGCTACTGTACATACACCTACACACTTCACCTGTGCTACTGTACATACACCTACACACTTCACCTGCGCTACTGTACATACACCTACACACTTCACCTGTGCTACTGTACGTACACCTACCCACTTCACCTGTGCTACAGTACATACACCTGCACACTTCACCTGTGCTACAGTACATACACCTGCACACTTCACCTGTGCTACAGTACATATACCTATGCACTTCACCTGTGCTACAGTACATACACCTGCACACTTCACCTGTGCTACAGTACATATACCTGCACACTTCACCTGTGCTACAGTACATATACCTGCACACTTCACCTGTGCTACTATACATACCCCTACACACTTCACCTGCACTACAGTACATACACCTACGCACTTCACCTGCGCTACAGTACATACACCTACACACTTCTGTTGGAGAACAGAAGGTCGTGCTCCTCGCCGCTAAAACATTCTCTTCCTCATGAGAATGGCTCCCAGAGCAGAAAGTGTATCTTATGTGACCCCTCATGAATTTGTAGAGGTCAGCTCTGCCTTGCTCATTCCTGCTTGCGGCCAAGGCTGTCTTTCATACTGCCGTGACAGTAGTATCGATAGCTAAGTCTGTTGTAATGGGCTTTGCAACTAGAGGGATTCATTCTGAAATCGATGGTCGTAGGCTTGAACCATAGGGTCCGTCAATATAGCTCCATTTATGGTATGTCTGTGGTAACTGACGTCTTAACTCTCCTGGAGAGCTGCAGGACTAGAATTGAGAACAGCTTCTCTATGGTCAATCAACATTTCTGTAGTAATTGATCTCCAAAATGTGATTGTTTAGTTTGGCTACTTTGATGTGGTGGATTAGCATATATGGTAATCAGCATCCTGCAATTAGAAGGCAATTGGTAGATGTAGACTATGAACCGCAGGATTGAGGGATGGGGACTGTTGTTTGCTGCCATCCTCCTGTGATGTGTGATTGGCTGCCATCCTCCTATGACCTGTGCTTGGATGATTTACTGATCTCTCACCCAATGCCTTTGTGTTTCCAGGTGTGACGTTCGCAGCGAAGGGCTACTTCGACGCGCTGGTGCGGATGGGCGAGCTGGCCAGTGAGAGTCAAGGCGCAAAGGATCTTGGTGAGTCTTTGAATGCGCCCTTAGTGGGTGGAGTGGGGAATTCAAGAAAGGGCTGTTGGGGGTGCGGGGATGTGGCCAAGACCTGAGCAGGAGCAGTCTCCAACAAACATGCGCACGCATTCACACACACGCGCACGCACTCTCACACACACACGCACGCACAAACACACACACACACACACACACACACACACACAGACTATGACACACACACACTACACAAGTACGAGCACACATCCACACAGAGGTACCATGTTACTAGGCACACTGCACATGCACACACACACACTCACTCACACAAACACACAGCACACACACAAACACGCAGGCACACACACACACACATACACACACACACACACAGTCAGTGCATTATTGCTGGCCCCTATGTCCATATGGATATTTGTGATATTTGTTATGGCATCGTTTGCTTCTGTTCATCATTCTCTTCCTGCTTTAGTCCCAGTGTAATGTCCGCTCATATCAGACTGTGTGTTTGTCTTCTGCCTCCGAGCACTTTGCAGTCTAGCACATTCCTCTTTCGCATTCCCCGAAATACCCCAAACACCTCCCTCCCCGGCAGTGAGTGCCCTCCCGCCTCTTCCACTCTGCGATGTGTCCCGTCACACGATGAGCGTTAGCCCTGCACACGCACATACCTCACTCTTACAGATTGGCCCAATCTTGGCAGCTGTTGCCGTTTCAGGAGGGGTCACGGTGCTTAACTGTTGTGATTTGAGGATGGGCGTGGATCAGTGACTGTCATGGTTTCGGAAGGGGTGGGATTTGGTGGTTTTTGTGGTTTGGGTTGGGACGGGCCTTCATGACTGTTTATGGAGGAGTGTGGCTTGGTGACTGATTTGTTTTTGTGAGAGGTGTGGCTTGGTGACTAATGGCGTTCAAGGAGGGGTGGGTCTTAGTGGCTGACTCTGTTTGGGGAGGGGTGGGGCTTAGTGGCTGATTCGGTTTGAGGAGAGGTGGGTCTTAGTGGCTGATTCGGTTTGGGGAGAGGCGGGGCTTAGTGGCTGATTCGGTTTGGGGAGAGGCGGGGCTTAGTGGCTGATTCGGTTTGGGGGGGGGCGGGGCTTACTGGCTGATTCGGTTTGGGGAGGGGGGGGCTTAGTGGCTGATTCGGTTTGAGAGAGGCGGGGCTTAGTGGCTGATTCGGTTTTGGGGAGAGGCGGGGCTTAGTGGCTGATTCGGTTTGGGGAGAGGCGGGGCTTAGTGGCTGATTCGGTTCGGCTCTGGACCGGGGCTGTAGAGCAGTCGGGTGATGATGTGCGTGAGTGAACATGAAACCAATCACACAGAGCTGGGGCTGTGGGAATGAAGCATATCAGTGCTCTCTGTGTCTGACTCACATTATACCCACTTTCATCCAAA
>CM045899.1:25228758-25336258 GCA_025169545.1 Anguilla japonica | reverse complement strand
TTTGGAAACGAAAAAATTCCCATGGAGGGCGGAGGCTGACCTCACGGGGAGGTGGGAAGCGGGCGTCCCTGTTACCCGACGTCAGCGCGAGCGCTCCTTCCTTCTCCCCCCCCCCCCCCCCCCCCCCAAAGAGCTTCCGAAGTTTCCAAGCAGGACTTTGAGTTTAATTCTTAATTAAAAGGAAGAGGGAGACGGGAAGAGGGGTTTCCAGCAGAAAGCCTCGCTGCTGCCGTAGATCAAGCGCCTTAATAAGGGCGTTTGCACCGCAGCGGGGGAGGAAAAAAAAAGCTTGGATCAGCAGAACAGAGTAACGGAGAAACACACCTTCAGTTCCCACAGGGGAGGAGGAGGAGGAGGAGGAGGAGGAGGAGGAAGGCCACATGGTGTTTGCGATGGTTATGATTATGATGAATGGCGGTGGCGGCGATTATTTTAATTAGCCGATTGGTGTCGTCTGTTCCCCCGCACCAAATCCGAGAATGGCCTCACCGGTCGTGTGTGTGTGTGTGTGTGTGCGTGGGGTGCGCAACCTCGACACACTCCTACTCGCCCAGCTGACTCCCACGGCTATTCCAACCACACAGGCAAGTTCCCCTCTCACACACACACGTGCGTGCGCGCACACACACACACGCACACACACACACATGCGCGCACACACCCCTTAAAGGCGAGCATTTGAACATCTTTATCTCAGGGGACGCACATGTTTCTGAGCCTGGGATGCTGGGTTGAGATATGAGACCGGCTGAAGGGCTTTATGTACTGCAGAGGTACCGGCGCGTTCGTCCCTCTGAGGCGCTCTCGCTGGTGGGCTCAGAGGCCGTTGGACGTAGGCCAGGCTTTGGCACAGGCCCGTCCGTTCAATGTCCGCTTCTTTTCCAACACGGCGGGCTGTCCCTGGCGTAGATTTTCCGCTCTTCCACGCCAGTTGCTCTGAACAGAAGGCGACTGTAATGGGTGAAGCGCTGGGGCACACCTGAAAGAAGGCACTCTGTAACGGCGTGGCTATTTACAGCGTGGCGATTGAGCTCGGCCACAGGTGAACGGAATGGGATATTAAGCTCGCCAGCGCTCGACTCAACGCTCTCAGTGCTAATCCAGATTACGGTAAAACAGCCGCTTGAGTGAAGAGTGACGGGCGAAGCTGAAATGGCTGCCGTGACGGTGTTTTGTTTTCTCCGGTAGCGCCGACGTTCAGATAACCAATGGCCTTTGACCTTACTGAGCAGCTGTCGGGGCAGTGGTGACATCACTACACAGAGGCGCTTAGCGGCGACCTTGGCTGGGGTCCAGACGCGCGCCTGCGGTCGGCCGTCACCTTGACGCCCTGCTTAATCTGCGCACTGCCCCCCCCCCCCCCCCGCCCCAAAAGGCCGATCGTAGGCTCGTTACCTGGTGGGGGGAGGGAGTGGCTGTTGTTTTTAAGTGGATAGAAAGAGACTGTGTTCCACTGGGGGGGGGGGGGGGGGGGGGGGGACGCCGAGCTGAGCTGACCTTCAGGGACAATCCCTGCCCCGCTCTGATCCCCTCGGCTTTGAGGGGGATTATCTGGGTTTGTTCGCGCTCGAGCTCCCGCGGCGCGGCCCACACGTCCGCCATCGCGCTCGCGCGCTCAGCTCTCGTCCGCCGTCGCCGCCCGGCAACCCCTCCTTCGCTGAGCGCGTCATCGCCGTGCGACGCGGCTGGGGGCGGGTCACCCAGGCCGGCCGGTTACCGGATCCGGTGACTGCCTTCCCCCCGCCTGCGCATCAGTTGAACACCAGACTGTGCCGCAGCCTTCTCACGAGCTCCGGTTCCCAGTCCTTAGCGACGGGAACAAACATTCTGCCGTTGCTATAACAGCACCCGCAGCGATGCGCGTGCGCAACCTTTGCCCGGTGACTCATTCCCACCCCCAACCGCAACCGCACCGCACTTCCGCTACGCGGATCTGACTTCCTGGTCTGAGAGGCTGAGAGGCGCGGTCCGTGTGGATCTCCGCTCCACTCCGGTTCTCTGAGGGGCTGCTGTTAAAAAAGAAAAAGAGAGCCACGGGTTCTGGGTGAGAAGTTCTCCCGCGGAGGAGGAGTTCCAGGAGCGTCTGTGTGTCTCTCACGCTCCGGGGCTATGCGCAGGCATGCATGCGCGGGCATGCGTGCGCAGGCATGCGTCGCCGCAGTCTCGCCGGGCCGCTCGCCCCAGGACGTGGCTCACGGGCGTGGCTGGAAGGGTGAAGCCCGGCCTTTCTGATGAGTCAGCGACAGGTCCTACCTGAGCTGACTCTGTGCCTGGGCAAGCCCTTTCATCACACACACCCGCGGCGTTCGCTGTGTGTGTGTGCGTATGTGTGTTTGCGTGTGTGCATGGGTTTCTGTGTACACATCTGCGTGAGGGAGAGAGTCAGAGGGAAACTGCCCTTGTGGTTTTTTTTTCTCCCATCTGTGCGTGTGTGTGTTTCATGTTTTTTGAGAGAGAGAGTGAAAAAGGATTTTGTGTTGTGCCGTCAGTCGCGCGGTTTTAGGAAGCCCACTCCGCGCAGTTTTAGGAAGCCCACTCCGCGCGGATGTCAGACGGAATCTGGCCTGCTTTCAGGAATGCCTTCCAAGTACAGTGTCTGTGAGCCACTTCCTGTTCACATTCAACCGTGTCACTCTTCAGCTGAAGCAAGTTCCCCTAATCTGGCTCTTTTGTTTAATTCAGGAAAGGGAATGCTGAAGCCCTCCCGCTGCCAGCGAGGCGCGCTCAAGTTTCTGAATGAGCTGCTCCAGAGCTCCACGGCGGAGGCTAGAATCAACAGGAAGACCTTGAGGCCATTTTCACATAATAGAAAAGCTTGGCCAGCCGGCTGACGTCTTTCGTTCTCGTACTGACCTGTCGATGACGACTGGAGAACCTGACAGCCCACTTGCTTGGCAGGACGCGGGCGCCCTTCAGCGAACGCTGTCGCAATCGGCGCTGTTGTTGCATTACGGTGCTTATTTGCCGCGGCAGACCTCCCTCGCCATGGCAACATAATTCAGCCCGCACTTTCCAAATGATCTGTTTGTTAAGCTTTGGGTGTTCACCAGAGCCAGCCAGGTTCTGTTCCTCGCTCAAGGCTGCAACGGTAGGGCTCCGCCCAGGATTCTGTGTGGGCTATCAAGATTTTTCACAGCCTTTCTTACGAGCTGAAAAACAGGAGCAGGAGAACAGAACAAAAAAAAAAAATCAGTTCAGTCAGTTTACAATTTGAACGACTGAAGTGCTCAGGTGAGCGTTTGTTTATTAATGGGGAGCCTCTTTGGTTGGACGTCCAAGACCATGCAGCGCTAGAGTCAGATCTGTAAGCCTGAGTGACTGTTCTGGTCTGACTGTCGCTAAGCGGTTTAGCCGTCTTGTTTGAAGGAGGCAGGAGCGGGTGATCAGCGACGCACCGAGTCTGTTCTGTTAACACACTGAGAGTCTGTTCCCTGTGCAGTACAGAGTGCGTCCTTTCTACGCACTCGGTTTGAAATTAGAATTTGGGCTGGGTGGGGCTGTACCAAGGGAAGGGAGGGAGTGACAGGGTTGTGTGGGAGAGCCTGTGTTTGAGTTGGTGGTGGGGTTGGGGGGTGGGGGTGTTGGAAGAGCAGGGGTTTTAACATCTTCTAAGCGAACCCATCCCCCATATTACCTCCGGTCTCCGACGTGATTGTGTTCATCCATTATTCAGACGCGCAGGCTTCCTTATGTAGGCCAGCGGGGGTGCCATTTACGCAGCTGGGTACGGCTGAGCGCTGCTCCTCGTACTGCTGCCCCACTGTCCGCACGAGGCTCGAACCTTCAACCCTCCCGCCTCTCTCGCCTCTGCGCTGCGCTTGCCTCACTGTGGGCCCTGGCTGTTCCCCGTCTGTCCGAGGGGGCGGGGCTCGATTGAACACCGCCACTGAACCGGCCTTTCAGCCTCTGTTTGTGAGAATATCTCGCGCTTGCTTTTTGCAGTGCGAGTATGGGTGATAGCTTGAATGACTGACGTGTAAATGTGAAGGAAGCAGCATGTCTGCGGAGGTCATGTGACCCCGCGGTATCCTGGGTCCCCACTACTTTAGGGTAAGCACGTGCCCTGGCCAGGCATGCGGTCCTCCCCTATTACTCACACACCCATGCACGCACGTGCACACACACATGCAGACGCGCGCACACACACGCGCACACACTGACACATATGCACGCGCGTATACACACGTATACGCATGCAGCCACGCACACAAACAGACACACGTATACACATGCACACACACACACTCACACATACGCACGTGTACACACCCACAGGCTTTCTCGGAGACCTCACATCACATCTGTGGCGCTTGCTTTGGCGCACATCGTAAGGTCAGGCCTGTTATAGCGACATCGGCACATTTTCAGCCTCTCTTCAGCTTTTTATCGGGAAGGTGGGGGCACCCCCAACAAACGTGGGTCGGCCGCCATCGCCCGAGGGGCGGGGCAGGGCGGGGCAGGGCGGGGAACGGTGGGAAAGGATGGGGGTGGGGTGGGGTGGGAGCTGGGAGCTGGGAGCTGGGAGGGGGGGGGGGGGGATGGGTCTGTGTTGCCCACCTCTTGGGTTCTTACTGGAGGGGTCTGACTGCGTTGAGGGACTTCCTGTGTTCGTTTTCGTCTCTTCAGGTCTGTGTTTGCTGTGTTCTCTGCTCAATCTCGATCTTTTGTTCCTCTTTTACAACGCATTGCACATTCAGAAGAAGCAGCATGTAGGTATCCTGAAACCCACACACATCTCACCCTGGCTGCATGGCTATCGCTCCTATTTCTTTCTTTTTTCTTTTTCTCTCTTTCTCTCCCTTTCTGGTCTGTTTTTTTTTTTTTTTTGTTTTGTTTTGGTTTGCTGTGTTATGATTCTCTCGTGAAGAATTACGGAACCGAAACTTTGACCGATATCTTATTTGATTCTTTTTCAAAAACCCT
This sequence comes from Anguilla japonica, assembly GCA_025169545.1. Lineage (NCBI taxonomy): Eukaryota > Metazoa > Chordata > Actinopteri > Anguilliformes > Anguillidae > Anguilla > Anguilla japonica. Next base: position 25,331,335 of record CM045899.1, on the reverse strand, counting down.
GCAGTTTGCGTCAGCTCGGGAATCTAGTCCTCCCTTTTGTTTCAGAGAGATCTTTTGATTCCTTGTATGATTTCATTTCTTCTTTATGTTTGTGACCTCGACCAGCTTCTTCCTGCTTTCAAAGAATTCTGTTCCTCATATTTGTCGTATCATATTTGTCGCCGTGGTTTTTAAATCGTTGAATGTGTTATCTTTTCCGTTTGATCGATGTTCCATCTTGTCCTGCGTCTTGCCCTCTTCCTCCCCCTCCTCTTCGTCCTGGCCTCCTGGGTTGTGTCCTCTGTGTCTGTGCGTGTTTGTTTGTGTGTGACTGCATGGTCCTCTTGCACGTTGGTGAATCTAACAAGCCCCAGGAAAGTGTGGGGGGGGGGGGGGGGTGGTGGTGATTGCAGGTCTTTTTCTCTGTTCTCTGTCTTTCTGTCTCTCTTTTTCTATACATCCTCTGTCTTTCTCTTTCTCTCTTTTTTTACACTCTTTTCCCCCCCAAATGTCTTTTGTTTGTTTTTGTTCATTTGGTTCTCGTCTGTTCTCTTTCCAGGGGATGTCCTGTTTCAGATGGCTGAAGTCCACAGGCAGATCCAGGTGCAGCTGGAAGATATGGTGCGTGCCTATGTCATCGAGGGTTGCAGTGTAGGGGTTAGAGCCCTGGACTCCGTTACCCAGATTGGAGACACAGATTTTTTTATTTATTTTATCTTTCTCCAGCACCCCTTGGAAAACTACCTTCATAAAAAGGACACATTTGCCTACAGCACACTGCATAGTTAAACTGCGTTTAGTTACTGGTGTGCGTCACAGAGATTTGCCACTAAATCTCTCTAGGACATTTTGGAAAAAAAATGTGTCACGTGTAACGGGGAGGTTATCACAAATATGCAGTCGGTGCAAGTGACAGACGTACTTATCTGGAACCGTGCTTGAACAAACAGGAAAAACCCTAAGCAAAAAAAAAAAGAAAAAAAAAAGCGACCATAAAAACCCTTACAAGGAACCCTTTCAGTAGAATTAGCTTTAGTCCCAGGCAAAGAGAGACCTGTTGGTTTGGTTTTTAAAAATAAATTATTACATAAACACAATTGAAAATGCCTTTTTGGTGGGTCTTGAAGGCATTCCCACACTGAGTCACTGCTCCAGCATTGAAGCCAGCCCTTGGTTCAGTTGCATGTGGTTTTATGTGCACAGGATTACGCTTCCCTGTTCACTTGCTTTGTCCTTGGCGGAAACCCAGTGACACTCCTTGTTCCAGCTTGTTCAAATGATGCCCTGATGCTGCCTGTCGAATCAGAATGTGGTTTCCCTGGATACAGTAGCCCTATGTGTACGGTCCAGTCACTTTACATTAGCAAACAATGATTTAGGTGATGTGATTAGAATGCTTTACAAACTGTTCGCTAATCAGCCATTGTTATCCACGTTGGTTCACAGGAAGCAGGAAGCTTAGCTCACACGTTTACTGTGATGTCCCTTTATCCTGGTTGATGTTTCACTGATGAAGGAGTTTGGGTTAACCTTTGCTTGAAGGCTACAATGGCCTGTGCTGTGAAGGGAACATGCATACAAAACCAGGCTTAATATTTTTTGTTTGTGCTCACGCGTGTGTGCTTGTGTGTGTGCGTGTGCGTGTGCGTGTGCGTGTGCGTGTGCGTGTGTGTGCGCGTGTGCGTGTGTGCGTGCGTGCGTGCATGTTTGTGTATGTCTGTGTGTGTCTGTACGAGTTTGGCTGTTTGGTTGCTTGTATGTAAAGGAATGCCTTGCTTTCTCCCCGCCCCACTGCTGGGTGAGGCTGACCTTGCTTCCATCTTTCCCTGCAGCTCAAGTCGTTCCACAACGAGCTGCTGACGGAGCTGGAGAAAAAAGTTGAGCTGGACGCCCGCTACCTGACGGTGAGTTACCTGCCTCACTCACCTGAATTTACCTGTCTCCACCCCTTTCCTGATCTGGCACCTGAGACTGTCTCCGCCCATTTCCTGATTTGTCACCTGAGTCTGAATTTTTTTATTTAGCACATTTTACATAGCATTTGTCACAATGTACTTCACAGTATACCCTGGCCTAAAAGACCTAAAACCCTAAAACTCCCCCAAAGCGAGCCAGAGCCAATGGCAGCAACCAAAAAACTCCCAGGAAGGCTTGCAGGAAGAAACTGTGGGAGGAACCTCTGGCCAGCTCAGTCATCTGAGACTGTCCCCGCCCATTTCCTGATATGCCTCCACCTGTTTTTCCAAATTATTCCTTCACCTCGGTTTACCTGTCCGCATATTTCACTCGCACTATCACCAGCTGAAAATGCAGTTTGTGGATCAGTGGCACAGCAGAAAGTGCGCATTACTCAACAGCTCCCCAGTGGGGCTGTTTGCTGTACCGATACGCAATACCGTGGCATCTAGAGAACAGATACCAAATGAAAAATGGCTGTTGCTAGCTGACAACAGCGGCTCATTGAAAAGACAAGGGGGGGAAATAATCAGTCGGTTTTTTTTTTTCTCGTTAATATAAATTCAAACTGCGATGAGGCAGTTTCACTGTCTTTAACCGACTTCCCTGGCGAACAAGCCAACACAAATATTCACAAACGCTAGCGAAAACGAACCAGGCGAAGTCAAAATGGCTGCCCTGGCAATTCACACCATATTCTGCCTTTAAGCACACAGACTTCCTTGTGAAGGATGAGGTTTATCTCTTTGTCTTTGTGGTGTGGTCACATGGCAAACGGGATTTCTGTCTTTTCCATTAAAGCACACAGGCTCTACTTTTCTCCTCCTCCTTCTCTTCTTATTTTCTCACAAGGCCCTCTTGTGTGTCTATCTTTGTGTGTGTGTATGTGGTGTATGTATGTGTGTGTATGTGTGTGCGTGTGTGTGTGTTTGGGTGGGGCGTCGGGGTTGAATTGCGCACTGTTGGATTATGAACCATTTTAGCAGATTGAAAGAAAACTAACGGAGAGTAATGAGAATGTCACATAAACATATTTTTAGGGCACTTGGAATCGCAGCAGTCATTTCAAAGCCTTTTTCTTGGACACGGTCCTGAAATCCCCAATGTTTCGGTTGGGCAAACACACTGCAGTGCAGTGTCATGGATTATTAATATTAATTTTTTGGAATGCATTTGTGGCCAGAGCAAAGACATCTGGGTCTCTTCCTAGCTGCTTATTTTCTGAGAAGTGAGATCTTGCTACTTCTGCCGTATGACATTTGTGTTTTCAAAAGACTGTTTGGACCATGCTTTATAATTGTATGTTCCGGTTATTCAACTATATGATGTCACTGCTTTATAGGTGCAAGATTCAACGAAGCCCCAACGCCATTTACAGCACACACAGCTCAGATTTTGGCAGTTCCTGAAAGGGCATTCTGGTTCACTTAAGTTCCCAGAATGCCCTGGGAGTGACCCCCTCTTTTCTGCGGTGCTAGTCAATCAATGTGTCAGAGACACTGCATCAGCGGTGAAATATCCGAAGATTCCATGCCAGAATTCTTGGATAGGCAGTTGTTCATGAATTTTAATTTGAAGGATGCCTACAGCCTGGTTCCTGGTTGAGTTGCTGTAAATTGTCTTGGCAGCCAGAGACTCAGAAATTCAAATTTACTTCCTGCTGGCCATCATTTGGAACCCTTTAACACTGCCAGGAAATGCCGCATAGTGGCAGGTCTCACTGCTGAATGACTATCTCTATCCCCTGTATTATCGGTGTGAATGAGAAAGTTAAGCGTCTCGAAGGAAGTCGCGAACGCAAGAACCTTACTTCAAGACGCTCGTGCTGCCATGTGAGAGGGCTGACTGTAGTGTGACCTATGACGGTTTCGCGAGACATGGCTCTGAGGGCACGACTCTCTGCTGCCCCCCACAGGCGGCGCTGAAGAAGTACCAGATGGAGCACAAGAGCAAAGGGGAGAGTCTGGAGAAGTGCCAGGCCGAGCTGAAGAAGCTGAGGCGCAAGAGCCAGGGCAGCAAGAACCCCTCGAAGTACGGGGAGAAGGAGATGCAGGTGAGCCACGGGGGCGTCAAAGGTAAAAAAAAAAAGCCTGTGTGGCTGTTGTTGGGGAGCCCCTCCAAGCACGGGGAGAAGGAGATGCAGATGAGCCACGGGGGGGTCAAAGGTCAAAAAGGGCCTGCCGTTTTTTGTGTAACTAGTGTGGCTGTTTTATGGGAGTGAAGTCAAAGGGGTGTGTGCACAGATTTTTATGGTAACCAGATGGTATGATGTGGTGTCTGAATGCTCATAGAAAAGAATGGCTTGACCATTCTTTTCTATGAGCATTCAGACCACACAAAGGTCTTTTTTTGTTGTTTGTGTTGTCCTTGCCTGTCTCGTCATGAGAATTAAGATGACGTGAGCTGGACAAATTTGAGGCATCTCAAATTTCTACCATGTCAATTGAAAAGAAGGAACTTTGAATGTTGAGAACACGGAGCTGACAGTCTGGTTCGGCTTGAGAATCTGTGGTCTGTCTTTGATCGAAGCCCCACTGGAGCTCAAATGCAGGGGTCGAATGATGGCAGCAAATGTGTTTGTGTGTGTTGGGAAGAGGGCAGGGAGGGGATTATTTTGTCGTTTTTATTTTTTCTTCTTCAACGGTCGGTGTCGTTCTTGCTCAATCAGGCTAAACATTGTTCCTGATTTGTGCTGGGTTAGGGGGGGGTGAAGTTATGCAAGGTGGTCTGGTTTTCTCAGATGGGGGGGGGGGGAGGAGGCTCTAATGCACAGGCAGCTCTGTATTTGTAATACCGGAATATTTGTTTCCGTGCTTCCCAAGCTGAGATGAGCCCATTTTAGGAATATTCCGTAGGGTAGTTCCTCTGTGGAATGGAAGGCAGTGATCCGGGACTGCTGTCCTGTGCTGTTCGGGGAGAAGGACAGGGCGGGGCTGTCTTTGCGTGACGTAATTTTGCGTCTAAGGGGGCGGGGCTGAACTCGTCCCCTCCCCGACGTTTTGCCTGCCAGTTTGCCGCTGCGTGTCTATCGCTCGTCAGGTTGAAAACCCCGGGGGGCGATGGGAACGTAAGCGTGCCATTGGCGGGTTTTTGATTGCGGCGGTCGTCGGCGCAGGGGTGATTTATATTAATTAAGTGGGGAATTAGGGACGGCGGTGCGAATGCGCTTTTTAAGAAAAGTGGGTCCCCAGCCCGCACGTGGGCTGGGTCTGCATCATGTTCTGCGCTTGTGGACCACCCCCAGGTGTTGTGGTGTCGTGTGTAGAGGGCGGTGCTTGTTACCTGATAGTTCATCATGTTCTGCGTTTCTGGACCGCCCCCAGGTGTTGTGTTGCCGTGTGTAGAGGGTGGTGCTCGTTACCTGATAGTTATAGGGCTGTGAGAATGAATGTGTAAAATATAAACTGTGTATTGTAAGTCTCTCAGGATCCTGAAAAGAAGGGCTTCTGTCGAGCATAACATAATAATCATTATTATTGTTGTTGTTGTTGTAATAATAAGAATAATAATAATGGTGATGAGGAAGACAATCGATGGTACAACAATGATTGATCATTGACGCTTGGAACAGTTACTCTTATAAAGAGTAGCAGCAGTCATTTGTAAAAGAGTGTGGTAGAGTGGCAGGACCCAGAGTGTGGTAGAGTGGCAGGACCCAGAGTGTGGTAGAGTGGCAGGACCCAGAGTGCGGTACAGTGGCAGGATCAGAGTACGGTAGAGTGGCAGGACCCAGAGTGTGGTAGAGTGGCAGGACCAGAGTGGCAGGACCGGAGTGCGGTAGAGTGGCAGGACCAGAGTGTGGTAGAGTGGCAGGACCAGAGTGGCAGGACCGGAGTGCGGTAGAGTGGCAGGACCAGAGTGGCAGGACCGGAGTGCGGTAGAGTGGCAGGACCAGAGTGTGGTAGAGTGGCAGGACCAGAGTGGCAGGACCGGAGTGCGGTAGAGTGGCAGGACCAGAGTGTGGTAGAGTGGCAGGACCAGAGTGTGGTAGAGTGGCAGGACCAGAGTGGCAGGACCGGAGTGCGGTAGAGTGGCAGGACCCAGAGTGGCAGGACCAGAGTGTGGTAGAGTGGCAGGACCAGAGTGTGGTAGAGTGGCAGGACCAGAGTGTGGTAGAGTGGCAGGACCAGAGTGGCAGGACCCAGAGTGCGGTAGAGTGGCAGGACCCAGACTGTGGTAGAGTGGCAGGGCCAGAGTGCGGTAGAGTGGCAGGACCGGAGTGCGGTAGAGTGGCAGGACCGGAGTGCGGTGCAGTGGCAGGACCGGAGTGCGGTAGAGTGGCAGGACCGGAGTGCGGTGCAGTGGCAGGACCGGAGTGCGGTGCAGTGGCAGGACCGGAGTGCGGTAGAGTGGCAGGACCGGAGTGCGGTGCAGTGGCAGGACCGGAGTGTGGTACAGTGGCAGGACCCAGAGTGCGGTACAGTGGCAGGGACGGACGGGGCGTTATCTCTTTGCTTTTGTGGAGTGCTGTGTTCTATTTTTGGGGGAGTTGCCGCGCTCCTTCCATCCAGTCTCCGTGGTGAGGCTCAGGGAGACGCGTGGGCCGCACCGTCAGATGTGCGGCGCGGCGCGAGATTCCGGCGGGGTGCTGGGGGGCGCGGCTCGGAGCGGCGCCGCGTGACTCACGGCTCGGGCCGGCGCGCGCGCGCGAGTGGGCGGAGCTGGAGAGGTGAAGAGCGGGAGACGTCTGCACTCAGACGCAGGATAATTATCTCTCCGCCGCTGGTCCTCCATTAGTCTCGCTGAGTAAATCCGCCGCTTTCAGCGACTGTTTGGAATCGTATGTGTGTCTGAATGGCTTATTTTGTGTGCGTGTGTGTGCGCGTGTGTGTGTGTGTGTGTTTGCATGCGTGTGCACGCATGTGTTTGTGCATGCATGTGTTTGTGTGTGTGTGTGCATGTATGTATGTGTGTGGGTGTGCACATATGCATGTATGGGGGTGTGTGTGTGTGCGTGTGCATGCATGCATGCGTGTTTGTGTGTATGTGTATGTGTGTGTGCGTGTGCATGTGCATGTGCATGTGTGGGTGTTTGTGTGTGCGTGTGCATGCATGCATGTATGTGTGTGCGCGCGTGTGCACATGCGTGCGCATGCTTGTGTGTCCATACCATAATTCATACGTCCCCGTGCTGTGCTGTCAGTAGATCCAGTGAGATGGATGCGGTGGTTTTTCTCCCGGCTGCTTCTCCTCAGTGGCCTTGTGGCTGGGCATGACTGATGTGCGGAGCGTACCATTGATGGAAGTGGTGGGGGGGGAGCCCTACAACCAGCGTGTTTCAGCTGGTGAATGGTACGATCTGTCCGCTGAGTTAGCGGGCAGCTCCAGCAGACTGTGTGTACCCTGGCTTTCAATGCGCAGCGCTCAATCAAGTAAACAGCACAGTAATTATCTAATAATAGTGATTATGCTTTTATTTATTTATTCATAATAAAGGATACATCATCTTATGATTGTTGACTGTAGGGGTACATATATAAATATTTTTGCTGCAGTGTACAACATGTTGATAAATGCCCAGTCTTACACGTGTGTGATTAAATGCACAATTGGATCAATGAAGTCAGGGACACATGGGTGCGCGCGCGCACACACACACACACACACACACTCATGCACACGCACATGCGCGCACACACACACACACACACACACACACACACAGGCAGTCCTCTTGGATCCGCTATCCTATCCCTATTCTGCAGCAGAAATATTGTCACCATGGCGATTAGATGGAGTAAGGGAGGGGGGAGGGGAGGGGGAGGGGGGGGGGGCACTGTCATCTGTTGCTGCTCCCCCTGCTGGGCGATCGGAGTCCCTGCGGCTCTCAGGAGGCGGCACTGCACCACGCCGTGGAGCTCCAGAAACCTGAGCCCTGGGAACAGGAGGGCGGGGGAGAGGGCGGACTGGGGGGGGGGGCAGAGGGGGCGGGAGAGGGGGAGGAGGGGGAGTGGGAGAGGGAAGGCTTGTCGAAGTTCATACGAGCGTGGGGAGCGGTTCCACTTTATTGTCTCATACCCCACCTGTGAAAGATTTCTCAGAGAACGTGGTGTCTGGTTACTAATGCAGACTGCAGGCGGATCAGGCGATCAGCGGGAGTAGCTGGGCAACAGTTGCTGTTCATCTGACTTCACAGGCTCTTTCCCCCCCGCCTCTCTCTCCCCTCCACCCACCCTGCTCCCTCCTCTACCCCCACCTCTCTCTCTCTCTCCCCTTCACCTACCTCTCTCTCTCTCTCCCTTCCACACCCACCCCTCTCTGTCCTCTACCCCCACCTCTCTCTCCCCTCCACGCCTACCTCTCTCCCCTCCACCCCCACCCGTCCCTCTCCCCTCCTCCTACCTGTCTCCCTCCCCTCTGCCCTCTATATGTCTTTCTCTTTCTGACTATCTCATTCTTTTTTCTGTTCCCCTCTTCTTTCTTTCTTTCTTTCTTTCTTTCTTTCTCTCCCTTCTCCCTCTCTCCTGTCTGTTCCATCCCTGCTCTGTTCTGCAGAGGCTGGTCCTGCTTGTCAAGTCATTCATAGTTGCAGAGATAATTGGCTGATCATTGTGCTCAGCCGATTGTTTGAAGGAATGGCATGAGTAGCTGCTCTTCTGTTTGTCCACAGATCAGAGATCAGTGATTCATTCAGATTCATTCAATGCAGGCTAGCCCCCCTTCCATGAAGTGTTCAGTGGCTTATAAAGGCAATGAAGAGGCACTCATGGTGGCTGGTACGATCATACACACCAGAACCACGTATGTACACCACATCTGCGCGTACACACACACTCACGCAACATGCAGGTGTGTGGAGAAGTACGTGCGACCAAACACACACACACACACACACACGCACACACACACGCACACTCACACACACACGCACACGCACACACACAGTATCTGTCTCTATATCGGGGTCCCCAGCCAGATTGAGTGCTGATATGACTGGTGTCAGTGGTGAGTCAGTGGGTACAGTGTGTCCCCTGGAGAACACAGGGGGAATGCTGATATTGGTGGGAAATCGCTGGAGCGCTGAGCTGATCTGAGGTCAGTGGCAGAGACATGGGGTGATGCCGCTGGTCCGGAGAATTCCTTGAATAAAAGAACGTCAGTATTAGTCCCTACTAGGTCTTCCAGTTTCTGACTTTTGCTATTCAGTGACGTGCAGTTACCCTGCCTCTGTGGTAGCACACTGCGATGGCTGTTGCTTAAACTGTATTTTATTTTTATGTGTGTCTGTGAATTAGCATTAAGATCCAGATGTGTTCTCCCCTTTCGAAGCGCATGGCGTTTGAGGCGGGAGTGTGCTAGCCCCATTTCGTGTGAGACGCGCATAACGCACGGCTTATCTACCAGCGGCAGGGATCGATGGGGGGGCGTGAAACGCCCCCGCTGCCCGCCGCTCGCTCAGCCGTCCCCTGGCACACTTGCCGGAAGCAAACGTTTTTGTGTTTTTTTCCGTTTCAAAATGGAAGAATCTTCGCGCGATGGCGGCACGCGTGGAGAGGATTTCGGAGCCCGGTCAAAGCGGCCCCTGTCCTTGGATTCCCCCGCCCGTTAATCCACCCTGATCGCAGGAGAGCGGAGATTTGACGGGACGGCCCTCCGCGAGTTTTCGCTAAGGGACCGAGGCCCTCCGGCCCTTCCCCTCCAGTCAGCTGCTCGCTGTCACGTGACCGGTGGCGGGCGTCTCTGCGCAGAGGGAGGCCGATTTTCAGTGGAAAGTTACGGCGCTCTGGCGAGAGGAAAAACAGAGCAATAAAAACCCGGGCCTCCCCCGGCGGCGAAGCCGCAGTGGGACGCGTTCCCGGCCGGCCACGCCCCGGGTGTGGTAGGCCCCCGCTGTGGTAGGCCCCCGCTGCGGACGGTAAAAACATTCAGCCTGGGAAACGTTCAGCATCTGTGCTGTCTGCTTTTCCCCCCCCTCTGTCCTTCTGCTGACTGGATCACACCCATCCCACCCCCCCCCCCCCCCCCCCCCGCTGGAAACGCCCTCTGCTGGCTCTCATTGGCCAGTGCCGCTGTGAGTGGCAGTGGGCCTCCTGGGCCCACGGCATGCTGGTCCTCCCTGGATTCAGTCTCAGTTTCTGTGCTCGTGGTTTTGTGTCATCACAGCGCTGAAGAGCACTTGGTTCGACGGTGGCCCCAGAACAGGGGCAGCGGCTCCAGCCGGAGCTGCCGGTGTTTGTGCTCTGATGACAGCTGGCAGCGGAGGGTGACCCCCCACATCTCCCTCCAGGGCGAATGCCTCTTCCAGTGGAAGTAAAAAAAAAAAAAGAATAAATACTCCAGGAAAAAAATGGAGAGAAACTTTATTTTACTGAGAGAGAGACCCGGAGCAGAGGGCCGCCCCCATCACCCCCAGTCTCGACACTCGACCTCACCTCACTTGGCTTAATTATCGCACATTCATTAAGAACTGGAATTCTTAAGCCTCCTGAGGATTTTCCAGGCTTGACGAGGTCCCTCGACGGAAGAACAAAGGAAAGATTATGGCAGAATTACATTCCTGCGTTTGTTTTAAGGTGCTTTTTGGTAATTATTTCTGAGTCACGAGGACCCACTTACCAAACAGGACGGGGCGGGGCGGGCACTCAGCGCGGGTTCCCGACAGAAGCAGGACCTCTCGGCTCGTTGAGATGCGTCATTCTCGCCCGTGGGTTTGGCCCCATCGGCTGTGATGTGATTAAAATGGCCGACGTCGTTTCGCAAGCTGGCGTGGGCGGAGCGGAGCGGGTGGAGGGGGGGAGCAGGGGGAGCATTAATGCGCTGTAAACACCTGCCTTATGTTTTACTAACGAGTTCCGTAGTGGCGGTGACATTTACACAACAGTGGTGGGGATTTCGGGGGGGGGGGGGGGGGGGGGGGGGGGAGGGGGGGGGAGGTGTTGCTTCTGTTCTTGTTCTTATCCCTCCTGTGCGGATGGGGTACAGATGGTGTGATCCTGTACTGTGAACCCAATGCCCCTTCCACACACACACACCACCCCCCCCCCCCCCACATCAAGCAGCCCATTAGATCTGCCTCAAACAACAGTGTTCCCGCTGTGTAAGTCTCACATGTCTGTAAAAGGAATGATGGGGTCCCTACACCACTGAGACAAAATATAGAGTATTGCCCACAAATACGCATTTATTTGTGAATATATCCCTCATTTTTTTTAACCCTTTGAAGAGCTGTTTTTTTTTTTTTTGGAAACGTTCTAGACCTGTAGTGATTGTTACATCAGCATTAGAATGTTCAGTTAAGAACATTGCACCGTAAAGGGCTAATGTAGCAATGAGTGCAAGAACACAGCGCAGCACAGACTGAGATTACATCCCCGTATCCTTTCAATTCATTCTCATTGATGTGTGGACAGACAGACAGACGGATGGACAGATCACGGATTAGACACATGGATGGATAGCCATATGGTTGACAGTCAGACTGATGGATTGGTGGACTAGTGGCGATGGATTTACAGACAGACAAGTAGACTAATGAAGACTGATCAGGGCATATGCCACTGGGGCAAGTGTATTCATTGGCTCTATACTAGATTCAGCCATTGTGCGTCACTTTCTGACACCGCTAACCTCAGAGATGGGGTAAGAGGGCTTTGAAATAGCAGTTCTGTGCAGTTTCCTGGTAATTCCATGTGTATATGCTGGGAATCCTCCTTTTTTTTTTTTAGCTACAACACAATTTAAATGTTCCTTTTAAACGTAATTATATCTTTAAAGTGTCACGTTTTATTGACAGGCTTGACTTTAGGCTGGGTAGACTCCCAGCATGAATCTGAAATGGTTCCATGTCAATGGGTCTTTGTTTTGGTTGTGAGAAGGTCTGTAATGGAGAAATGCCTGTAAGTTATTGGTTGGTCAGCTTCTCTTGTCCCTCTCCTTTAATGGATGCTAAAAAACAAAAACAAAATGGCTCCTCTGTCTCTATTGCCATTTCCCACCAGTTCGTGGAGACAATCAGCGGCAAGCAAAACGATCTGGACACCTTCATCGCCGAAGGCTACAAGACAGCGCTGTCGGAGGAGAGGAGGAGGTACTGCTTCCTGGTGGACCGGCAGTGCGCCGTGGCGAAGAACAGCAGTGCCTACCATGGCAAGGTGAGTGGCACAGAGAGAGCGCCTCCCGCTGGAACACCGAGGGTAGTGCACCCATTAAAGGCATCTTGCAGTCTTACGGGTGTAATAACAATTGCTGCTGTGCAGCACCTTTTAGGATCTGAAAGCTTTGCTTTGAAAGGGGGGGACTTCACCCATCTGGGACTGCATAGCTCACCATGGTGCTCGTCATGTCAGAGGAGGGGAAGATTTGGAGAATTATAGAGCTGTGCTTACAGCCAGAGGTTCTGGGTTTGAATCCTTGTGTGGCACAGCCACTGAACTGTTGCTGAAGTAAATATACTGCCGGATCAATTGCTAATATTGCTCATATTTAATAAAAACAAATAGCTAATATTTAATAAATAATATAATATAATGCATAACTGAAGCTATATGTAAAAGATACGACACTAAGAAAATTAATAGTGCACCATGACATTATTAACATTACAGGCATTTAGCTGACGCTCTTATCCAGAGCGACTTACACAACACAGTAGGCTATATACTGAAGCAATGCAGGCTAAGTACCTTGCTCATGGGTACAACGGAATCAAACCTGTGACCTTTAGGTTACAAGACTAGCTTCATACCCATTATACCACGCCGCCCCCCCATTGTATTTTCTCAACACAAAGTTGAGTATCCTATATAGTCTATTGTTTATTGCTCTTTTTCTTCCTCGGATGCTGAATAGGCTAACCTGTCGGGCTGTGCTTTCAGGCCCAGCATCCTCCCTCGCGGTGCGGAGATGTAATTTCCCACACGGAGTTTGCAGCTGATACACTCCTGACAGGCTAATAGTCACACCGCGAACCTTAGCGAGAGAGTCCCACAGCCATGTAGCCATTAGCCTGTCATAAGAACCCCCCCCCAACCCGTTATGCCACAGCGTTTATAGAGCGGTGCATGCTGGGAAAGATTCTTGCCTCTGCAGTGGAGAGCAACGGCTCAGGAAACTGCCTGAGTGTGTGTGCGTGTGCGTGCGTGTGCGTGCATGTGTATGTTTGTGTGTGTGCATGCGTGTGTGTGTGTGTGTGTGTGTGGTCAGTTTTTTAAAGTTCTTTACAGGTAGCTGCAATGACAGACTGCTGTCTGGATGGCTTGGGCTGTTGGAAGACTGAATGAGAGTGAGAGGGAGAGGGGGGGAGAGGGAGGGGGGGGGGGGGCTGTAGAATATGGCTTGTTTCCAGCGCGCAGAGTCCAGCTCCTGAACAGTGTGGAGGCGTATGCGTAGGAGGGGTTCGCTCAGGGCAACCTGAAGAGCTCTGAAAGAGAGGGAACAGAGGGGAGGAGGGTGTGTGTGTGTGTGTGTGTGTGTGTGTGTGTGTGTGTCTGTCTGTGTGCGAGACATGAGAGAAAGGAGAAGATGCAGAGGGGCTAGATGTGTTGAGTCACTGGGAAGCGTGGGTGGGGTGTGCCCTCTCTCCCCTCCTCCCACACCATCCTCTGACGCTGCTCTGCAGCAGGCGTGGATGGACAGAGCTGGGATCAAAGCGGGCAGAGCAGCAGTTAGCAGGCTCCGCCCACATTCCACACTGCCCATGCATGCCAGCACCCAAAAATCAGGAAGCTGGACGTCAGAGAATTCTCTGAGCGACACGCCCTCCATCAGTATGTTAGTGAGATGCTCTCTCTCTCTCTCTGTGAATGACATCTCTCTCTCTCTCCATCCCTCCCTCCCTTCCACTGTGTGTGTGTGTGTATGTGTATGTGTGTGTGTGTGTGTGTGCGTGTGTGTATGCACGTGTGTATGCGTGTGTGTGTGCGTGCGTGTGTGTGCGCGTGTGTGTGTGCGCATACATTTGTGTATGTATGACCTTGCCTTCTCACTGTGACCCCCCCCCCCCCGCCCCTCAGGGTAAGGACCTGCTCACCCAGAAGATCCCGGTGTGGCAGCAGGCCTGCTCGGACCCCTCCAAGCTGCCCGAGCGCGCCATGCTCCTGGCCCAGCAGATGACGGCGGGCGCCGGCACCCTGGTCTCCAGCCCCCTGCGCTCCTCCAAGGGCAACCTGACCATCTCCGACCCCATCCCCGGGGCCCAGCCCCTGCCCGTGCCCCCCGAGCTGGCTGTCTTCATGAGCAGCGGCCTGGGCCACCAGGCGGTGAGTCGCCTCCCGCTGGACGAGCCGCCCGCCGCCGAGAGGCCTGCGTTCGCTCGCGCCCGTTGGGCGGGGCCCGCTGTTTCCTGCGTGTTCCGGGCACCGTGGTTGTTCGCCCTCGTGAATACTCATGAGAAGGGCGTCTGATTGGCCCGCGTCCTGCCCGGTGCGCTGCGGTCGCCTGTTAGCGCTTCTGGCACGGGGGGCCACGCCTGGGCCATTGCCAAGGCAACAGTATCGTAGGAACGGAGCTGTAGCTACTGTGGAACGTTAAAGATGCATATGCGGAGGGGTGGGGGGAAGGGGGGGGGGGCCGGGGGCGAGCTGATATGGCAGTGTGGGTCACCCCACAGTGTGCATTACCCTCGGACCCCTGAAATGAAATTTAAACCGTTACATAACCACAGAATCTGTTTTCTTGCGGCGTGTTAAATCAGAGGTTCCCAGTGGACCTTCTGTGAAGGAGTGCCAGAGAGGCTGTGGATGAAACATTTCCCCCTTTTTAAGATAATTAAATTTTTCTGCATTTTTTATAATACGCGTTTTAAAATTCCTTTTTTAACATTCAGATAAAATTGGTTTTTACGTCTTTGGTAAATATTGGGTTCATTGTAGGTATACAATTTTTTAAATATTACTGCCTGCTGTAGGTATAGCTTTCATATATCAGTCTACTGTATAAACCGTATGTAAGTTGGCCATTTTACTGAAATGGGGGGAGTTCTGTCAAATGGCGGTAATGTCAGGTCATTTAATTGTAAAAAGGTTGGGAACCTCTGCCCTAGAATTCCTTGCTTAGTACTGAACAATAATTAAAAATGAACGTAAATAAAAATAACCTAAGTAAAATAAAATTTGTAGCAGAACCGTATGTGGTATGAACAAGAAATATAATGTATACATATAATACGATATATCATTTTGACTGATTTTCATCAAAATGTGTTTTTCGATTCCATATTTTGCCACATCTTGTGCTGCTGCTACTTTCTTTCCGCGCTGCTGCCGATGCTTGTGTTTGATTGAATTATCTGAGGGTTGACGCGCCAGCCTCCTCCCCCTTCGCCCGCCTGCGAACGCAATATTTTCGCCCTGTTATCCGGACTAACTGCACAGATTTCAAGATTATGTAAGCACGCTGTTTTCTCTCCACGTGCTGCAGATGTGTGCCACGCATGTTTAAGACACACGCAGGGTGCTGTATATACATGTCACAGCCGTGCGTCAGATGGAATGAGGCAGTTCAGATTTGTATCTGTGATACGCTGAGTTGGAAAGAGCGGGGCCGAAAATCAAATTAAAAGCGCGTGTGACATTTTAAACCCGTTAAAAGCTCTGAGTTAAATGGCGTATTTGTGTTCCGCGATACCTGCAGGCTCAGATCAGGCATCGGGTTCGCCGCCGCGTGGTCGCGAGGAGAGCCCGGCCTCGGGTTCGCCGCTGCTCGGCTCTCTCCCGCGCGGACGCATCGAAAATGGGGCCGACTGAAACGTTGCGGTCCCGGTCTGACTGAAACGTCGCGGTCCCGGTCTGACTGAAACGTCGCGGTCCCGGTCTGACTGAAACGTCGCGGTCCCGGTCTGACTGAAACGTCCCGGTCCCGGTCTGACTGAAACGTCCCGGTCCCGGTCTGACTGAAACGTCCCGGTCCCGGTCTGACTGAAACGTCGCGGTCCCGGTCTGACTGAAACGTCCCGGTCCGGTCTGACTGAAACGTCCCGGTCCCGGTCTGACTGAAACGTCGCGGTCCCGGTCTGACTGAAACGTCCCGGTCCCGGTCTGACTGAAACGTCCCGGTCCCGGTCTGACTGAAACGTCGCGGTCCCGGTCTGACTGAAACGTCGCGGTCCCGGTCTGACTGAAACGTCCCGGTCCCGTCTGACTGAAACGTCGCGGTCCCGGTCTGACTGAAACGTCGCGGTCCCGGTCTGACTGAAACGTCCCGGTCCCGGTCTGACTGAAACGTCGCGGTCCCGGTCTGACTGAAACGTCGCGGTCCCGGTCTGACTGAAACGTCCCGGTCCCGGTCTGACTGAAACGTCCCGGTCCCGGTCTGACTGAAACGTCCCGGTCCCGGTCTGACTGAAACGTCGCGGTCCCGGTCTGACTGAAACGTCCCGGTCCCGGTCTGACTGAAACGTCCCGGTCCCGGTCTGACTGAACGGGACGCCCCCCCCACCCTCCGCCGTCCGAGCGTCGCGTCGGGCTCTGTAGACCTCCGCGTTCGCACCGGGACCCATCGCCACAGGAGCTCAGACTCGCGTATCGTTTGTAAAAAAGAAAAAAAGGGGGTCAGCGCGTCTGGGAGGCGGGGGGGTGGGGAGGGGGCGGGGGGGGGGGGGTGGGCGGGGGGGGGGGGGGGGGGCGCTGTGTTATTATTGTTTTTTGGTTTCATGCTGTCCGCGGCGTTCGTTAGCGCCGGTTTCTGGGGCGCAGAGCTAGAGCAGCGGAGACCCCCAGGGAGCGCATTAGCTGCTGAACGCTGCAGAGCTGTTTCTCTTGCCTTAACCGGGCCGGGGAGCGGTGTGGGGGGGGGGGGGGGGGGGGGGGGGGGGGGGGGGGTATGGGAGGGTGGGGGGGGTGGGGGGGGGGACACGCTTGGCGTGACGTCTCTGTCGCTTCCCTTTCATGTCTCTCCAAAGAAGAAGACCAGCTCTCTCCCAGCTTCCCTGGTGGAGACCGTGATTCTAGGATTTAATTGGACAACTCTGTAGACCAGAGCGATGCCCCCTCTACGCCCCGTCAACAGCCCCCACCTCAGCGGGCTGGTCAGTATTAAAGCGCTGTGTGAACCTGCCTTACGACTGCGCGTGCGCACATGTGTATCTGCAGAGGCTGATGGGACCTGACGGCATGTCCATGGTCAACGGGACCACGGGGATCCACGGGGAGGAGTTCCAGCACTGGGGGGACGGCACCGTGGCCCAGATCAGACCCTCCTCCCCCCAGGCCCAGTCCCAGGCCCCGCCCCAGAGGCAGGTCACTGAAGTCTACTCCAACACCCTGCCTGTCCGCAGACCTGGACCCGCCAAGACCAAGGCCTCGGCCGGTAAGAGCCCGAGAGAGCTCCGCCCTCCCCACCTCCGCCCGTATTAACAAACATAAAACCACAGTGAGCAACATGCAGACATGCAGCAGGATGACTCTGCCTGGTTAAAGATCCAATGATATTAGGCACTGGTTACTGCCCTACAGGATAATTTGGTAAGGTAATTCATATATACTTGGCAGGATGAAGTGTAGTGGTGAGCTGTAGTGTGCATCTTAGGGCTCTAGTGGCTGCAGTGTGGGTCTTAGGGCAGTAGGGGGAGCTGTATTGTAGGGAGTTCCTTCATATGCTAATGCAACGCTGTGTAACTACCCCCTTCTCCCCCCCACCCACAGTGGAGACCCGGACCCTGCCCCGGTCCAGCTCCATGGCGGCCGGGCTGGAGCGCAACGGTCGAACCCGCGTCCAGGCCATCTTCTCCCACGCCGCCGGGGACAACAGCACCCTGCTGAGCTTCTCCGAGGGCGACGTCATCACCCTGCTGGTGCCCGAGGCCCGCGACGGCTGGCACTACGGCGAGAACGAGAAGAACAAGATGTGAGTACGGGCAGCCGGGCAGACTTTAGCTAGCCGTGGCTCCGTGGGCTACCGCTACAGCAGGTACCCCCGAGGGCAAGCCAGGTACCCGCAGGCTCCCAGTAGCCATCCCTTAAATATGCGTCCAGTTGGCGCTAGCTGTCACCTGTAGTACGGTGTGGACTGTAGTGTGCAAAAGAGGGACTGACTTATGGGATAGCGCATGAAACAAGGGCAGGCCCTTCAGCTGCAGCACTTCTGAGATACAGATGCAGGTTTCATTACAGTAAGTCACGAGCCACCCAATTACAGACAGACAGGGATCAGTTAACTACTGAACTTCTCACTAACTCGCCCTCCCGTTGCCATCCAACAGTCGTAAACTACATTTCCCATAACACCACTGCCTTCTTAAGGCAGATGTGCACATTTGGACATGTAGTTTAAGTTATGTTTGCTCAGCAAATTCCATCATCCAGTGGGGCTAAGGTATTGCAGCCATGTACATTACCTCTTGGTAGTTCTGGCTGTTTTATGTAGCCGTCCACGTTAACTTCTGTTACATCTTCAGGTTTGAAACAGGAAACCTCCAGACTCAGGAGCAGTTCCCCCTCCTCCACTGCACTGTTTGCTTAATGAATGTGTTCTCCTTTACAGGCGTGGCTGGTTCCCCTTCTCTTACACACGTTTGCTGCCAGACAGTGACAGCGAGAAGCTCAAAGTCAAGTAAGTGTGTGTGTGTGTGTGTGTGTGTGTGTGTGTGTGTGTGAATTTCAGGAATGCTGATCGATGGTCTTTGCCCGTCTTTGTGTTCAGCAGACTTGCATTCTCTCTGTAGTCAGCTGCTTGTCTCTGTGTCCAGCAGTGTTGAGTTTTGCTCTCTGGTCGGCTGCTTTCTCTGTGTCCAGCAGTGTTGAGTTTTGCTCTCTGGTCGGCTGCTTTCTCTGTGTCCAGCAGTGTTGAGTTTTGCTGTGTTCAGCTGCTTAGCCTCTGTTCAGCAGTGTTGAGTTTTTTGCTCAGTGTCCAGCTGCTTTCTCTCTGTTCCAGTAGTGTTGAGTTTTTCGCTCTGTGTTCAGTAGCCTGCACCATGGGAAGAGCAGCAGCACAGGGAACCTGCTGGAGAGGGAGGACCTGGTCCTGCACACGCCCGACTACGGGCTGTCCGCGCGCATGCTGGCACAGACCCTGGCACAGGGCAGGCCACGCCCCTACAGCATGGCAGTGCCAGGGTTCCCTCAGGTGAGCACGCACGCGCTCGCATTCTAACACACTGCGGACGCACACACGCTGCAGACACACACCAACGCGCTGAACACGCCGTGAACACACACATGCACAGACCACGCACACGCCTGTCTAAATAACACGCTACGAGCTCACGCGTGCACAGGCCGCACACACGTCCGCATGAACACTCTAACACACTGCAAGTACACGCGCAAACACACACACACACACACACACACACCTGCACTTAGCCACAGTTCACACTTGGCCAAGCTGCGCCATGCTGTTAAACCCATTTGACCAATCAGTGGCTAGCCTAAGGAAACACTATCGCGGGTTGCTTTCAGTTGGTCGGATGCCCGGCCCGTAAATGGAGGAAATGAATTGTGCGCTTTAGCTTCCTGTTGCTCAGGGACACCCTGGAGGAAAACAGAGACATAATTCCGCGGGATCTGCTGGCGTGCTAAATGTGTGGCCATGCGGTCCAGCTGCCTGCCTTAGCCTGCGGCCTACACCGCGGGGATCCTGTAAAGGACCTCGCGTCACACAAAGAGCGGCATTGTGCTGGATTCTTATCTATTTCAGCAGGTTATGCCATTGAGGTTAAAGGAATCAGACTCATTAGAGAGCCCTGGTCCAAAAGATACAAAAAGAAATTCCGCAAGAAACAGAGAGACGGACATAAAACTTCTCACATTCAAGCGCAAGACTACAAAACAACACATCTCTAACAAAAAAAGTAATTAAATACCAATAAAAACTATTTCGTTATGCAAAATTGATTGCGAACGAATGAGGATTTCTAGTATACCAGTTATTATTGCGAGCTCTGATCCTACGTCATTAAAATAAAAAAAAATTGGCCCACCCATTTATTATATAACCATTTGTTATGAGTTTTTTTGTGCATAAGATTTTGCACTTTTGCATTGTTTTAATATAGCTACAAAGACTCAGATGAGCCTTGGAACAATGCAGGATATGTGGGTGTGACAGGGCGGTGCAGCACAGAGGTTAAAGGTTAAATCTGTTACGGTGGACCACCATTGTGCACTTAACCTAAAAGACGTCAGTTAACAATGCAGCTGCACAAGTGTGTGTAGAAATGTGAGCCTTATAAGTTCCCTTCAAATTAAGAATTGAAATATGGGCAGGCTAAAGTTTGGTATTACAGATTCCCTCGCCCCTCGCCCAGTTTTGGGCAACCCCATGCTGCAACCTGCCGTCCCGTGGTAGTACCAACACCCCACTCCCCACCCCACCCCCAACACCACCACCTCAGTCCTACCCTGGTCACAGTAGTCAGGCTTGGACTCGGAATTGGCCTGTCATGCTTCCAGAATCCCGTGGTCTTTGGTCCTGGCGCCACCTGTTGGCCATTGTGCTTACCGAACTGTACTGGTAGTGATGTTTTAGTCCCGGTGGGGGAATATAATGGTATTTGGCTCCCTTCCCATCTGCTGCAGGACTGCTAAGCTAAGTTCTTGCATCCATATTTTTCTGCCGTATGTTCAGCTGGCCATGTTGTATAGCGTAGTCATGAACAAATCTCCTCACGAGGACATGAACTGAGCAACTTGCTTTATTCTGTCCCCCCCCCCCCCTTCTTTTTCTATAGCCCGGGGCAGAGGATTATGGCAACCAGTTCCCCAGCAGGTAAGATTGTGTTCCCTCTAGATTCCGCTTTCGCTCCCCCCTCCCCCTTCCCCCCCGCCAGAGCAGGCATGTGCAGGCGGGCCAGTGTAAACCGCTGCTGTGGGGGGGGGGGGGGGTGTGTGGGACAGGGGACAGACCAGAACGGGGCAGAACAAACAGGCAGACAAACGGACAGACAGACCCTCAGACGGGTTGCGTGTGGCCATATTGGTCACAGTGTAGGGCCAGTAAGACAGGGATCACTCATCTCAAGACAAACATTAATATTTTATTATGTGTATATTGTGCAGTAGCATGTGCAAATTTCTGATAAGGGATTTATGATTTGCTTAACAATAAACAAATGTGAGCATTTAAATGGTCTGTTTTGGCCACATAATTGTTGTTATTATTATTATTATTATTATTGTGACATTTATGTATTTATTTTTATTTTTTTTTTTTTTTTTATTTATTTGCTTTATTTTTTTTTTGTTATTATTGTTATGGTTGTGCTGTTGGATGTTGATTCTGTTAAAATCCAGTCAATTGAATGGATCCCAGAAAGCAGATTTGGCATTTCTGGTCTATATATTTGGGCTTTATAGTTCATATTATATATATATATATATATACATAGTATATGTAGTTCCTTTATATGTTCTATATAGTGGGCTTTTTCTGCTCAAAAAGTTTCCTTTTTTCTGTTGCATTTTTTCCTCTACTTTCTCAGCTTTTCTTTGCTTTTGCAGACTTTTTTTGTTTTAAAGAATTTGTCAGGTCTTTAGCTGCTTCAGGTTTGTTAATGGACAGTGCAATGCAAGACCGAATACTAGAGTCAGGTGTTACCATCTCACCTGTGCTCTAAGCTCCACCCCCACTTGGCATTAGACCTACCTATGATCATATGTGGGAGTCACATGACCTCTGGAAGTATGAGTGCTCAGTCTGGCCTCCCTTGTCTGAGAAGAGTGTGGGAGGAGTCTAATGCAGATCTGGGAGGGGGCACTGCATGCACACATTTTCTCCACATCATTAAAACATTGATACATTGATTCATGGAACAAAATGGGGATGTCATGCATTAGCTGGGTTCTGTGAGAGGAGCACTTTGGAGTTCCTAATGATAGGGATTTTTAATGACAGCCCTTTTTTATTTGACGTATTTTTTCTGTTATTGATTGTATAGATCCAGTGAATTCAGGGAAAGGCCCACGGTGTGACTGAGAAATATATGAGATCATTGTTGCATTTCTGTGGCATTGTGACATTACTGTGACATCCATTGTGATATCATTGTGACATCACTGGCTGTCACGCTCCTGCCTGTGCCATGCTCCACAATTCATAACAGTCCCTCACTGCCAATGAAACAGTCACAGTTATCCATTCTCCTGTGTACCTGTCAGATTCCCTTGACTACAGCGACTGAAGAAAACATAATCGAAAGTGTATTGGCTCAACACCTTATGAGGATTTTGATGGGGGGTGGGTGGGGCAGGGGTGGGGTCATACAGTGGCAGGGGTCATGCCTAACTCTCTGGGATGCCTCTTTCTGGTTGCGTTGTTTCCTACCTGGCACCGTTCCTTCTCTCTTTGTTCCACAGTTCCGATGGCAAATTGATTTCAACTGTGTGAGAACAGACAGACAGACAGACAGACACAGGCAGCACCGGAGCATAGGAGCTCTCTTTCTCTCCTTCCCTCCCTCCCTCCCTCCTCCTTCCCCGTCGCTCTCTTTCTTTCCCTCGCTCCTTTCCTCCTTCCCTCTTTTTGCTCTGAACGTATGTCCCCTTCTCTCTGTGGAAGAGGCTGCTATCGTCCCTCCTTTTCTTCAGAATGTGGGCCGGCCGCGCTCCGGTCTCAGCTTTATGGACTCAATCTCCTTTAATGAAATCACTGGAATGGACTGCTCTCAACAAACCTGTAACGATTGCTTGTCTTTCATGCATGTACGTGGGTTGTTTTTTTTGTTTTGTTTTATATTGACGTTATTCTGTAAAAAAAAAAAAAAAAAAAAAAAAAAGGAGTAAAAAAACGATGAAAAGAAATGGAAAATGACTGCGTTGAACCTATGGAGATTATCGGTTGAATGTCATTTAATTTTAATGCAGGCCACTATCAAAGCCACATTGATAAAAAAAAGAAGAAAAAATAAGTCTTGACATACCTGCCAAGTGTATCGCTGTAAATTCAGTGAGGCCAAGAGACGGTGTGAAAAAACTCAACTCTTTAAAAAAAAAAAAAAAATTTTTTTAAAAGGAAGTAATTTTTTTAAAAGGAAAAAACTGAAGGAATTTGTTGAATTACAGTACTGCACGTCTTTGCTGTAGTTTTTTTCTGTTGGGGAGAGTGGTGTATTTTTGGCAGTATTAAACTGTTTTCCTCACTCTCTGAAATGAGGAAATGCAGATATTTATATTTTTCTAAAGTTTGTTGTTTTGTGTTTTTGATCACACCCAAGTAAACTGAAAAATTGCCACTCTAAAGTTATCTTCCGATGTAATAACTTCCATACAGCACTCGTGAAAGGATTAAAGATGTTGGCCTGGGTTAATGAACTTGATTAAATAAAGCTTCTGCTCAAGAGAAAAACATTTGTGGAGTACCCCACGAATAGCTGTAATAATTTTGCTTTCTTTTTTCTGTGGGAAATGCTCTGTTACATTATGACTACATGTGGCATCACCGCTGTTGGTCTGCCCCAAACTGCCTTCTGTTGATGATCTTAACAGTGGGTCGTACCACAAGGAATCCCACTGTAGGGGTCGATCAATGAATTCTGTTGTTGTACTCACTAAGTTACTGGGAGGGGAAAAAAGAAAAAAAAAAAAACCAATCCCTTGCCCCTGGTAAAAGGATTTAGGGTGATGTAGGGTCACCATTCATGCATGAAAGAAAAGGCAAATGCTGGTACCTCTGTGCTACCCAGCCCAATGCCCCCCCCCCATCCTGACCCCCTAAACTCTGAGTTTGCTCTGTATTGAAACCTGGTGCCTTGTACAAGATATAACGCGTGTACAGTAAGTTCTGATTTTTCCCAGAGGTTACCATGACGATATATACGGATTTGCATATCCCTGAGGAGTGGTCCGTTGTGTCATTTCATTAAAACAGATCTCATTTAGCCCCTGCGGGGATACTGATCTGTGATTGGACGGCTGCGATTGTCCCGGAGACACTGACATACGATGCCGAGTGCCTGTTGTGGCAGCCGTAACAGGTCATCTTGGTCCCAAAGTGCTTGCCGGCGATGGGACGAGTGAATTTTGGTTCGCACCATTCACAAGGCGTCACGTCCCTTCGCTTTTTTGTCCTGAGAGAGAGAAAAAATAAAAGGGGTCCGTGGGTGGGTGGGTTGTTTTTTTTGTTTTTTTGTTTGTTTTGTGTCTGTTTAAATTGAAGCCAATCTCTCAGTCACTCTCGTTTCATTTACATTTAGCCGTCTGCTGCTAATGCTTTTGTAAAGAAGAGACTTTAATAAAAGCGAAACCTGAAGGAGAGTAAGGATCTGTCTGTTTTTGGAGAGATGTCTTGACTTCTGTTGTGGAAGGAGCATTCAGTAAGGCCCATGGCATTACCTCCATAAATGCACCCAAATGCATGCTGTATTATTGACAATGCTGCATTTCTAGACATACATATGTAATTTCATATGTTACTGTGTTCATGGAAACTTGTCCACATGTTGTCGGTGTTGTGCAAAAAAAAAAAAAAAAAAAAGTCTGTTTACCAACATTTATATCATGACAGTTGCATGGTATTTTGAACCAGCTTTATTAGTTGTTGAGTTGGGGAGATATTTAGCCTACAATACACAGTGCTGGTTTGGTACTTTCAATACGTGTTTAAAAAAGTAAAGTGACAAAAAGGGAAATACTTGAGGTTTTTCTTGACACCAGCTGTAATATTTGAGGTTTTTCTTGACACCAGCTGTATGCTGTAAAATTATTTTAGTAAAGTCTACTGAGTATGCATGAAATGACATGCTTTAACTTTTTGTGGTGACCTGTGTGAATGTCCCACCCCATTACATCAAAGAAACTGATGTAAACCCAAGGCAATGGTTAAGCGGTGGTTCAGTATAAGCACTATGGCGCTTTGTCTTTGAGTAATTTATTTAAGCAACCATTGTACATTTTTAGCTTTGCCCAGGGTTTCACATTTGTTTCAGTGATCCTCCCCACTTCTTGAATTTCATTCTCAGAGTTGAGGTTGAAGCGCTGTAGAGTTTAGATCGAAAGTATATCTAAATCCTGTGTGATGCAAAATGATCTCATTTCAAATTTGTATTTTTGGAGTTTGTGCTTGAACTGCGTTTTTGTTTTCATTTGTGGGGCACATCAGATCCATAATCTCATATGGTCGTCTGCAAAAAAAAAAAAGATGGAATTGAATTTCTGTGAATATTGTATTGATTACTGACAGGATGACAGACTGTTTAAAAAAAAAAAAAATAGTATCAGCTAGCAATATCACTTCAGTCTTATTTTTTGCATTTTGAGTTTCTGAAGTTACCTGATGGGACACAAATCCCTGTGACAGCACTGTGCCTAAGAAAAGGGAAGAAAGGGTTAGAATGTGCACCTTAAATGCTGCTGAGCCGTTGAGTGAAAAGAGCCCTTCAGCTTTTAGTGTAACTGATCGCTATAAAATTCCCCATCTCTCTATCCCCGCCATGTCCGATCATCTGTCTCTCTGATAGGCTTAGATTGCCATTCTATAGGCTAACAGAATAAGTGGTTCACTAAGGGGCCTGCAGGGGGCGATGCCCAATGTCAGTCTGAAAACAACGTGCGTAGCCTTTTTTTTTTTTCTGAGCAAACATCACTGGTTGTTTGCGTGTTTAAATTGCTTCGACTTCTTGCACAAAATGATACGTTTGATATTTGTTTATTTTTCACGTTAGAGGATTTTTTTTTCTGGTGAATTAAAAAAGAAAAAAGAATTTAAAAACCAACAAAGCATTTGCTAAGACGTGGATGCTCCAGAGTTAGTATGCAATGGGAAATAAGGCACGTTGCAATTCGCACTGAAGCTGGCCCTTAGTTTAAACCACCATCATGCCAGACCCCTCTTCCTTCTTTCATCCACCCCCTCCCCTGCCATCTCTCCTCAGCCCCTCCCCCCCAGCCCGCCCCATTTGACGCTCTGCCTGTCGATTGGGACCCCGTGGGGTCTTCCCCTAAACGCTGTCAACTTTCTCCATCTCTGTTTTGATCAATTTAGAGACAAAAGCAATAGAATGGAAACGTATGGGACCTGCCAATGTTTCTTCTTTCTGCACTAGAATAAAGGCCAGGTATGATGCTCTGCCCTCGGAGGGGTGCTCTATCTATTTCTGTATTTATTGATGTCTTTTGTTTTGGAACACACGCCTTTATTATTTTGTTGTAAAGCAAGTTAAAAAAAAAAAAAAAAACATTTTGAAGATGAGGAATCCCACAACAGCGTAAAAAACGGTCTTCCAAATGTGCATGCTTTTTTTGGGGAGGGCACCAAAACTGTGTCCAAAAGTGACCTTAATATATGGTGACATTCTACTAAAAAAAAAGATAATAGTCGTTTCTTTTACCCGGTGAATCTCTTTTTAGGCCGAGGCGAGGCGGCAGACATCTTTGTTATGTGGAGAGCTTTGTCTCTAAATTGATTGACAGGTGCCACATGAAAGGTTCTGGCTGCAGACAGGCAAATCTGTGCAAAAGTTACAGTCTTGCCGAAAGCCATCTTGTCCACAGGTTGGATTACCCTACATCCCTAATTTACCCTAATCCAAAGCCTTACCTTAAGCCTGCCCCCCCCCCCCCCCCCCCCCAACCCCACCCCACCCTTCTCCAAAAAGAATCGGAGCCTTAATCTAGCCTACATTTACAAAAGTGAATTTCTTATGTAACTGGCTGGAGAGGTGCTCTCCGTGGACAGATGAGCTCAGTGGTGGTTGGCTGTTTTGTGCAGATTTGCCTCTGGCCATGAACCCATTCACCCAGTTTAGTTTGTATTTGAAGCTCTGGCACTTTCCTCTTCACACGCAATTTCCGCCCTATCTCGTCTGAAATGGGGTTTGCTGTGTTTTTTTTTTTAACGTCGTCTTATTTTGTTCCTTTCTTTGTGCTGCTGTTTGTTGCACACTTGGCAAAGCGTTTTGCCGGTCACTGCTGACGCGCACACACACGTTCCAATCGCCACGCGCACACACATTTGGTGTCGCCTCCCCTTTTTGACGTGGCCGCCGCTCAGAGATTGTTGCATGTGTCTGTGAGCAGGCGACGGCTCCGCTCCCCTCAAACCACCCCCCCCCCCCCCAAACTTGTGGCCCTGACTGACACTCAAGTGACATACAGTTTTATCTCAGCTGCATGCAGTCCTCTGAGTGCTGTGTCCTCTTGCGTGTGTGTGTTTGTGTGGGTGTCCTCGTGTGTGCACATGTATATCCTGTGAGTGTGTGTGTGTGCGTGCGTGAGCGCGTCTGTATGCCCGCTTGCTTGCCTTTCCTCTGTTTTGGACTTTTAAAAATGTGTCTTATTTTTAATGTTGTTGCTGTTTTTTGCTGTTATTTGGTTGAAACACACTGTGAATAGTTTGCGTCATGGGCTTTGGCTGTATTTTCTAATTAAGCCAAGGCCTACAGAACTTCTGTAACTGAGTGGATTACCATATATTAGATACAGGGTAAGTTTATTATTTTCATGTAAAAAAATAATAATGTGGAGATTCAACATTAAGATTATACTGTGGTCTCCTTGACTTCACAACCCTGAGCTATAGTTCTAGCTCTGGTTGAAATGACGCCTCAGATGTACCCTCATCGTAAGAGTAAATCATATACATGTTATGTCTTGTGTCTTTTAAGGCTGTAAATGCAGATCTTATTAGTGGTAATGAGACATTTCATCAACACTGCAAACCTCTCGCTCATCATGAGGGTTGGGTGGGGTCATTAGAGGGTAGAGATGATTATCATCTATTCATGGATCAGTGGAACAGCTGTGGGTGTGTTCATTGCGTGTCTTATTGTATACTGTAGCAGAAATGACAGAGAATAGCTTTGTGTCACCATACTTAAGAATTGATTTAAAAGAAGAAGCTACAAAAAGGGTAATTATTTTTAACTATTCTGTGGTAGATTTCCCACCAATTGTGGATATGAAACCTTACTCTTCTGATATGTTCTTTGCATATTTGGATTCCTTTAGTTTACAGTCGTATGGAATATTTAGGATTTTTTCTTTCTCACATTTGCACATAAAAGTCAGAACACATATTCCAGATACATCTGTAAATATAAGACAAAGGTGAGCTGTTGGCCACTATTTTCAAAAGTTTTCAAAAGTAAACTGAATATATTTGAAGTGACCATTCTTGAAACAAGTCACAACAGTTGATTGCAGAGGAAATGAAGCAGAAGTAGGCATAGTCTCCTCTCCAGAGCGCACTTTGCAGGCTGTGCTCATCTTTTTGTAGTTCCTTGCATTTTGTCTTGATGAACTTGTGCTAACCTAACCAGAGGAGCCAATTCCTGCTTTTGGAGATTAAATACACGTCTGTGGCAAATCCAGAGCAACAAACCCATGGCCTGTTTTTACTTTCCAGTGGTCCAGAGTTATCCAAGTTCTGAGTGACAAGGAACCCCTCCCCCTCCCCCACCCCGTAAGTGACCAGTCTCCATTGCCATTGTCATGTAGCTAGCCAATCATACTCTCTCCCTCTTTTGCTCTTTCTGCTGTCATTGGCTGTCGAGCTTCACCAGTGGGGGCAGGGCTTGGACGCGCTTCATTTTCTGGCCTGTGGCCTTTCTGGATGGGTGTTCAGTGATTGGTGATTTCAGGTGTACCTGTGAACGAAACCGAGGGGGTCACTGGTTGTTACCTTAGATGCTTTGGAGGTGTGGGGGCACTATTGGTGAGGAAGTGAGTCTCAATGAACGTCATAATTGGTGGGGCTATCACGTGCTGCCAATCACCGGCTCTTATGAACCAATGAAAATGCTTTCTAGAGCAAAGCACGATGACGGGTTCAAATAAGTGAGCGGCTGATGGCACTCCATAGCTTTGCCCATTTTGCAGTTCATGAAGGTGGTTTCTCACATGACTGGATAAACCCATCTGAGCATCTTGGTAGAAATGAGAAACTAACCATGCATGTCCACCATCTCAAAGCAAATCAAAGCAGCTGATGACTTGTCTAATTACCAGTAGATTTTAAATTGTTCTTTTTTTTTTTCGTTTGCATGCTTGCTTGTACACACACACTATCACGAAGATCAAAGCCTCTTTTAAATGTGTAAACCGCATGTCACATGTACAGGTGAGTTACGTAAACGGTTGCAGCTCAAGGCTCGGAAATGCAGAGGTTCCATTTTAGTTCCCACCGCGGCGAGGCTGGGGTTTCCCTCCTGACCCCAAAAGACGGAAGGGTCCCGGCCTCTCTCCTTGCCTTAATCCACTGGGACTGAAACCCTGGAGCCTGGGCGCTGCCCCCCAAAAGAACTAACGCTCACTGTTCCTCCCTCCATCTCAACCCCCTCCCCCTCCCCCTCCCCCTCCCTCCTCCCCCCCCCCCCCACCCCCACACCTGCAGTGACCCCTTTCTGGAGCTCAGTATCAGGTCAGCCTTCCACGATGATCGTTCCGCCCCCATCTTCTATTAGAGGGGTCATCCTCCACTCACAAAACCAAGGCTCCTGTTGGGGGGGGAGGGGGGGGGGGGGGCAGGTGTTTTGGGGGGTTGGGGGTGAATTGCCTCCCGCCTCCCCCATGACCACACGCCCTGAGGAACCCTGCCGCCCTTGCCGCCCTTGCCCCCCCCCCCCCCACCCCCCTCCGCCTTCTCAACTTCAAGGCCCGAATGACGGCGCTGCCTCAAGTTTCTTCGCCTGAGAACGGAGCACGGAGACGCAGACACGGTCCACTCCTTACACAGAGCGCGCGTTCATAGGGCCGCCACAAGGCGCGCAGCATAGCACCTTTATCGTCCTGGCGCACAGCGCCCCCCACAGCCCACTTATTGCCATTGCGCTGTGTTGTTACACTGTCCTTCGCAAAAGCGTTGCGTTCTCTCTGAGGATCGTTCCACACTGATGCTGATGTTATGACGTGTTTGTAAAGGTGTTATGGCGGCTTCTTGGAGGCATTATGAATGTGCTTTCTGTAACGTGAGACCAAAATGCACTAAAGTGTGTTAAAAGTGTATAAATACTCTGTATGGTATGCATTCTTACAAAGCTTTATGTTGAGGATAGCTCATGCTGTTTGCTATTACTGTTTGTGTTCCTGTTGGATTTTTGATTATTTGATCTGTGTTTGACAGACAGCTTTTTACACCATAGACTTTGTTTCCAGAAGTTATTGCACACACATGTAACTTAAGTGATAGGAAAAGGTTAAAATATTTTTTCTTTCTTTCAGCAGTCATTTGCATCAATTCTGTTAATAACTTTACATTTATACTCATTTTAAAATGTGTGATGCTTTCATTATAAACTTTTAGGTTTTAGCACAGTTGCGACTGGAGACAGTTAAATGAACCTGGATGTCTCCAGGTAAAAAAGAAAAACACTTAGATTTTCTTATGCTGTAGGAGTTTGAAAGTTTTATACAAATACTGCAATGATTTAAAACATTTTGTCTTTCAATTGACAAAGTTATTTACGATTGTATAACTCTGTGCACTGCTGTTAATATTGTTGATGCTGTTGTTCTGATTAGGCTTTAATGCCTACACACAGTTACAAGACATTTGCGAGAGAAATGAATTTTCCATTCAAACGAATGAGGGCACGCCTGGGGTCAGTCAGAATTGAGTAATTTCTATTTAATACACTGATCTTTCTTTTCTTGACAGTTTAATTGAATGAATAACTTGTAATGAGTGACTCTTTATATGGGGTATAATACTATCAAGTGATATAATTTCACGCTCAAAGACAGTTTTGGTGTGTGCTTATACGTGTATATACGCCACTGTGTGTGTGTGTGTTTTTTTTTTTAATGAACCGGGATTTCTTATCAATCGGCGGTACTAGGCGGTTGTCTCTGCAGGAGCGTTTGTACAATTAGCCCATTCTATGTATATACCTTTACGCTTAGCCATGCTGGCTTAAGTTACGAAAATGTTTAACGATTTTTACTCTCGAATCAGGGGTGGTACGACAGATGTAGATTTTGGTTTTTGGACCGCTCATATATTGGCTTTTAGACACTTAAGAAGTGACAGAGGGGTTCGTATCGGACGTCGGTGTCATTTGTTGTTGGTTTACCCAGAATATAGGCCCTATTAAACAGAAAATGCAATAATGCGATGTAAGATTGTTGGAACATTGCGGATGCTACAGCCAAATTCGTGTGTTCCTCAGCAATCTCCGTCTGTGGATGTAGTGAAATCTCCAAAAGATTTAGCCGGCAAGATCCTCCGCTCGCCATGCTGCATTGCCTAATTGCATTAAATGCTGGACCGATGCGGTGCACATGCGGCGAAGCGCTTGAACGAGACAGCATTCCATTCCGCAAAGTTTCTATATCGCCCTTGCGTCGACATGAAGTTGAGGGAGCGTCCATGTGTTCAACTGTGCCTTCCACTGCAGTTGTTGGTTTTCCGTGCGTTCGCGGATTTGAAAAAAAAAAAAAAAAAAAAGCCCATGTATTCTGACTAGAAATAGACGGGAGGAACCAAAGCACAAAATAACCAAAACTGCAACTTGCTTTGATGACATCTGATACTGTGTTAATGTGTTATTAGTAGTATTATTTGTTAAGTATTGTAGTTTTTTCCTTTGCTTACTGGAAAATAGAAAATATAAAGAACTGTTGAAAATCTTAAAGTATAGCCTACTACTGTGTTAAGGTTTTTTTTTCTTCATTTTGTTCATGTTTATACAGTACGAACGAAAGGACGAATAACGCTTTCGGGTTTTTGTGTTTGTGAGTAAATATGGCTTAATTCCTTGTCACGCAACTATGCGTAAATAATGGCACTTAATAACGGCATTTTCACTGCATTTAACATTGTATTATTGAAAATAGAATAACATTTAGGCTAGACTGTAGCGGAATTTGCAACAGATAGCAGTGGCGTTAAGGTAAAGGTAAGGTTCCAGTGTTAGAAACTGTGCAGGTTGAAAAAAAAAAAAAACAGTACACCGGTTACTAAATGATCGGCGTCGCGTCGTTTATGTGTGTATGACGAAACAGAACGTTCCTTTTGTGTTTTCGTGTGTGCACTTGGATATGCCTGCGTGAGGAGAAAATTGATTGAGAAATACTTTTTGTTCGTTAATATTAGGACAAGAAATGGCCATAGAAATTTGGAATGTTATTTTTATAAATGATGCGTGCGCGTGCGTGCGTGCATACGTGTGCGTGTTGTTAAAAGGCCAGGCAGTTTAAACGGATTTTTAAGGTTTCCTGTTTTGTATGCACTTCCCTTCTTTCTTGGCAGTTTCAGTTGTTCTGTGTACCCATGTGCTGTAAAAACTCCTGAATTGCTCTGTATAAAATGGAACAAAATAAAGTTGATGAAACTATGTCTTATCTCTGCAAAAATATAGGCCTACACATGTAACAGCGGATCATTTATATAACTAGCTACATGGCCCACTCATACTGCTAAAAAGAGCATTAATATAAAAAGAGTTTTTATAAAGTCATTAAACCTCAGAAAAACTTGGACATTAAAAAACCTTATTTGATTTATTGTTTTTTTTTATGGTACAGTAGTTGTGTAATTGGTGGATGTTGGAGAGCACCTATCAGGTGACTCAGAGAATAATGTCACAATTGGTGCAAGGCCAAAAGATGCTCAATTAAGTCCACTTCCTGTTATTTGTGAAGCAGTACTAGAAATCCAGTGCACTACTGTGTAGTCACATCCCTTTGGCAACAATGAACTTGCAATGTGTGGCATTCTTCCTTGAATAGGCTTAAAATCTATGCTTAAAACTCTGAAGTTGTACAGAGGCACTGCCTAATTCAAATTATGTCCCGACTCAGAGATTGGAGAATGCTGTAAAACAACAAATCCAGAAATGTTGATTTGAGGTAATGGATTTGCGGACTCCAAACCAAAATCTAAGCGACAGACCATGCACCTGGCTGGCAGAAGCTATGTTTCTGACCTACAGCAAAATCAAGCCATTGCCTCATAATGCGTAAAGGTTACATTTACATGTAAATTAATCTGTTACTGAGGGTAACAATGGGTTTACAACCCAGATATAACCAATTCACAGTTTACTTGTGATTACCATTATGAAAAAGTAGCATGTGCAAATATATGCTAAAATGTGAAGGCCAGAATATAAGGAATACAGTAATATCCACCAGATATATATGTTAATATATTGTTGCCACTGTACATTTAATACTATTTTTACTTGGTGTATTCAGTATGTGGAAATACTATATATTATATATATTGGCAATTTAACTATATTCAGTGGTATATTCCTAATATATTTCATATTTTAGCATATATTATTGTGAGAAAAATCTGTTCAACAGAGAGACAGAAACACTGTCATTACAACTGCTACATAAATAGCTCCCAAACAGATAATTAATAATCTCCATACAATTGCCATTTGTAGTATAATATCTGCATTGGTAATGAGCCATTCTACTGCAAATTATGCACTAATAAATTCTCTACATCGTAATTAGCTGTACATCTAAATTCACTGTACTGTATCTTCAAATTTAGATTCTGTCTTTCATCCCTTCTCCAAAAATGGCTTTGCTGTTACAAGAAAAAAAAAATTGAAAAACAGTCCTATGCCTAAAACCAATGAGATTCCACAGATATGTTATGTCCATTCCACGAGGCATGACTGTTGGTCATTGAATGAGTACTTTGATAGACCGATTTAGGGCCGATTCACTATTAAACCACGACATGACAGAAATGCTAAGTCCCACACTCTGGAAAGCGTTCTGTTCATTTTCTTCAGACAGAGTGCTTGCATCTCCATGGAGATGGAGCCCAAGAAAATGCGGCTCTTAACAGGATGTTTACCAATCCAGTTTCCTGGAGTCACAGAACAAACATTAGCTCATTGAAAAAAAAAAAAAAAAAAACAAAAAAAAAAAAAAAAACCTCCTCCATGGTTGATCTGTGGGAAGCTCAATCCATATCATCATATAAAACAACTTACAGCACCTCTACCAAGCCTCTTAAAAAGAGCATGCCCTGTTTCCATTTGGGCCATGGTCATGTTGTGGGGAATGTGGTATAACAACAGGATATTAATAATGATGACAGTAACAGGAGCCGGGGTGGGTGGGGGGGGGGCATCCTTGTCATGGTTACCAGTGGCTCTCCTCTCACCCCACTCTTTGACTCCTGGAGTTCAAGCACTTGCTGGCAGGCAAGAAATCAGGGTAAGTTGTTTTTTTTTTCCAGTTCTGTTTATAACCATACTAAAGAGTATAAGCTGGCAAGACTGGAAGAGTATAGTGATTCTTGAAAGTCAACAGCCACAATTCACTCTGACTCCACACATACATACTCTCCAGTTGAAATGTTTTTTTTCCCCTCATCTGTGTTAGAAAGTTGAGTCAGAGTGTACGCTCCCCCCAGTTGATAATTCCTCGTTTCAGTTCAGTGAACCGCATTGATCACATACCATTTTTCGGAAGATAAGTCAGCACCCCTCCTACCCTCGGTTGTCAGGGCCGTCTCTTGTTTTTCTTCTCTTTTTATGATGGGTGGAGGGTCTTTGAGTTCACACAGCAGCATTGGGTGTGACCACAACTGGGTGTTGTATACACAGGCTCCAGCACTATAAAGCCTCATTGGCCTGCTGTAACAGTCTCTTATAAGGTCTGACCAGTGAGCATTAGGGGAGGACCAATGACTGACCAATGAGCACATGGACGGACCATGGTGACCATTAAGTTGAAGCAGCAAACAAATTCATCCTTGTGTTGGTTTGTTTGGTTTTTGTCCATTACACAAAAAGGTGACCGACAGCAAAGGTGCTTCAGTGCTGAAAGCAACATGTAAGTTATATTTTTAATGTAACTTTCTACATATACACATATGTGTGTGTGTGTGTGTGTGTGTGTGTTTGTGTGTATATATGTATATAGTTTACATGTATTTCTGTATAATTTATAGATTTCCCTTTTATTTTTCACTTTGTTGCCAACGTCATAATGAGTCCGTCATCCCAACAGTTTTGTGGTGTTGTGGAGGGGCTCCCTATAGCGTTACGAGGCACTGTCAGAAAAGGAGTCACTGAGGTTTGGGGAACCCCTGTGTCGACAATAAAAAGAAAAGCTGAAGGCAGTGTGTCTGTGAGACACAGGGCACCCTCACACGCACACACGTATGCGCACACATTCATACTCACGCACTTCTCCCTCGCTGTCTCTCCCCACCTTTGCAGTTTCCTACACAGCAGATTCAGAGCCATTATTCACTGGACATGGCTGGAAGGGGTTAGGGTCAAAGGTCAAATTCTGGCTAAACTAAGATTAGAAAGGAGACCTATCAACAAGAAGTTCCATTCCTTAATGCTTTCGCATTTCAACAAGATATTGCCTCTGTCAAACATTGCTTACGATTGGAGCTCATCAGACTAGCGTCACCTTCATGCCTCAAGCCCAAGTCATTTGAATGAGAAGTAATTTCCAAACCACAAAACCAAAATATCTGAATATGAAATTAATATTCATGAAGAGGACACCACGTCAGCCAAGGCTGTTTTTAACACACTTGTATGTCACATGATAAGTGTGAATAAAATTTTTTTCTGTCATGAGACAGCACTTCTGCTGCGTCATTCAATTCTTGACCATTTTAATGGAGAACTTGTTCAAATGTTTCAAAAGGTTTGAAAACAATTCTGGTCTGACTGCTCCATTAATTTTCAATAATTTTCTACTTTATATCTGGTTGAAATGAGGAATTTCTGAAGAATGGTAATTCCTGCGATGTAAACCTCCTTTGTTAAAATCACATAAAGTGCGGCTGGCATAGTAACGGAAGGGGGTCACTCTGTGAGAGGCACAGGGGTGGACAAGTCATTTCAGGGTATGTGTTGGGCACTGGGTTTCTGACTGCAAGGATTGCGGTTTCACATTAGAAACGGTGGTGGGTGAGGGGCACTGGTACGAAGGGCTCGTGTGATGTCAGAAGAGGCAAGGTCGTCAGTTTTGAAACTGATTTCCACCGGAGTTAACGTCGGAGTCAGACACGTGGGTGATGGAAAAACGTGAGACACTGAAGCGGGAAAAGGGTGTTGCCAGTGCAGCCGGCGGGGTCACAGAGGCCTCAGGGGACGTGGTGGGGGCTTCAGGGGATGGGCTGGGGGCCTCAGGGGATGGGCTGGGGGCCTCAGGGGACAGGCTGGGGGCCTCAGGGGTTAGGCTGGAGGCCTCAGGGGTTGGGCTAGGTGCCTGGGGCTCCACAGAATCTGGCAGGATAGATGAGGGACCAGACACCAAGGGGAAATCATCTTCCCATTCAAACCCTCCACCTGTGTACAGAGAAGGCGGTGTCAACATTCAAATCTCTACAGATCAAAGCCTGCATTGGATGTAAAGGCTGAGAAATCTCTGCAATTACACTTCACAAAGCATCTCACTCCACCCCAACCAAGCTCTTACTCTCTTCTGAAATGTTGCCATCGGAAGAGTCATCAGATGCATTGAGCCTCTCCTGGGGGCGTGTCTCTGTGCCCTCTGCACACTGCCCAGCAGGCTCCGCCCCGGGTGGGAAGCCTTGTTCTGCCAGCTCCTGGGTGGGGCTCTCCTGCAGGGAGAGTTAAACAAATTGAACTGAGAACAGATGTCACTCTGGCTAAATACAGAGCAAGAGACTAATTGGAGTCTGAGCAGGAGCAAGTCTAACCAATTACATTAATTAGGCGCTGCACAAAGCCTGTCCAATCAGGGACGAGGTAGAACTGCTCACTGACTGTTCATGGACTTTAATTGAACTATATGACATTTCCCAGGTCAGGAAAACATAAGGAGACTTACCTGGTCGAACAGGTAGACGGTGACATCGTCGTAGAAGGAGACGGCCTTCTTCCTGTGCTCCAGCTCATCGCAGAAGGACTCGGTGAGCAGCGTGGGCATCCTAAGCAGGCTGCGCAGGTGACGAGCGTCGCTGCAGTCACTCACCACCACGGGCACTGCCTGGCACTCCTCCTCACTCTCCTCACTGTGCTCCTGCACATTATAGCTGCGCAACTCCTCGTCCGACTCCTCGCTGTCCTCCGAATCCCTGTCCTCCCAGTCCGCCTCATCCCCATCTCCGTCCCCACCTCCTGGGGGCAAAAGCCCCCCACCTTCTGCTGGGAGGAGGCTAGGAGGAGACGACGAGGAAGAGGAGGCAGTGGAAGGGGAAGGGATGTCAATTGCCTCTGGGAAAGCATCCCCTTTGTTTAAGTCTGCATCTTCCTGTTGCTCCTCGTCCATATCATCCTCCTCTAAATCTTCCATCACCTCCTCCCAGATGTGGTCATTGCCTCCCCCTGTGGAGTCCTGGCCTTGTTCCTTTTCTTTGTCCCCACTCTCAACTACCTTGATCGTTTCTGCACCGTCACATGTCTGCGGTTGGGCTTCGGGATCACCTGAAGTCTTTTCACCGGTGTCACCGGTGGCACAGGACTCCTGCAGCGTGGATGAGCTTGCAGAGAGAGCGGAGGAGGCAGAGGACGATGAGGAGGCAGAGGAAGGAGAGGGTGAGGAGGAACATTCAGAAGCAGGCTCCTCCCCTGAGTGCTCAGGGTCCAGCCCCAGGCCCTCATCCTGAGAGGACTCTTTGGTCAGGCAGCCCCCCATCTCAGGGGGTGAGGGTGAAAGCGTGGAGAGGACTGGGCCGATGGGGGAGTCACCTGGTCTGGGCTCAGACCGTGCCCCTTCCGGGGACATCTTCCCCGTGTCCCCCTCAAAGATGGTCCTGATCTCCTCTGGACCAGGGAGATGTTCCCCCCCCCCCTCCTTCTCCAGGGGAGGGTCAAGCCCCTCCCTCCTCACAGACCGTGTGAGGTCCCCTTTTTCAGCCTCCTCCCCCGGAATCTCTGGGAACTCTCCTCCAGCTTCATCACAGGGAAACCTCTCGTTCTCAGTGTCATAGTCAGAGAAATAAGCCGAGTCCCTATATGGGTTCTTCCCACCAAGCTCAGTAAGTTCTGGTTCACTGTTGCTAGGCAGTGTCACTGGTGAGACTTTGTCTACAACATCCACCTGCAGGACCACCTCATCCTCGGACCCCCCCAGCTCTGGACCTTTGATGAGGGGGAGCTTTCCTGATGGTGGGGTAAATCCCTCTAGGTCTCGGGACTCAGGTGGCTCTTTCGGGATGAATTCAGGGGACTCATTGTTCTCTGTGTCATACCCGCTGTCCAGAGCTTTGGGCTGGGTGGAGGAATGGAAGGAGGCAGGGCTGAACGCCTCACAGGAGCTGGTGGTAGAGGTCAGCTCCATAGAGTCCACGGAGTCCGGAGTCACTGCCTGCTTCTGCAGTGGCCCAAGGGGCAGGACCTCCACTCGTTCCATTGGCAGGGCCACGAAAACACCTGAGGCAACATCCAAGACAATGTCGTCATAGTCCTCGATGTCCACCATTCTGACGCTGGAGCAGCTGGTCACTGCCCCACTGTCTGCCTCCGACAGGGCTGCATGGCGGGGTGGTCTTTTCCCTGAGGGGGGTGGAACCTTGGCAACTGCAACTCTGCTCAAATGCATCTCCTGTGTCACCACCCC
Organism: Anguilla japonica; assembly: GCA_025169545.1. Classification (NCBI taxonomy): domain Eukaryota; kingdom Metazoa; phylum Chordata; class Actinopteri; order Anguilliformes; family Anguillidae; genus Anguilla; species Anguilla japonica. Next base: position 25,293,071 of record CM045899.1, on the reverse strand, counting down.
CTTTTCGTATAATACTCCACTCACAGATGTGTCAGAGTTCTTGTCCCACAGCTCTGAGTCCGTCTCAGTTTTTGACAAGATGCCACCCCCCCTAGTTGAGGAGCACACATCCTCTTCCTCTCCCATCCTCAGGATGTCTGCTTCTTTAAGGCCTCTGTCTCTCACCACAGCTCCTGTGGGCAGGTCCAGAAAAGAGGGGCTCTCTGTAGTTGGGCGACATTCGTGAGGTGGTGCTTCATCGTCCCCGACCTCAAAGCACATATTGACATACGTACAATGTTCAGTAGGTGATGTCAAAGGGTGGTGTTTATGGGGGGATACAAAGTTATCATCATCCACACCTTCTGAGTAGGCACTGGTCTGGTAAGTGTTCTGCGTTGGGCTCTCCTTCGCAGTCCTCATATCTGGCCATGCATCCGTGGAAGGCTTGCCAGTGCAGTGCAAGTCCATGCCCACTGGTGGTCCCCGGGCAAAGGTCAAGCTGTTGTTGTTAGCGGAGTGGTTCGAGGCCCAGCTGTGGGTCTCCCTGTCCGAGAACAGGTCCGCCTCATCCCCTGTAGCATGGTCACGGTGCTGCCGCCACCCACCGCTGACTGCGCCATCCTCTGTCTCAATCTCGATTCTGATAGAGCAAGTGGCAGACACTGCATGGTTGTGGTGCTCACTGTCAGTGGTCTGACTGCCCGTGGGTTCACAACTGTCCTCCACATCAAGGTCATGGTGCCCTGTGCAGGGGCTGCTGAGTGACGGGGAAGTGCTCAAGGGGCTTTCGGGCTCTCCCTGTGCCCGAGGAGGACTGGGTGATCCCCAGCTCCCTCGTAGGACCCCAGGAGGGGTCCCCTTCATTATGGGAAGGCCTCTACCCGGTGAGAGCAAAGGTGAGCGCTCATAGTAGAAGCTCCCTCGCTCCTCATAGGAGAAGCATTGTCCTGACTCCCATGCTCCCATGGGGCTCCCCCCAGCTGCGGCCTGGCCTAGAAGGGGCTCCATGGTAAGCGAGACGGCTGGGCTGGCGTCTGAGTCATAGGCAGCAATGGCAGCCTTGTGAGCATCAGCCAGCCAGTAGGACCCTGGTGCGTGGTCTTCTGCATTCGCGTCCCTGTCGTAGTCCCCACCCTCAAACTCAGGGCTGTGGTCCAACTGACCAGCGCTCTCCATGGGCTCCTCAATGCGGATGTAGTATTCACTGCTCACAGAGGGGCTGTGGGCACTCAACACGGGGACCACCCCAGGTGTGTGCAGGGGCTTGGGCTCGTAACAGGAAGGGGAGACGCCCAGGTTAAGCCCCTCCCCACCATCACCATCCCTGCTCCCGCCTTCAGGGGGGTAGTAGATGTCCTGGTAGTGGGGGTTCCCCTGGCCCAAGGGCCCACTGGTGGAGGCGGTGTGGAAGGGCCGCTCTGGCCCCGCCTCCTCCCATTTGTATTCAAAGCTGAGCCCATGGCTGCTCTCAGTGACTGTCAGTATGTCGTCCCCCGGCTCACCATGGAAGCCATCACCAGTGGCGAAGTGCTCCAGGAGGGGAAAGGAGGAGGAGGAGGAAGAGGAAGGGGCAGGCTCTACGGCAGAAACGCTGTGGCCCATGCCCGGCCGGAGGGAGTTCCAGCGGCTCTCAAAGTCCTCCTCTGGCTCGCTCGAACCCTTGGCACACAGGTAGCTCAGCAGCAGGTGGACCTCCTCCATGCTTGGCCTCTGTTCTGGCTGAAGCCAGCAGAACTGCATGACCTCATACCTGAGAAAGACGGAAAGAGAGATTGAGAAAGAGAGGACGGGAGAGGAAGAATGAGATTGAGAGGAGCAGTGAAGAAGCAAGAGAATGACACAGAAGGCTGGGGAGCCGAGAAAGACTGTTGCTGATTGGTCAGTGTGCAGGGGCAAATGGGTAATGGCTCACCAGCGCTCAGACAGGGGTACTTTCAGTAGTGGTTTTGGCAATTTGAGTTGCTGCTCCTTCACGGCGTAGGTCAGCACCTGTCTGTCAGTGTAGTGTCGGTAAGGCTGGTTTCCCAACTCAAACATCTCCCAGATTGTCACCCCGAGAGACCTGTAACATTGAAGAGACTCTCTCAGTTCTCAGTTTTTTTTAGCACAAACTATACTTATTCCATTCTTATTTTAAGAATGCAGCTCACCCAAACATTATGCACATACAGTGCATATATGCATATAATTCCCTTCATATAAGTGAGTAGCAATATTTTTTGATGTGCTCCAGAAACAGTGCTGATTCCTCCCAGGTTACTCCCAGTTATTTCACATGGCCTTGGGTCCAATTCAGAGGGCATTCATACATTCATATGGATGTACATTGTGATCTTTCAGTGGTGTTTTTGTCTGGTGTACTGTACATTTGAATAGTTTGTAGAATATGTAACAGTGATCTTTTTTTGGTTTGCTGCGTACATGTCCATTGGTTGTTATGGTCCTGTGCTGAATATAATGGTACAACAGTGAACTCTCTGGGCTTGTGACACGTACAACAAAAATACCTTCACAAACAATGGTGAGATCATTTGAGAGCGTGGAAGAGGGTACAGTGCCCGATTCACAGTGTTAAAGGAGGAGGGCACAGTGCTTGATTCACAGTGTTAAAGGAGGAGGGCACAGTGCTTGATTCACAGTGTTAAAGGAACAGTGATGTCATTGTTTTCTACCGCAGCATGAGAACCAGCTGTGGGCCAGTGCCAGATGGTTGCCATGGTGACCGTTCCTTACCAGACATTGCTGGACTTCGTCTGGTCCACCACCAGCAGGTTGCCGTGGACTTCGTCGATGAGTTCCGGGGCGATCCAGCGCAGTGGCACCCACAGCTGGTCTGGGGTCACAAAGTAGTCCTCCTAACAGGGGGTGAGGGGGGATTAATGGTACAGGGTTACCATTGTTTTATAGCAGTGGTTCCTAACCACTAAGGATATATTGGGTAACTCCCAGTATATCAGCAGAACTGATAGTCATGAATATAACTATTTGGTACCCACAAAGCAGCTACCATAGCCTATTTAAATTGGTAAAAGTAGCATGAAGCGTGGATCTATGATTTCCTGAGCCTTTGCTCGGTGTGGATTCATAAGAAAACAAGTCCAGATAATAAATTAGCAGCATGGAATTTGCTAAATGTTTCAAAAAGTGCAAAAAAATATTTACAGTGCCCCACCAAACATGAATCAGAAACAGAAAAATAAGGGGCGAAATAACAAAAAAAAGAGAGAACTAAAGGGTTAGATTTAGATATTTAGTGTAAATTATTTACAATGTTGTAGGAACAAAATAGCAAAGGACAAACTAATGTCGGCTACACTAAAAGCCAATACACACGTTTGAGCGGTCAGAACCTCCAGTATCAGCCTACTGGTATAAATCCTTTAGATGTAACATCATAATGGGAACACAGAAACAACCAGCTCGCTTTATTTCCCCATCTAAATGTGCATTGCGGTATTAATATATTTCTTAACGTTGGTATAATTTTATTATACCCACGGTACTTTTCATTCTCCCGGAAGTGATTGGTGGCGTGAAACCAACGGCGCATGTCTCCCGGGAGTTTTAATCAAGGTTTTAATTCAGACCGTTTGGCTGTGGAGCATGGTGAAAACTGTAAGAAAAATTAAAAGAAACGATATAAAATAGGATCGGACTATCGGGAGGAATTGCGGGGCATACGCTGGAAGATACGGTAATGTTCATGGTCTTTTAACTTTGTGGAAGGGTTTGTGGCGGAGCCGCGTTTTGGCTCGCAGCTAGACGCATAACTCCGAATCACAGATTGGAATGTTGTCACAGCGCGTGTGTGAGTGAATGGTTTGGTGGAAAAGAGAGACTGAATACAGCGAGACGTAAATGGAAACGCGGTGTAAGTTAATTGTGCTGCGGTGTAGCAGTTGACAGCCAAATCTGTTACCACAGTAAAATAGCTATTGTGCAAAATATTGGACCCATTAAGGAAACACACACTCTGAATTACACAGTCTTTATTTATGTTTGTAGTTTTATGTGGTGTATAATGTAGAAATGCAATGAACAATCAGTATTTCTCCAATACGAGCCCTAATTCTAATTCTAACTCACTGTGTCCAACTCACACATTATTTTGAAAATTTCTGAACACAGTTTATGTTGAGCATAGACATTCATATTTTTAATGCTATTAAAATTTCTATTTAAAATATGTATTACTTATTTTATTTTATTTTTGATAAAAGGGCCCCCTCACACTGGAACATGGTGTCTCTTCGCAAGCTAGCAGTGCTAAAGTGAGAGACAAGCCTGGTTGTTCAGTTTGTTAATCGTTATTTACCATACCTCCTCTCACCTTGTATTTGTTGTGTGACAGACCATAGTCCCCGATCTTCACTGTCACCTCCGATGTCAGCAAGCAGTTCCTCAAGGCCAGGTCACTGCCGGGGGGAGGGGGGGAGGAAGGACTGTGACCACACACTGCCCTCTACTCTCTTCACATAAACACACAACAGTCTCGGCATGTATTCCTGATATGTGCTCATGGTATAATCTGCAGATGCACATGCACTACTCGTTTCCCCACAGGGGGAGTACTGTGTCATATGAACAGAAAGGCCTGGGGGAAGGGGGGGAAGGGGTAAGGCCCTTTCTGAGCCCTCCTTGAGAGATATTTCTTGAATGCCGACCCTAATCTAGTGACAGCGATCAACAGCTTCATTGCCAGTGAGTGTAATCTATCCATGGCAACAACAGGGGGGGTAACCTGAGGTTGACAGGGGTAACCCCCGGCAACAAAATCACTGATGCTGGAGTCTGTGAGATGCACTCGGGCAGCATCAGGATATTGTTACCGGGAGAGACCAGGAGACGGGCAGAAAGGGTCCTGACGGGATGGCTGTGCTTCCGGTGGAGGCGGCCAGGCCCCGGGCCTCCTTGGACCCACCTGTGAGTGAAGTTGTGTTTGTGGAGGTGCAGGAGGCCGGAGGCGATCTCGCACGCCATTCGCTGGAGTATCAGGGGGTCAGGGGTCATGGAGTCTGCCGCCCGACAGCTGCGGAGGTAGCCTTTCAGATCCCCCTGTGACGAGAGGCAGGAAGTGAAACAGCGATTTACTCTCACCCTTTATTCTTCTTTCCTCCTTTCTCTCTCTCTCTCTCTCTCTCTCTCTCTCACACACACACACACACACACACAAATACCTATTTACTGGCATCAAATCATCTTACATTACTTAAGCTAAAATAAATAACAATTATCATAAAAATAAAAATAGTTGTTTTTGGTGCCTTAATCGCTCTCTGTCCAATCCCAGCCCCATACAATACACTGACAATCAGGCCACTAGAGGGAGCTGTTCAATCGGCATTCCCTCAGCAGCTAAACTGACAGTAGACTCTGAGAAAGGGAATGAAGTCAGCACTGCAGCAGGGCACAAAATTCACGTTACAGACACACGCTGCCCTTGGTTCATTTCTCACCAAGGGGCAGAACTCCATCACCAGCAGGTAGGGTGTGACCTCGGAACACTGTGCCAGGCACTGCAGGAGGGCTGGGTGCTGGAGGGTGCTGTGGGGGGGGGGGGGGGGGGGGGGGGCGGAACAGAAATAAAAAGGGTCTCAGTGTAGAATGACATCATACTGCACAACAGTAACACGCAGCTGGAGAGGCTGCATCGGTATGCAAGAAACTGCTGGGGAAATGCATCTGTGACTGCCCGTTTGTTTTGGGTTATTGTATCTGCGACTGCCTGTTTATTTTGGGTTATGGTTATTGTATCTGTGACTTCCTGTTTGTTTACGGTTAATTTATCTGTAACTGCTCTTTTTTTTTTTGGATTAATGTATGCTATTGTTTAGCTGACAGCCTTGCAGCATGGGCTTTGTTTCTTTAAAAAGAAATAAGATGCTTAAATTCAAAGTTGAATGAGTTGCTCCACACAAAAGGACCAACCTGCTGAATTATACCTTACTTGGGCATATTCCCTCAACTGGAACCTGCTATACAATGAGATTTTGGCTGCCTCTGTTTGAAGATGAGCTCATTGTTAACACTGCCAAGTGTGTGCTTGCATTTGTGCGTGTGTGCATGCATGTGTTTTTGTGTGTGCGTATGTGTGTGTGTGTGTGTGTGTGTGTGTTGTGCTGTATTTCTTTCTGTGAGATGGGCCACTCCTGACAAGGAAGACAGGTGACCTTTATCAAGAGAGAAACATGAAATGGAGAGAGGGCAGGAGTGGGAGAGGTTGTCGGAGAAAACATTCTTAAGAGAGTGACAGAAGAGGGGTGGGATACAATTAAAGATAGAAAGACAGATGGTGCATGTTTCAGTGGAGAGAGAGAGAGAAAGAGAGAGGAGGGATTATGGCAGGTCATGCAAAGGGAGAGGATGCGATTTAAAGAAGGGGAAAGATTAGGGTGCATTCTGAAGAGAGAAAGAAATGGATGTGATGAAAAAAAAAAAAAAAGGACACCGATGAATTCAGAGGAGGTGAGGAGAGACAGAAGCATTATGTTCTAGGAGAGCTGCTGACCGGTATGGCTGCGCTTCCTCCAGGAAGTGGATGTGGTCCTGCACGCTGGCACTGGCCTTCAGCTCCTTCACCACCACCTGCGTGCTACTGAGGCCAGCATTCACCTCTCCCAGTAAAACCTGCAGACAGGGAGAGGAGAGAGAGAGAGGGGGGAGTGAGAGAGAGAGACAGAGAGAGATGGGGAGAGGAGAGAGGGAGGGGAGAAGAGGGGGGGGAGGGAGGAAGGAAGGGAAGGAGACGATAGAGAGAGGCAGAGGGAGGGGAGAAAGTAAGAGATAGAGACAGACGAAGGAAGGGAGAGAAAGAGAGGAGAGAGCGGGAAGGGAGGAAGGCAGAGAGTGAGATAGTGACAGAGAGAGTGAAGTAGGGGGAGAGGGAGGAGATTGAAGGATATAGAGAGCAGGGTGGTTGGGGAAAGGGCATGTGGGCCATAGTGGGGGGGGGGGGCATTGGAGAGAATGAGAGAAAGGGGCAGACAGTGGGTCAGAGGAAAAATCTGTTAAAGAGGCTAACAGAGAGAGTGTTGAGATCCCACAGTGTCCCATTATGTCCTATCAGACATTCTGAAGAAGATTTACGAATTACACACAGAATGTGGGACACACACACACACACACACACACACACTCTAATGCTGCATGGCCAACAGATTCCATATGCCTGTCCTTTAGTTCTGCACATGCATGATGCGATCCTGTTCTTTGGGCAGTATTTGTATTTGGGTCAAAAGCACTACACAGACAGCACCTCCCCACCTTGCCGAACCAGCCATGGCCGATCTCCTTCAGGTACAGCAGGCTGTGACGGCCCAGGTCTGCCGATTTAAGCAGCTGAACTGGAGACAGACAGACAGACAGACAGACAGACAAACAGACAGACAGACAGAGGGAGAGATGGACAGCATTAGAGAGACTGTGACAAAACACTCCCAAAGGACCCCGTTGGATATCAGAAGAGAAGATGGATATCAAAGGGAAGTTGGTTATCACTGGGGACTTAAATAGGGTGATTTAAACCCGTCAGCAATTTAAAAAAACAACCACCCCCGCACCCATCCCAAAACATGGTTCCCACATCAACCGGATATTCATGGTTAAATGGAGTCCAAAATCTTCATAAACAGACAGACAGCCGTACTGACGGACACGCCAACAGTGACCACCAGCTGGAGTGTGGAGTGTCTTACCAGGACAGAAACGCACAGCAGCGAAAACCCCGCGTTCTCTCGAACCCGAAGCCCCTGGAGGGCTGGGCAGCGCCGGCGTGCCGTTGGCGCTAAGCCGAGCGTTTCTTCGCGCCGTGTGAAAAACCCAGAGTCCGGCGTGGCGGTGCGCTGAAGCCGAAACCGAACCGGACTGGACCCCGCTCAGGTGCAGCTCCACGAATCCTCCCGATTCACCAGCAGGAACGGCAGAGACCGGCCGTCCCGCGCCGCCCCGCCACGCCCCATACCCGCGGAGTCTCCGACCGGCGCGGCGGTGCGAGGCTCGGCCCAAACCCCAGGTGCGGTTCACCCTCCCCTCCCCCCCGGGTCCTGCTGAAGCGTCGCAGGTGGATCCGAAGCCTTTAGGGAAGTATGAAACGGGCCACGTCCCGAATCTGATGCGCGCGCGCTAGAGGTTTGGAGACGCGTTCGCCCGTTGGTCGGCGCGAGCAGCCCGTGCTGAAGTCTCTACGGTTCTGCGGGTTCGGACCGCACGCGCACTCCGCCCGGCGCTGCTCAGCTCCGGCGCGTTCGGAGACAACGAGGAAACCCGGTCAGAGGAACCTCTCTTGGGTAGCGGGTAGCGGACAAAGACAAACACACAGAGCTGTGTGAGCGCTTATGAGCCCACAGAGCCCCCCCCCCCCCCCCCCCCCTGCCCCCCCCCCCCGCCCCCCTCCGCAATGTTCCAGAGGCCTGTCATTCCTTACGCACGCTCACGCAGGCGGGTCGCGCAGAGAATCCGGCCCTTTGTCCGCCGGGAGAGTGACTCCTGGTACCGGGGGTACCGGCTCGGACACAGGGCCCATTCTCTGGGGGCCCCCCGGCGAGGTTGCCATGGCGACGGCTCTCCGCCCCCTACCACATCCATCACGGCGGAGAAACACAGGCAACGTTTCTCTCCTCTCCGAGAACTCAACTGCTCTCTTCATTTCTTCACTTCTGGAATCTGAGACACGCCGTTCCCATCCCACTCAAGGCATTCCTTAAGTTGAGTGTGTGTGTGTGTGTGTGTGTGTGTGTGAAAGAGTGTGAGGTCAGAGGAGTGTATGCTCGTGTTTGGGAGTATGAATGTATGTGTGTGTGGCTCTGTGGTGCATTTGTGTGTTTCAGAGGTATGTGGATTGTGTAATGTTGTTTTTCTATGTCTGTGTGTGATTATATGTGTGCGTGTGTGTGTCAGTGCGCGTATGTGTGTGTGTATCTGTGAGAGGGTCCAGATGTGGCAGCTGTTTTGGGGTGCGCAGTGATGACCTAGCCCTGCGTAGGTGGCTGGAGGAGTGTCTGCTGAAACGTACAGGAAATGCAGTCCCACCTCCATCCCCCTCACACCATGTTCACCTGCACAGGGGAATCGGCTGATTCGCTGGCAGCCTTACACTTGCTCTTCCACAGCAGTCCCCCACCCCCCACCCTTCTGAACCGAGTGAGTCATCACCGCGGCGATATTGTGAAAACAGCAGCTCCTTTTCTCAGCGAACTTGACTCGCATACTAAACTGCAAGGCTACTCAACCTAGAGCCTGGCGTGGTGGAACACTTGCAGGGAGACTCAACGCAGACCCAGGAGACCTGTAGAGTCTGCTGGGATACTCTTTCCCTGTCCTGGAGGACTGCGGTGTCTGCAATGGTCACAGCCAGGCATTAGCACAGTAGAGCTAATCCTCATACCCCCACCCCTCACCTGATCGGCCAGGCTGTTTGGACACAGGAAGTGAGACTTGTGTGAGCGGCAGGACGTAGACCTCGGGCCCGTTCTGCGAGGCGGGGGAGGCGAGGGCGGATGGGTCTGCCTGGTACTCCTCTCCCTCCGTGTTCTCAAACTCCTGGGAGGGAACAAAGCAGATGATCATTCAGATGGTCAGTTTGTCCCTCTCTAGACACTGCCCCGACCCCCCATGCAGACTCCACCCCTAACTCCAGCCCCAGCGGCAGCCCAGCTCCAGCTCCAACTGCAACTCCATCTCCAGCTCCTATTCCATCTCCTACTTCAACTTGAACTCCTACTCCAACTTGAACTCCTACTTTAACTCCAACTCCTACTCCTACTTTAACTCCAAGCACTCTAGCGATAGTCCTGACTGAACCCCCAAAAATGTCCCTTTGCCCCCGTTCTCAGCACGCAGGGCCCTGACAGAGTGACACTGTGAAGGAACAGCGCTGTGAAGAACGAGAGCAGTGCGAAAGGAGGGTGGTCCAGGGGGAGAGAGTTTTCCTCCAATTCCAGCTGGCAGCGTCCCTCCCCAGCCCGGGTGCTGAGCAGGGAGCCTCGAATGGAAATCTGCGACCCGCCCGCTCGCCCCCACCGCCCCCCACCTCCGCTCCCCTCCATCCTGTCTGGAGGTCAGCGCCTCCATTCCGGAACCCGAGCTTCACACGGCCTGGCCTGCCCTCTGGGCCACATATGTTTTCACTCTGCCGTACATCTGGAGACAGCTGCTGGGCCACCTCCCCGCCACACGTACAGCACACCACAGAGTTCACATTCGCAGCCAGAGCAGAGCTTACCGGTCACACGCACAACCACCGAATTCACGATCGCAATCAGAATGGAGCAGCATACCATCAACCACACAAAGGCGTTACCAATTACGCACAAAGCCATATAATTCCTTTTAACAGAGCAAAAACTAACAGCTACATGTATAACCACGAGTTCATAATAACAGTCAGGGGCTTGCAAATGACATACTACCACAGAGTTTATCATAGCCACCAGATGTACAGCTCACAAAACAGCATTTTGATCTGTTTAGGGATTACACAAAGTGCAAATAGTTCATTTTACTTTGAAACCTTCATTTATTCAAGACCGAGATTTCCACTTTTCTAAACTGCGTAATGCTGGAGTCCCCGCCAAATGCAGCCGATTACCGCAGGAGCCTGGGAAACAGACCCGTCAAGGCATGCAGCACGCTCGTCAGAAAGCGCACGCCTTCGTCCAGAGCCACCGGCGTTCCACTTACCGGTCAGTCCACACGGCTGGAGGGCTTCAGGCTGGGCACTGCTGCAGTGTCACTGCAGATCTGAACATGCAGCCAGCTGGCTTACGGGTCTAGGTCCCCATCGGCCTAACCGCTGGGCCCCGGCGCCGGCCACACGTAGAAGCCTCCGAGCCTGAGTGTAAGCTTTAAATACGCACCCCCCCCCCCCCCCCCACACCACTCACAGAAGCACGTCCGTGAATCAGGCGGTGGGTCTAGTGTGCTGCAGTGCAGCTGCAGTTAACCTCCTCTCTTCTGCTCCTCCGGTCCTCCCAGTCATTCCCACAAGCCTCCCTTTCTCTGCCACGGCAACGGTGAGCAGCGCCGGCCGGCACGGCAGGCAGAGCCACAGGCTACGGTATGTTCTGGAGCGGTCCGGTGTCCGGTGTCTGTCCCGTTCGCGATGCCCACAGTGAGATTTTACCTGGCCTCAGGAGAGGGTTTGTGAGGGGGGCGGCCCCCCCGGCCCCCACCCCCGAGGTAACGCCCCACAGAGTCTGCTGGGGGGGCAGAGTGGTAGCGCAGTACAGGAGAGCGCAGTGCTGAACAGGCATGGTGAGGACACAGCTGTTTGTGCGCGTGTGTGTGTATGAGAGAAAGAGAAAGTGTGTGTGTGTGTGTGTGAGAGAGAGAGAGAGTATGTGTGCGTGTGTGTGTGAGAGAGAGAGAGAGTATGTGTGCGTGCATGCATGTGTGAGTGCAGGCGTGAGCAAGAGTGTGCATGCATGTGTGAGAGAGGGGTGCGTGTGTGCAGAGTGTGAGACGGAGAGAAAGAGGGAAGGAGATGGAGAGAGGGGTGAGTGTTTTTGGAGGGTTGTGAAGTACAGCAGCAGAGGGAGAGTTTAAGATTGCTGCATTCTCTGCTTGTGACATCACAGCATCTCTCTCTCTCTCTCTCTCTCTCTCTCCAGAATGACTCCATTCCAACTACATTTTGGGATTATAGAATTTCTCTCCCTCCACATCCTCTACCCCTCCCCCTCAGAGACGGGTGTTGGTCTAGCGTGATTATCCTTAATCTCTGACCCCTGACCTCAGACAGACAGACACACACACACACACACACACACACACACACACTCTCTCTCTCTCCCTCTCCAGTGAGATCTCATTTTCCAGCAAGACCAATGCCTGCAATACTACTCTGTGTTCCTCTAGGGGGCGACATTGTTTTAGCAAGCTTGCAACAGTATCAGCTTGTTTATTTGCTTATTCCCTAGTTGAAACTGACCAATGCAGCTTTGATTTTTTTGGATTTTTCTCGCTGTGAAGTAATTCAATTTAAGTATGATGTAACAACAGCATGTCAGATAGGACATGACTATAAACACTAAATCTTTGGCTCCATGGGAAATATATTCTATTTTGGTGAGCTCTATGGTCATGTGTTTGGGAAACTTTAAAAACTTGTTTTTGCCAAACTGAGTACAAGCATAGTTGTAAATCTGCCCTGTATTTCCTTATTGAAACTGTGGCCGTGCATGTTTGACTCTTGACTCCTTCTTGACAGCCTCCGTGGCTGTATGTGTTTTGGGAAGTGCCAGCCTGTTGTTTTAAACTCTGTGGGCATGCTGTTCTGCATTCTCTTTGTCTTGACCCACTTTGAAGGGCTGTGCTGTGAAATGACAGAAGCCCAGGCAGCAGCCAGGACTCTGGGCTGTGCTCAGCGAAACGCACTACGAGGATTTTTCATTCAGAGCACGTGCACACCCCCCCCCCCCCCCACAACCTCCCCAAACCTTCAAAAAGCACACGCTGCAGTTTAAGGACTTTTCACACAAGAAGAGCTTATTCAACAGCATCAGCTCTCCAACACTACGGCAGTAGTACAGTCCGTTTTCTGTGGAGTGGTCAGAAAAAGTTTTGGGGTGTCATTTGAGGTGCGTTAAGGCCATGTTTTCTGGACCCTGTTAAGAGAATTGTGTTTGTTATGTGTCGCAGAGGGGTGGGGGGTGTGTTTTTTGGTGGCTGTTCGGAGTCCACTGACTGTCTGCAGCAGAAGGTGATTGATGGGCAGGCTTTTCTCTTTAGCTCAGCAAGTGTACAGTGTCCCTTGATTTGACACATGGAGGGCAGGAAGCATAGTAGTAAAACCCCACAGGCCATTATCCTGAGGTGTGATATTTGGAATAATCCTTTCATTTGTTATTACAAGAAAGAATTTGAATTTGAACTTCCTAATACTGTGCAAAAGAGACAGAGTGAGCTCACATGCGCACACACACTATGCACACGCAAACATATAAGCTCGCTGCAAGCATGCACTTTGGGTCGGTTATAGGAGAAGGTAATATAGGTGGTTGCCTAGGGCGCCATGCATTTGGGGGGGGGGGCACTAACCATCTGAGGGGGAGGACAGCAAACGAAAGGAAAAAACGTGAAAATTGAAGTATTGTGTTAAATCGATCACTAACCACCCCTTACTCCGCAATCACTAAATACCGAACCCTCCCCAAAAAAATCTTTCCTAGGGTCGCACAACAGCTAGAGCCAGCCCTGTGCACCCTCACACAAATATTCAGGTGAGAACATGAGGTCTCAGTGAGGTACTCTGTTCTCCAAGGCAAGGTCTCTCCTCCCTCTCCCCATGACTCCATCCTTCTGCTATTCTTAGCAACAACCTTTTCACTTTTCCCTGAATATCACTGAGCGGCCTTTCACCCAGCTTACGGATCAGCAGCGAGCCAACCTTCAGAACCTTCACCTGCCCCCCTCCTCTGCACCTCAGCCTCCACCAGCATCAGAGGAGCATCAGAGTCTCAGAATGGTCACGCAGTCTGACCGCAAGCCCTTCTCACTGACGACTTGTGGTAAACAGAGGCCACAACACGATTCCTGCTGGTGCCGTGTTGTGAATACCGCCTTCAGATTAACAAAAGACGATGAATAGAATCTTCTGTTCTCTGTTTCTTTTCTGAGTCTGCTTCTTTGCTCTTGTTTATATGACATAGCTGAGCGCTCATTTAAAAAAAAAAAAAAAGTTTTGTACTTGCCGTCCCTCTTGGGACTATACTTTCCCCTTTAAGGAATTACTGCACTTTGACCCCTACTCTTTCACCTTGTGTTTGCATTGTAAATCGCTATATATAATGAGCATCTGCTAAACACCAGTAATGTCAAGGCACACAGACCCAGCACGAGCTGAAATGTTAATTGGGTTGTTGGGGGTACGAAATATTTCATTTGGGGTGCAGTAGTTATGGGGTGTGTACTCTCTTTCTCCTCTCCAGGGGCTTAGACTAACAATGAAAACACAGATAACCCTTTTCTGTCTGCACTCTAGAGTGAACCCAAAGCCCTCTTTTCCAACAAAGGGATTCAACATCATACTACACCTGTTTGCGGATTGCATGCTTTTAGTTTAAAATGTGACTTGTGTAGTTTCCTGGTCTGCCAGCAGAGGGAGGGGGTTGACAGAGTGAGCTCACCTTGAAGCCGATGTCCCCCTTCTTGCAGCACAGGCAGGCCAACATGAGGAAGATGAAGGTGAAGAGGCCAGAGAAGGAAACTGCGACCACGGCCAGAGAGGACGACCAGGAAAGCTCGCTTAGCGGGGCGCCGTCTGCAGGACAGAGGAGGTATAACTTTACATTTTTATTTTGGACAAAAAAAAAAAGATTCACCTTGTGCTTCGCAATATATTCCTCGTTTAATGGAAACTGGGTCAGAATGGTGACGCACTGCATGGACGCTGATGGCTTGATTGGCCAGATGCGTTTCCTATTGTGCAGCGCGAATAGCACAGCCCTTGTGACAAAATGAAACCAAGATTACAGATGCAGCCTGGTGTGGATGTGCACGTAGACGCGTTCCAAACGCCGGGAAATTGGATTTTTGCGTCAGTCGTTTTGTAAAAAGTGCTGGCATGCGCAGGCATCTCCTCCAGTAATGATACCCTGCATAATCGGCTCTGCTGTTAAGCGAGGGCCGCGGAGGCTGCAATCAGACGTATCCGCGCAACGTCCCGGGAAATAACACGTTGAAAAACTGTTACGAGTGGAATTTAAATCAGCTTTTCATTGCGGTTTGCGACCGAAATGTAATGTGCTCCGTGAATTGGGTTTGCATAATAACCGCGCCATAACAATGTGGCTTTTCTTCTCCCTTCGAATTCTGCATTACACGGGAGAAGAGAATATGATTATTTCGTTCCTTGCTGAATTTCATCAGCTGCGCGAGAGCGCCGTCACATTCCTTTGGTGGGCAGAGATTCAAAGCTCGGTTGTTTTAGAAACACTATCCCAAAGAACGGATTTGTAATTCCCGTTGTCTGAACGATCGTGACATCGCAGAGGAAGAATGCACCTGCCCCTGCAACAGTCCCTGCAGTGATGACCACATACTGTGATACTGTTTTCCTGAGACTCGGGCATGACATCATAAATCCAACAGCCTGCTTTATAGCTTCTCCATCCTCATAAGCTGCTGCTCTCAGAGAGAGGGACGGAGAGAAACATGGTTTACACTGATGTACACAGTGTATGGCATGTACGGTACACTTTGGCAATATTTACTTTCTGTCATTCACACCAGTAAAGCATACTGACTTGAACTGAGAGATGCATAGAAATAAACGCACAGATGGCGAGAGAGAGAGAGAATATGATGTCATGAGCAGAGAGAGAGAGAGAGAGAGAGAGAGAGAGAGAGAGAGAGAGAGAGAGAGAGAGAGAGAGAGAGAGAGAGAGAGAGAGAGAGAGAGAGAGAGAGAGAGAGAGAGAGAGAGAGGAGTGTTGCTGATATTTTATTTTTGTGCCTTCAGTGATGCACAGTGTGACAGAGTTCAGGGTGGGGGTGTCAGATGGTGGGGAGCAAGGGGGAGGGGCTGCTGTCTCCCCGAGGCACCCCATCTTAGCAGTCCTGATGCAGTTTGTACAGGACACCTTGTCCCCATCCTCTCACACAGGGGTTTAATCCCTGCCCCCATCCCTCACCCGCTCAGACAGGACCACAGTGCCAAGTATGGCAAGAGTCAAACGCAGCCAAACACTGAGACAATGGGCTCTCCGGAGCCACTGGGACCCTGTACAAACCCATTCTTTCCTTACTGGCTCCCATTCAGGGTGGCTTATGGAAACACTTAACTCCGCCCACAGTTTCTAAGCTACATACAGCCACGAAGCCTTGCCTGTCCTGAACGTATAAATTAAATAAATTCACTGCTTCTCAGAAATGGCCGTGATCAATTGGCTTCGACAGCAGATCACGTCGTTTAATTTTATCATCGAGTTGTTTATTTTATAGTTGCTTTGCTGTATTTTTCCTCTCCTAACAAAGGCCGGTGAGGCTACAGGCAGCTCAAGTGCTAACTTGTGCTGTGCATTTGGGGGATTTATATGGTGGTAGACAATCAGCTTGGGAAACTGCCTAGCATTACGTCTCTTAGCAACACCACACAGCTAAGTTATGAAGGTAGGACCCCACATCACATAACATGCAGTTATTGCTTGCAGGCTTCCCATACGTCAAAAATATATTTGTGATGCATAGCAGTTTTTGAATATAAAACTACATTTCAGTGCCATTTTGACACTTAGAGGCCCTTACCAAGGAACCTTACAAGAAGAAGCTGAAATGTTTGCTCCTGTTTAATTTGGGACTCAGCCATTGGAGTGTGCTCTCACTAAATTATATAAATATTTACATTTGTCTTTAAATCTCATCTCTACTACTGCGCTTTTGCACAATCCAAATGTAATTTATCTTGATATGGTTATTCAAAACGGCATTATACATAAAAATTTCCTGGTGTTTTTAATATTATTTTACATTACTTACATTATTATAACATTAATTTAACATTATTAAGAGCAATTGCAGATAATACTTAGCACCCTAATGGCTCATTTTCACTGACAGCTCCTAAACTGAAAGACAATATGTGCTTCAAATTTGGGCGTGATGGTGTATAGTGAAGAGTTTTCATCTGTAAAACAATTCATGTGTAATACTGTACCCTGTCCCTAGGGGGTACCACTGGGAATGCATGAACCCTTCTGGACTTGGTCCTGCATTGCACTGATAAATAAAAAGAACAGCCTTTAAACTGGGAAGAGGCACATAAATTTTGTGCTGGCCTTCTAGCCGCCTCTCGTAGAATAATTTCTCTCGGCCGCTGCTGCCGGGGCAACCTTGGCGGCGCTGCCGTGGAAACAGACGGAATGTATGGGCGGCCCATCCTGTCGGATTGCCTCCAGCAGTAAGTCCGTCCATTTATTTTTCGTTTTTTTTTTCGTTTTCTCGTATTTGCCTTTTCCCACAACGCCCCGCTGCCAGGCTCTGCTGGCCCACAGGAAGACGGCGAAAGAGCAACAGGAAGCATGGCAGATGGGAAATCGCCCCGACGTGGCGTCTCTGGATCACATGGAATTGGGCTGCTTCGAGCTGTGTCACAGTGCCCTTCTGGTGCGTCCCTGCTGTTGACATACGAAGCGTCCAAATAGGTAGAGGGGGGAAAAGAAAAAAAAACGACACGGCCGCACATGGAATCAGCCAATCAGATTGCGGGTGAGCTGTGCCTCAGAAGGTGATTAGACAGGCAGAATGGGGGCGGGGTTACCCCAGAGCACCCTCTCACAGGCTTGCTGGGGTGCCGTGACCTGAAATTCCTCAAAATGCAATGCGCCCTGGGGCAGCCAAAACAACAGGGGCAACTATGAAACCCAGAAACAGGCTGGTGCAGTGTCAGATTTTCTGGACAAACCCCCTGCCTCTACCCCCCCCCCACCCCACCCCTCCCATCCCCTCCACCTTCTCTAAAATGATTATGAACCTCCCTGCTGTGGGAAAGAGGCCCAGCATGAATATTTGAAGAGCACACATTTCTGCGCCAGCAAAATGAGAAAAAAAAAAAACACTTAAGCTAAGCTCCCGTCCCTCTTATTAAGATCCCATGTAAACAGAGAGAGAGAGAGAGACATGGGGTGGGTTGATACAGTCATTCTGTTCTCCCGAGCCCTGTGCCAATTGCATCTGTTAAACAAATTAACTAACGCACAATATGCAGGTAAACGCACATACATCCAGCCGGGACGATGTTCATTTGTTCCGCCGAGATTATGTTAATATGTTAATAATGAAGGACGCTGACACACGGTATCCAAGGAAACGCGTCATTTGTAACGTAACGTGGGCGTGGACGCATGGGGCGGGAGAGGAGCTTCTAAGCGCGCGTCTTCGCCTCTCTCTCTCTCTCTCTCTCTCTCTGTCTCTCTCTCTCTCTCTCTCTCGCTCTCTCTCTCTCTCTCTCTCTCTCTCTCTCTCTCTCTCTCTCTCTCTCTCTCTCTCTCTCTCGCTCCTTTCGTGCTTGTGAGACTTCCCCCCCGAAGCGCCTCTCACGCGGTGTCTGCTGTTTAAAACCTGAGCCCGAATCGTCCCTTCCGCTTCCCCGCCTTCAAGCGCTTCCTGCCCAAACGGAACGCGGGGCGGCGGGGAAACGAGGAGCAGGAAGTCCTGCGTGACGCGCTCACCCCCCCCCCCCCACCCCCCACCCCCCAACCCCCCAACCCCCCACGGCCAGTCAAGCGCGCCTCTTTCAGCTGGACTCGCCAGCTGCGCTTACAGAACTGGAAATGACCGGTTTTTGCATGTGAACGCGCACACACACGCAGAAAGTCGCACGCGTAAGAAGTCCCTGGACGTGCTGCATTGGTGCCAAGCCGCTGGAACGCAAACACAGTGTACGCGATGCAGGGTTCTGTGCTAAAGCCTGCAATGGCAAAAGCCCGCATGGGAATCAACCCCACAACCTCCTGCAGGGCCAGCCCCGTATCCATCAAGGCACTGGACCCTGGATCGATAGTTACATCTCAGCACAAACTGGAATTCCTCATTTGTTCTGTGAGACTATATCTGGTTTCACCTGACAGGAAAAGCTATGGGTTTTAAAAGTGGGTATTAAAACCAGCACTCGGGATGTGATCTTGGCAGCAGTGCAGTGCGTGTGTGTGTGTGTGTGTGTGTGTGTGTGTGCAGTGTGTGTGTGTGCAGTGTGTGTGTGTGAGAGAGGGTGGGGCGGTTGAGTTCAGCCCCTTATCTCTCTGGAGAATGACGGTCTGTCTGCCAACAACAGTCCCACAGTGTGGCTCCCCATACACACACACACACACATACACACACACACTCAAAGCACAAACACACATATTCTCATGCACACGCTAAGCATACACATGCAAAAAACACCTACATCAAACACAAAATGTGCACTCAAACACACTCAAAACACGCATGGCTGCTCAGGCACTAACACACAAAGATGCCGTAACATCCGTACACACACAGGAGAACAAAGGTTTACATTCACAGCAACAATATCCGCCTACTGACAGCACAAAAACAAAGACACCCATAGACACATACACACAAACACACAATAAAGAACAATGTATCACACAGGCACAATTACACAGCAGACCGTGTGATACAGTGTATAGAGTGAGATACAGTGTGCAGGGACAGTGTGATACAGTGAGCAGAGACAGTGTGATACAGTGAGCAGAGTGATACTGTGAGCAGAGACAGTGTGATACAGTGAGCAGAGTGAGATACTGTGAGCAGAGACAGTGTGATACAGTGAGCAGAGTGAGATACTGTGAGCAGAGACAGTGTGATACAGTGAGCAGAGTGAGATACTGTGAGCAGAGACAGTGTGATACAGTGAGCAGAGTGAGATACTGTGAGCAGAGACAGTGTGATACAGTGAGGACAGTGTGATACAGTGAACAGAGTGAGATACTGTGAGCAGAGACAGTGTGATACAGTGAGGACAGTGTGATACAGTGAGCAGAGTGAGATACTGTGAGCAGAGACAGTGTGATACAGTGAGGACAGTGTGATACAGTGAACAGAGTGAGATACTGTGAGCAGAGACAGTGTGATACAGTGAGCAGAGTGAGATACTGTGAGCAGAGACAGTGTGATACAGTGAGCAGGGGCAGTGTGATACTGTGAGCAGAGACAGTGTGATACAGTGAGCAGGGGCAGTGTGATACAGTGAACAGAGTGAGATACTGTGAGCAGAGACAGTGTGATACAGTGAGCAGAGTGAGATACTGTGAGCAGAGACAGTGTGATACAGTGAGCAGAGTGAGATACTGTGAGCAGAGACAGTGTGATACAGTGAGGACAGTGTGATACAGTGAGCAGGGGCAGTGTGATACAGTGAGCAGGGGCAGTGTGATACACTGGGATAGTGTTTGCTGCTAATACAGAACTGTTGCTATGGTCTTAATCTGGTGTGAAAGGAGTGCAGGACACTGCAGGGTAATCATCGTGCTACGCTATGCTACACTATGCTACACTATGCTATGCTATGCTACACTATGCTATGCTATGCTACACTTCAGACCCTGACCTTTCCAGCCTGGTAAAGGTCTCTCCTCTCCCCTCCCCTCCCAGGCAGGGGTGGGGTGGACCGCTCTGACATTTTACAAAGGGGTTTGACAGGGGGAACGAGGGGTGTGGTCTCAATGGGGCATCAAGCTCTAAACATTCAATTGGATTGGTCCGGCCTCCTGCCTGGAGCCAATGAACTGAAGCGATTGGGAAAACGCCCACCTCCCAGCCCATATCTGTCATGGGGCAGACCAATGCTGACAGGGCCTGTGTTTGACCTGCAAACACTGAGATAGAGGACATAAAAGTCTGAGGTGTGTATGTGTGTGCATGTGTGTGTGTGTGTGTGTGCGTGTGTTTGTGTACATGCATGCATGTGTGTGTTTGTGTGTCTCTTTGCATGTGTGTGTGTGTGTGTGTGTGTGTGTGTTATGTGTGCGTGTATGCGTATGTGTGTGTGTGTTTGCGTGTATGTATGTGTGTTATGTTTGCGTGTGTGTGTGTGCGTGCGTGTGTATGTTTATGTGTGTGTGTGCGTGTGTGTGTGTTATGTGTGCATGCATGTGTACGTGTGTGTGCACGTGTTTGTGTGTGTGTTATGTGTGCGTGTGGTTTTATGTGTGTGTTTGCTTCATGGGACAGCAGGACAGTGACTGATGCAGAAATCCTCTTTCCTACATTAAATTGACATTCCCCAGAAATGCTGACTTAGAGTCTGAAAAAAAACCCCATTGCCCTGCAAGAGGAGATGATGCTGACAGCACCGTTCCTCTGAAAGAGAGGGAAAGATGGAAGAGAACAGAGCAGAGAGGGAGAGGAGAGAGAGAAGGAAGAGATAAAGACAGTCAAAGGGAGGGAGGGACCCAAAAAAGACAAGGAAAAGGATGAGAGAATGTTATGTGCGTGTGTGTGTGTGTGTGTGTGAGAGTGAAACTGAAACAGATGTGTGTATGTGTGTGTGAGAGTGAAACAGACGGGTGTGTGTCTGTGTGTCTGTGTGAGAGAGTGAAACTGATACAGCTATGCGTGTGTGTGTGTGAGTGAAACTGAAACAGATGTGTGTATGTATGTGTGTGTAAGAGTGAAACAGACGTGTGTGTGTGTGTGTCTGTGTCTGTCTGTGTGTGTGAGTGAGTGTACGGGGTTGAGCAGGCTGTCAGAAGGCTATAATATAAAGCCACTGTCTCTGTGCCATTTCACCACACAGCACAGAGACACTGTGACTCATCCATCTCTGTAATGGCATTACATCACTCCAGCTCTTTAATTCTGCCTCCGTGATCATACATCTTCAGTCACAGCTATTTATAGATTAAACACACCTACACATACAGACGCCGTACAGGCTCACGCATGCATGCATGCACTACTATGTATTCGCTCTCTCTCTCTCTCGCTCTATCTCTCTCTCTCTCTCTCTCTCTGTGCACACGTGCATGTGCATCCATGTGGGTATATTTTTGTAAAAGTGTGTATATGTGGGTATGTTTGTGTGCATTCATCCATATGTGTGTGTGTGTGTGTGTGTGTGTTTTTGAATGTATGTGTGGGTATGTTTGTCTGTGAATGTCTGTATGAATGTCTATGTGTGTGTTGCTTGGCTGCTTGTATTCCACAGTGTTGGTGTTACTTTATTATTATTATTATTATTATTATAATAATAGTTGCAGCGATGACACACTGCTCTTTCTGTGCATCAGTACTCCCAGGCTGGTGTAAAGGTCTTTTCCCTGTAGAGTATAAGAGCATCTGGTCTGGTTAGAGAGGAAGTACACAGCCAAAGCCTGAACTGCAGTATCACTCTGTCCTTCCTGTGGGAGATTCCACTGAAAATAAAACAAGGGGGCAGAAAGCACACAGACAGGCATAGTGTGGAGTGAGAGAATTACCATCGGTACAGGCACCCTCCCTCCTTCCCCATTTCGGTCTGGCCAGCTTCTGTGCATCCTGCTCTCCTCTACCCTCCCTCCATCTCACGGGGTCTTCGCAAGGCACTGCGCAGTCGAACACTGTGTCATCACTGCGCAGTACTCTCTACTGTGCAGTCACAGTTAATCTCTCATCACTGAACAGTCATTTCCTCCCTCATCGCTGTGCTGTGCAGGCTCCAAACCCATGGCTAGCGGTTTTTAGTCCACACCAGAGAGAGTCAGGTTCTAAGCCCTTTTCATTTCTCTGAAGTGTGAAGGTTGAACCCATGATCCTCCCAGTTGGGGGGGCAGCTGTGCACATGTGCAGCCTCCTCAGTCAGACAGCGTGAGGATCACCCTTCACTTCCCCAACTTTTTCCCTGACTGCTTCGACAGCTGTCGATTCCTCAGCTCTCAGAGAGAGAGAGAGAGAGAGAGAGAGAGACAGACAGAGAAACAGAGAGAGAGAGAGACAGAGAGAGAGAGAGAGAGAGAGAGAGCGCAGCAGGCTTGTTTACATAACCGCTCTCTTCCCATCGCCGTTGCCGTGAGCCGCGTGTGTGTGGCAGATGAAAGGCGTGCACATGGACTAAGCCTGCAGGAAACTACATCACAGTTCCCACACAGGAACACCACTTTAGACTCAGTGCTAATGTGTTGTTGTTCACTGGTTATTTGCACTGTCCTTTCCACACACACAATCACCCCGTCACAAAGACACACACGGTTACAGATACACAGACACGCCAAGACATTCTGTCTCACAGACCCCCATCGGCATAAACACACTTGTCCCATACAAAAACTCAAACACACACACATACACAAACACACACACACACAAACAGAGTTGTCTACAGGCTTTTCCTGTCTCTCTTCCACTCCCACTCACCCAAACTGTCTCTATAGGTCTTTCTTTCTAGTGAACAAACATTCTTTCTACTTCTCTCTCTCTCCCCGTCTCTGTCCCTCTCTCTCTCTCCCTCTACCTCCCCCCCCCCCCCCACCACCACCTCCCCGTTTCTCATTCTCTCTGGGATGTGTGCTGGCAGATTACCAGACCTCGGTCCAATCAAACTGAATGTGGAGAGGGAAGCGATGTGTTACATATTGCATGAGATGGTTTGTGACAGAAAGCCAGCAGCCATATAAGCCAAGCGTGCTGGGATTCAGGGTGATATGTTCACAGGATGCTCTGCTTCATCACACCTACATACTCACACACACACACACACACACACAGGCATAAACACACAAGCACACACAAACACACACACGGTGTGTAAGCGCTTTCTCTCCTCGGCACTAAGTCATGTCCGCTCCATTATCCAGCTTCTCGCATATGTCCGGCTCTGTTGTTGTGAAGCCCCATAAATCAGGAACCCAGTGAGGTTCGGAAACACCAGCCAATCACAGCTCTCCTTTACAACACTGCCCAGCCTGAGCGCAGAGAACTCTGGAGCACAGGGAGGATGCAGGTTCAGTTCTCAGCAGGGTACAGCTGTAGGGCCTTTTGAGCACAGAGCTTAACCTGAGCTGTTTCTCTAAAAATCTAACTGTGTAAACGGGTGCTGTCGACTAGATTCAATCAAAACCACCAAACCATGTTAGAGAAAAGTGCAATTCAAACGAAATGCATTCATAGATTTTTCTAGCGCCGCATCACAACAAATGGACCTTTCTTAGCCTTCGTAAGTTCTGGCGGAACCGGTCAGATCTTGTAGCCAATGAGAGAAATTTGCCCCTGAGTGACAGCCAGGCAACGCGGGTTGAGACTGGACATTCCGCCAAAAAACGTACCGGCCTCTTTGAGAACTAAAATTAGTTGTGTAGGTTTGGGACTTTATCAAATGCAATGTGAAGCTGTATATTCTGACATATAATGAGTACATTCCTAATAGTTTCATTTATATACGGTGGCAATAGGAAGATATCAAATTCTTCTAAGTCTTCAACTAGCCTGTCATTTCAGATAAAATTTCTACAAATGCGGTAGCTAGCTTAATTTTTTTTTATTAACTGTATTTTTGAAACTTTATGTAGATTAATCTAGACACGTGTGTGGCTGTTATATTGAATTATATTGTTGTGATCTTATTTTTTCTTACCTTAAAACAGTGGGGATTATTTGGTGAGAAACTGACTTCCTTTTTTGATAAAGTGCTCGACACCAGTCTGGACACAGCCAGTTCCAGGTCCAGCCTTTTCCTGTTTCCTGCACCTCTAGCCCTTATGAGAAAGAAGGCAGAGGGCATTGCTGATTTGACTGAAGCTGACTATTTACTGTAATTCTGGTTTGGATTTAATTGATTTTTACCTTTAGGATAGCGGTTGAGATTTTGGCTGAATCTATACTTAAGTCAAAATGTTACAATAAATCACCCAGTATAAAGTATTAACCAAGAAACAAAGTGCATAGATAATAAAACAATAAAACAAAATGTAGGACAGAAAAACTCCAGTATGGCTCTCTGGGTTCAAGTGAGCGTGACACCATCCACTGAAAAGAAATTATGAAAAAGGCCTTTATGGGGTGTGGGGGAGCAAGTGCTAGTCTGGGTTTTTCACACAAAGCCCTAGACAAGAGTGCATTTTCATGAGGCAAAAAGACCTATAAATCAGAACCCACAGATAATTCAGGAAAAAGGAGACATATTCCCTGACCCCAGAAAATATCTGTCCAGAGGAACACTTGGACAATCATGGAAATGGAAGGAAAAAAACAATCTGAAATATCAAATCTGGATGTTTAAAGAAACAATGAGACCAAGAAAACGCGCACGCTATCTCTGCTCCCACTCTAGAGTAATGACTAGCCATGCTTGCTTGCCTAATATCATACCGACTGGCATCCTTATGATGAGGAAAATGCTTCAGTGTGCCTTTTTTCAATATGCAGTTAAAAGCTCTACTTACTGCCTCTTTGAGTTGAGTCCCCAGGGGTCTCTTAGACACCCCTGAGCATAAACACAGCCCTTTCTTTGGGGAGAAAGGCGTAAATCCACAATTACAGATCAAAACACACACTAAACAGCCTGCTGCCACTGTATCTCCATACTAATGGGTCATGCAGCAGTACGAAAACCACCCATAGCCTATTTTTGCTTTAATATTATTCTTGTCTTTTTCAAAATAATTACATATTACAACAGTGAAGGATGATGTTTGAAGGATGCTTTGTATCTGTGCATCTGTATAAAGTGCTATATGAATAAAAATGAGATTAACTGAAAAGAAGACAGGGGAGGGTGTTGTTAGTGGGTGTTGAGACTGTGGTGAAGGGCAGCCCCATACAGAAGAACAGCTGCATGCAGAAGCGCAGCCATGCAGAAGTGCAGCCCCATGCAGAAGCGCAGCCCCATGCAGAAGTGCAGCCCCATGCAGAAGCGTAGCCCCATGCAGAAGCGCAGCCCCATGCAGAACTGCAGCCTCATGCAGAAGCGCACCCCCATGCAGAACTGCAGCCCCATGCAGTGCCGCAGCGGGCAGACCTGCCTCTGCAGGCTGACTCAGTGCTGCCACTGAGGGCCTGCAGTTGACAGAGCTGTCCGTGGTGCTGAAACACAGGTGACGCACACTGCAGTGAACTGGCACAGACACAGGGAGGGAGCCCAGCGTCAGAGAACACAGAGAGATCGAGTGACATTGGGAGGCTGAGGGAGAGAAGAGGAAGGAGGGAATGGCATGATGTCATGGGCACATGCTCTCTGTAGCTGCTCTGTTCACAGCACTCCATGTACGCTCACAGCTTCTCTCCATCTCCCTCCCTCTCTTTTTCTCTCACGCACTCCTGCACATAGCACTGCTGCTTAGGAGTAATCAGTGATGTCATAATGCCTCATCTTTCCTGTTCTACACAGAAAATCATGTGAAACACCACCTGATTCTTAGATCAGCCCTTAAGGACGTGTGTGTGTGTGCGTGTGCGTGTGTGTGTGTATGTAGATGGGATGGTGTGTCTAACAGAGACAGTGAATCTCGCCGAGCAGAACAATCAGTATCAAGCTGTATGGATCGATGCCACAATGGTGTTTCCACTCAAGCTACAAAAACAAAACAAAAAGAGCGCCTTGCTCCAGATCAGGTTGCAGTCGGTGCACTTTCTGCCGAGAAATGACTTCAAAAACCAAAACAAACAAAAAACAAAACCCCAAGCCAAATTATCTGGACGCATCTTCTCAGATATCTTCAGTTCATACCTGCGTCATTGTTTTACGCGTCACAGAGGCGATGACCGTCCGCTAGCTTGCGCGCGATAGCGTCGCGCCGTCTCCACCTCACACCAGGAGGACCTCTTTATGGGCCTCGCCTGTCAGTCGCGTTCACAGCCGTCAGATCCCAACAACGCAGCCCTCTGCGCAGCTGAAGCCAGTCAACGGCTCACCTCACAGGCTCTGCCCTGACCCGCGTGCAGGAGCCTGGCTCTAACGAGCTCCTCTGAGGGTAGGAACAACGAGAAAACCAACCAGACGAAAAAACAACAGCCGCATATGAATTCAATCTGAAAATAAGGCGATAATCTGCTCGGGCATCTGCCACTCGACTCGAATCAGTTCCAACCTTTGTGGTCTCGCAGGGGAAGTGTGTCGTGTGTGCAGGGTCAAGCCCCGCGTCATTCTGAGATCAGAAATGGGCGGTTCAGAGAGGGAAGCCCCCAGCGTTCCCCTCTTCTTATTCAGGCTGGAGATTCTCCCCTGGAAGGATGCAGATTTCTGCAGCGCAACCTCGCCTCCGCCCCCCCCCCCCTTCCTGGAGGGCAGGCTGTGCCCTAAAAGGCACAGGAACATCACGTCCACCTGAACACCATGTGATGAAAACCAACAACATTTAGGAGCCCAGCGCAAAGACCGAATGCAGAATCACTGACTAAACCAGCATCGGAGACCAAACCGATGCAGTAAATGTGTAGCTTTGACGATGGCTGGGTGTGTGCGTGCGTGCGTGTGTGTGTGTGTGTGTGTGCATGTGTGTTGGCGCGTGCATGTGTATGTGTGTGTGTGTGTGTGTGTGTGTGCACTGAGTGAGGGAGAGGAGCTGATGCCAGCTTGGAGCTGACAGGTAGCCTGATTTACGGTGGCTCCTGAATGCACAAATTAAATTTGACCTTGAGATCAAGCAGGAGAGCTGGGTAATCTGTCCGGGAAGCGGGTGCGGGTGCGGGGGTGGGGGGGGGGGGGAGGGGCAGTTGCGCGCGCGTGCGCCAGACCATAAAATACCCCGGTGATGAAAAGAGAAATGAAAGCACGGCCCTGTGAAGCACCGGGCTCCCCGACCCTCGTCTGAAAGTTCCGGAATGGCGAAACGGTCGCTCGACGGCACCCAGGTCGGGCCCGCGCCGCGCCGTGCCAGCGCCACACACACTCCTCCGGGAGATCAGAGCCACTGCAGGAAGCCACATTCCCTTTGATAAATGAGTACCTGGCCCTACCCCACACACACACACACACACACACACACACACCGTCACAGTCCTACGAGCACAGGCCGCTCGGTCGCCGTGGGAACGCAGCGTAACGCACAGCGTATGCGAGTGAAGTCCCGTGACCTCAGCAGGCTTAGACAAATGCGCCTCTCCTACCTGGAGAGGGCTCACAGCTGGAGGAGGTCACAGATGTACATCGCCAGTTGTTTTAAATGCACAAGTATGTACAGTTTGTCTGTAGCACACGTAGATCTGTGTGTTTTCTCAGTGAAGTTTCTTCTCTTGCACATATGTAAGCTTTCTCTGTTATTCATTTTGTACATGGATGGATAGATGGTTTCTCTGCTGAACATTTTATGTGTACGTCTATGTTTCCTCTTAGGTTTTTTTCTGCTAATAAATATATTTGGATTCACTGTAATGCATATGCATGTATGGTTTCTCTGTGATTTTACACATGTGCATAGGTACAGTTTCTCTGCTATATGCCTATGTAGAGACCTATGTATGCATATGTTCTGTGTGTACATGCTGATGCGCAACGTCTCTGTAATCGGCTGTCTGTAAAAGGGAAAGCAGGCAATATAAATGTTGGCTGTTGGGGGAGGGGTGTGGTGATTTTGCGATGCTCAAAGGGGGGGGGGGGGGGGGGTGTCATAGAGAGCAGCCTCTGTATTAGTTTATCTATTAAAACCCATCAAACTATGGCACCGACTGACTAATAAGGATGACAGTTTAGTTGGCAGCTCATGTTGCTGCTTCAAATGCATTTTCAAATTTACAGTCTAATTAACTAACTACCCTATGTATATATATATATATATATATATATATATATATATATATATATATATATATATATATATATATATATATATATATATATAAATCAAGGAAGCTAGTGATTAAATATTTAGCAGTCCTGATCTATATTCAGTCTTTTTAAGGTTAATATCCACCCTGTATTAGTTGGAGAACATGCTGTCACAGTAGCTAGATTGCTAGACAATTCTCCTCTTGAAGATTTCATCTACATCTAATGAACACTTGTGATGCTCAACTGCAGGCACAGTCTGGATCTTTTTTCTATCTGCTAATGCCTTGCTGCGTAGCACTGGGCCGAGGAAGCCTGGACTGAGACCTGGTGACTGCCAGGGAAACCCTCGTCACAGAGCGCGCGCTAACCTGCAGCTAAAATAATCGCCTCCCCTGAATCCCGCGTGCAAAAACAGGACGCCAGAGAATCGACCAGTTGTCACCAACGCCTTGTTTGCTAAGGACGGCCTGCTACTCCTCTTTTCGTTTTCCTTTTTTCATGTGAAAGACAGGGAACGGGTTTTGTCAGATCTCTGACTATCAAAATGCCCCTCATTATGTCAGGTAAGCCAGGAGAGTTGGGGAGGAGCTTGCTGGCCGCTGTGCTTCCTACACAACAGCCACCGTCTGGTCAGTAACAATCGGAAATCGGGACTGGTTCGACTGGCCAATTAAATGGAAGTCAGTGACTCCAATGATGTTGAGTAAGGAGTGAGAGACGAGTAAGCGAGCCAGTCCCCCTTTTTTCCCCCCTTCTTCTTACTGGCTATTATTTTTGTCAGTAATATGACACTGACAGTTTTGAGCAAGCAGAGATAATTATTTTACCAGTGAAGAGGGAGGCTATTGAGGAGAACAAACCATTAACATAAGCAAGAATTATACAAGCAAATGAAGAATCCAGCTCGACAGAGCGAAAAATGCCATGTGCCTGGCCTTAGACGCGCGTGTTTATTTTTGTTTGCAAAAACGCATTTAAATGAATTTAAATTTGCGTGCTGTGTTGCATGCACATTGTTCATATGCGCAAAGCCAGCTTCACAAGTGCTCAAACCTCATTTTTTCACATCGGGTATGCTAATGACGATAATAATAATGAAATTTATTATTATTATTATTATTATTATTATTATTATTATTAATATTATTAATAATAATGAATAATAATAATAATAATAATAATAATAATAATAATACATTTATTTTATATAGCGCTTTTCATGGTCTCAAAGACACTTTACAATACATGATACATACATACAAACATTTTTTTTTTTTAAATAAAAAAAAACGATGTTGTTTCTTTTCCCAGCAACCCATGGGGCTACTTTACATAACACAGGTCGAAGCAGGAAGCAGGCCTCTCTTTTGCATCTGTTTCTGTCCTACCTATCTTCCTCTCTCCCTCAGTATCCAGACCCCCTCCCCCCCTCTAGCTCTTTAACAGGCACAGACCTGGCAGGCTGCTCTAAAAACAGCAATCTAAATCTCTGGTAGAAATCTAAATCCAAAATTAGTGCATTCAGATGCATAAACACACCATGCATACACACACACACACACAGGGCAGGCATGCAATTATATACACAATAAGCAATTATATGCATATACTTTCACACACACGCACACACACAGACAAACACAAACATGTACTCTATTATTTGTTCCCCAGTGCTTGCTAAACTGACACACTCCCTGACACTCATCTCCTTGTACCATTTCCTCTAGCCGGGGATGAGGATGGGGGGGGGGGGGGGGTGGGGGGGGGGGGGAGGGGAGGCAGGGGGCGTGTCACAAGCACGTCGCCCCTCATTGGCTCCTCGTCACACTCCATCCATCGCCATGGCAACATTGATCCTCCATTCAATTATTCCCCCCAGTCGGAGAGATGGACTGCGACCAACTCCATCTATCCAGCTAACAGCCATGTAAATCATGGCTTCTGAGGAGGCGGTCGGGGCGGCGGGACCTTCAGCCGAAAGGAGTCTGTTTCTGCCGAACGCTTAGCTACGCCGTTTATCCTTCCACCCCTTCGAAAAACAAGCCGCAGTAAGGGAGGGGCGAAAGGGGGGGGGTGCAAACGCACTACACAGCACTCTGCACTGACTGAGATCCACTGCGTACGTTAAGCCGATTGAAGGTATTGCCACGGGTTGGACACCAGAGGGTTGCAGGTTTGAACTGGCACACACTGTGCCTCACAGCATCTGGTAAAAGCCAGGTGAAGGCAAGATGCACACAAACAGACGCCACGAGCTGGTATGTGCTGTGCCAGTGCTTGCAGGCAGGGGGCGTGTGTCCCAATGAGCACATTTAAATTTAACATGTTAAATTTAACACGCCGTGACTGCGACGGTACCGGTTCACGTGATTGTCAGCTACTAGGTTTCCTTACCTTTTTTTAAACATATATATTATTGCAATGCCATGCATATACACGCGTGCTCATATGTTAATAGGTTACGTATTATTTTTTAAAATTTCATTTCATTTTTGTTGTGCTTCATGCATGCTTTGGTAACGATACGTTGGTAGGCAAAGTCTGTCAAAGGAGCCTTTGAACTGAACAGAATATCAAACATTATTTGGGTCCTAAATCTTGGGACCCGGTGACAGGTGAATAGTGATGCTCTGCGGGTCTTCGCCGTGCCCCTCCACTGACATTTAAGAAACAAAAACGTTCTCCTACGCTCCAGCTGCTGGGAGAATTCGCCGCGGTCTCGCAAACAAGCGAAACGCCGCCAGGCAATTCAATCCAGAGAACCGCCAACGCACTGCCAACTGAAAAAAGCACATTGGTTCTGACATAAATGAGGGGGGGGGAGGTGGGGGGGGGGGGGGGGGGGGGGGACCCTGAGTGAGCAGAAATTACACAATTAAATTATTACATTAGGAATTACTTAACCCAGCATTAGAGTAGAAGAGGAGATTATGGGGGGGGGGGGGGGATACATGAACTGACCGGTCTTTCATTCCCTGCCTCTGTATAAACAGACTGGCCACTGTGCATCCAGTTATAATGCAGAGAGATCTCTCCACTACATCACCTGTTCAAATGCGTGATACACCATCAGCAGAACACACAGGAGGGGGAGGGGGAGCGGGAGCGGGAGAGGGAGAGATACGGGTGTTTGCTCACCAGGAAGAGAGCTGCAGACAGTGGCTGCAGGAGTGTAATGGATGAGAGAAAAGCACAGACTGTGTGTGTGTGTGTGTGTGTGTGTGCGTGTGCGCGCGCATTTCAGACTGTGTTGTGCATGAATGACAACCTGCGTGCACGCATGTGTTTCGTGTGTGTGGGAATGTGCTAGATGTCTATGTATGAGCTAGGTTTCTGTGTGCGTATGTGTGTGTGTGTGTGTGTGTGCGAATATTTGCATATAAGAAAGAATGGAATGCTACTCGGTGCAGACTGCTTCCCAGCTTGGTTCGATGGAAAACATTCTTCTGAATTCAGTGGAATTAAATGTCCCAAACTGAAAGTCAACCAGAATGCTGCAGCCTATCGTATTAACATTTTATCGCATTAAGTGCCCCTCTTCCCCTCGACATTGCTGATGGTAGCAAGCCAACAGATTTAGTTAACAGCTGCGGTTCACAAATATTACTACCCATCTGCTACCAACTAGTTGTGTTTTTGCTGCTAAAGGACAAAGCTCATGTGGAATTATAAAGCTCACTGCTGTGCTTTTTCTGTTGCTCCAGCCATGTCCCTCATTGCCAGGTACAAAATGTTTTAAATTATGAAAAATACTCACTTTCATTGCACTTCCAGGCTCATACTGACTCCTTGTTTGACCATTTATTCTGTGACTCTACGGTTTGAATCTCAGAGGTCCTACTGTATAAGCGTGTGCATCAGCATGTGCGTGTGCGCATGTACGAGTGTGATACGTATGATGTGTGTTTTTAGCATGTGAAACGGTGTGTGTGCATGCATAAGTGCATGTGGGTTTTCAGTGTGTGACACGGTGTTTCTTTGTGACCATGTGCATGTGCGCGCATGCGTGCATGTGCGTGGACGTGTGTGTGAGAGAGCTCTCACACTGGACACAGATCCCAGATCAGCTGTCTGCGGGTAAGATCCTCTGTGTCGTTTATCTGATGTGTGGAAGCCCCTGATCCAGGGTGGCTCGCGCGCAGCATCGCCTCCCCCCCTCACCCGCTACCTGGAGTGACACTGCAGGAGCACAAGCTCCATGGTCCCTCTGAGACTCCACCTTTCTGACCCAACGCCCGAATGCTCCTCTAGCCCCCCCCCCACCCCACCACCACCACTCTCTATGCCTCAAGAGTTACGTTTGGGAGGGAAGGATCACACCTCATCTTCTGCTGTTGCCAATAACCACACTGGTAATATACTGGACCTGCCACCCCCAGTACTCCAAACAGTCTCCCAGCTCAGTAGGGTTTGCTAACTGCTGGCTCTGCTCTGTTTATTTACAGGAAGCGTATGTGAAGAGTGAGCTGCTCGGTGTGACCTGTATGTGGTCTCTGTGTCTGTGGAGAGAGGCCCTGGGCGACACTTCCTGTAGGAAAAGCTCTTCTTTACTCAGATATTGGGGTAAGTCATCACAGGATAGCCCTGCACAGTGGGGTGGGCTGCTTGGATCCTCCAGTCCTCAGACACAGCCTCTAGGACTAGGTGTGAAGAAATCATCTTCAGTGTGAAATTGGACTTTAATGTGGTGCATGGATGAGCCTGACAGTGTCGAAATCCGGGTCACCCAGGGTATGGGAGGGATCAGTTGGTTGGGGGTGGGGGGGGCCGTTCACGCTAAAGCCACAAGGTCCTCCTCCACCTCCGCTCTGTGCGAGCTTGGCTGTAGTCTGCGGTGTGAAAAGAAGCATCTGGTAACACCACGTCTTTTGGAGAACCGTGGATGTCTGCACTCCCCCAAGTCGGCAGTGGGGGTCTCGCGCATGAACGTGGCTGTGGTTACAGACGATTGGCCATTCCAAATTGGGGTGGGAGTTGGACATTCCCAGCCCTACTTTGGGTGCCTTTTAAAAAAATGTATTTTAATGAAATAAAATATATAGGTACAGCTGTCGAAGAGGTTAGCTGTCGAATTGAACATTCTTGTCACAGCACAAATTCTTTTTTGTTAGGTTAGTATTGCACTTTGATTATAAATGGGCCTCTATGTCTTGGTGACAATATGTCTGTATGCATACTATTTCTATGTATTATTTGTTTTATTGTAAAGTGTTTTGAAACCTATGTTGGTGATAATGCACCTTAAATAGATGTGACTTTGACTTTATGAGTTGTACTCACACAATATGCACTTCTTATTACTGCTCCTCTTTTTATCACTCCATCAACCCCATCTTTCACCTCTCTATCCCTCCTTTCCCCCATGTCCACACCGTTCATTGCCATCCTGGTGACTATGATTCGTTATTGCTCCATCTGCTCCATAATGTAGGCTTCTGCCATTGGCACGCTCTCTATTGCACTCCCTCTCTCCCTTTCCCTCTGCCCTCTCACTCTCCCTTCTCTCTCTCTCTCTCTGTCTCATTCCCTTTCTTGATTTCTCTCTCTCTCTCTCTCACCCCCTCTTTCTCTCTGATCACTGACTGTAAGACATTCCCATAATTTCTCCTCCTACCACTTACAGTCAATCTGCTCCTCTCTCATTTCATTACCTCACTCACTCACTCACTCTCTTTGCACTCCATTAGTCATACGTTCGCTCACTCTCTCATCGGCAGTGGGCCTAACTGCACGGGAGGTGACTGTGTCTCGGTTCCTAAATGCGACTGCAGGCTAACGTTACAATGGCAGCACAGCTCCTGCTACTAGGCTCAAGAGACGCATCCAGTTTTTTTTTTTTGGAACACTCCTCCTATAGCACACCCAACCAAGCAGGCAGTCTGCCTCGCACTATACCGCAGGCAAGCAGTGTTTTCGTTCTGCGGCCACTCGACCATCACGACCAATCATAAAAACTCACGAGGTGGGAATCCACCGATCCATATAAGGATGGAATTGCAGGGTAGCAGCCAGCTCTCGCAATACATCCAATACAAATATTGCGCTCACGCGAGTTACAGAATTCCCATTATTATTACCCCAGACGTCCTAGCCGGAGCCACCTTCTCTGTATGCACTGCAGAGGAATTCAGTTTGAATCACATAAATACATGTTGCACAGTTCCGCAAGGAGCGCAAAGCACCATCAGTCACAGGGACAAGACCATGCGCAGCCAGATACAACGTGTGATGGCGCATCCTTCCTGACACACGCTGCCTGGCGGTTTAGCTCGATGCTTAAATTTTATTTTATTTTGTAAAGATGCGTTATTAACCGTTTACAGCACGTCAATGCAGGAGGACCTTTGACCTATCATCTTCGGACGACTGGTGGCAATTTGTGGTCGCGCATGGGTTAAAACACAGGCAAACGTGGGTTAAGGCGCATCATAAAAATGTAAACAAATTTACGCAAAATTTTAACACAAAAAATGTCAATTGTCACTGACCACCTTAAAAAGCTATCTGCATTTCATAAACATTTAGAGATTAATTGTAAACATTCGATTCCGATGTGTTCTTCCAGTATTTTATTTTGGACTTACCTGTGTCAAAATGTGAACTGAAGGCAAAACTAGGGTTGAAGAAGGACGAAGACATGACCATAACACAAATAGTGGCTGACATCCTCTTCTTCTTTGGGCTTTGAAGTGTAGCGGCGCTGTAGTTTTTTAATAAATGATTGTTCAGACTGCTTTAATGAGAAAAATGCCTAGGGAGTCGATTCAAACGCTGCATTGTTCCGATGAGACGCTCACGGCGTCAAAAACCTGGTTGCTCCATTTTTTTGTAAATTTCAAATGCGTCGGTTTACGACGCAGGTTTTGAAAAATATGTCCGATCGCTTTTGTTTTGTATCTGATAACAGCGGCCACTGACCTAACTGAAATAAAAACGACCGTCTTCACACGCGCTGTTTTTCAGCCTGCGGGCAAAGTGTGCGGCGATTGTCGGAGCGGAGCCGGTGGGTGTCCGTGAGTGTCGAATCAACGTGATGCTGTAATTTAAATCGTTATGTCCTCCCCTTGCCTCTGCACCAAACCTCGGGCAGGGTCCCGCTGCCCCATTCCTCCAACCGTCCAGTTTGCTTGTGCTCTTGAGTAAGCGCTGGATAAATGACATTCGCAAAAGAGCAATGCATTCGGAATGCTTCCCAAAAAGCGCAAGAAGGAGTCCCTTTCCTTCGTTTACCTTGATTACAATGGGACAACAGTTTCACCACTTACAGGGTTTTTGAATTGCACGAGAACGAGAGCACTGGACCGATGCTGCCAGGGAGAGCGCCATCTTGCCAATGTACCGTAATATGGAATAGCAAGTATCTGCAGCCAGAGAAGGGAGACACAGGAGGGAGTTAGCACGCAGTGTAACATCCACGGGTACGACTCAGTTTATACATGTGACTATGCATATTATGAATAATAATAATAATAATAATAATAATAATAATAATAATAATAATAATGCTAAAAGGTAATAATACCAATTGTGAAAATAACGGATACTGTATGTCTAATGGTATTACATTGTTTGAATTATTCTTTCTAAAACAATAATGTTTGTCAGCAACATGAAGCTATTAAACAAAACAGGCCCTGCCACCATTTTATTTATTTATTTTGTGGTTTGGGGGATGGGGTAGAGGGAAGGTACTTATAATGCCACACTGTTAGTAGGTTATCTCTGTCAGTAGGCAATCTGATAGGTGATTCAGTACATTTATTATACAGTAAAGCATGGATCCTTTAATTTTTTAACTATATTATTCTGTACATTATCTTATATTGTGGAAAAATAATCAATGGCAAAATTATTACAAACATTTAAAATATTGTAATATAGCAATGTGTGTATTAAATAAACATGCAGGATAATATATTATATAATATTACAGAAGGAGTCTATACTGAATTACAATTGTATACCGTATTGTGCATTAAATGTGGTAAAATATACCAAAAACGCAGTGTTGTGTAGTGAAATATATAAAAATGCATGACTAAAGATGAAATATTTTTCCAGGAATATCGAATCCAAAGGCATAATCCTTGCCGAAAGAGGAAAAACACAATGATGTTTCACGTGAGAGAAACAGGATATACAATTTCTTAGAGGCGCGAATCTCCTCCAGTGGCAACAGTTATCTCACTAAACGCGCTGCACCACGGAAGTTTCTTATTTCGGTTTCACGATGTGTCATCCAGCTTCACTGCGCATCAAGAAGGGAGCGGCAGATGTGAACGGGTGAAAGGATTGTGACGTAATCGAGCAACCGCGCGAAACTTCTGGGTTCGCAGTACATTCCCTCGCAGTAGCCGGATAATTCCAGTGTTGTGCGCCAGAGTCAGCCCCCCGCCAGTTCTCTGTCAAATACGTTAGCTGAAATCCATGGCGTGATAATGCCACTGCGTCAAGCAATACCTCAAGTGGTCTACAGCACAGCTCATTATGTAACACAAGGAGATAAAAATGTCAGAAGGGCTATCAACGTGCATCTGAAATCAAAACGTTGTTGCTGTCCTCCCCATTGCTGCCGGTGAAACTCATATGTTTCACTACTCCACCTGTTTTGCCTTCATTTGGACTTCTAATGTCTTGTGGACTATTTTAGTATTTTAGCCGGACAAGCAAACAAATCTGTAGCCTACAACTGAAGAAACAATCATTTTTTGTTGTTTTTCTCCTGCACCAATAAGGGGGGAACACCTTTAAGTACACGCTCCCAAGTTTCCAGATTCCAGGCTAACACATAAATGTTCTGAAAATTCTTAAGCCACATATTTATACAGAACTGAAAGCACATGGAGGAGGATACTGTGCATTAACTGCTTTTATTTATTTATTCATTCATTTATTCGTTAATTTTCTTCAGGATTCTGTACACGCAGAGTTCCCCTGCTCCAGTGTCAACAGCTGACAGCTGGTGCCAAAATCAAGTAGAGTGGAGTAGAGTAGAGGCGAGTCGATTTGACCGGTACCATGCGGTGGAAAATCGGCTTGAAGGGGCTCACACCCCTGTCTGTAATAGCCAATGGCCTTTTGAACGGTTCAGAATGTAGAAGTGCTTCAGAGCCACAAGGGCAGTCTGAGTCCTGTAGTCATTACAGGCTTGCGTCTGGGTTGTTTCCTTTTTGACGACTTCAGAATGTGGAGAGAGTTGGGGGGAGGGGGGGGGGGGGGGCAGTACCACATATGAGGAAAACAGAGGGTAACCATGCTGCCATTGCACTGTATAGTCAGCAGGGGGCAGGGTTTGACCAATAGTAGAGGAAAAGTCCTAGCCATGACAACAGGAATCAAGTCAAATGAAAAACAAAAAATACTTTTATTGAGGATTTAGTATGCTTCATCATTGCTTTGATTCTATTTTTTGAAGCAAAGAAAGATAGAAATAAATGTTTTATATGTAAAGGAAATAAAAAACAGAGGAAAATCATTTAAATATTTTATAAAACATCTGCCAGCTGCCTGCCTGGTACGTGCTGCTGTCACACCCCTTGGCAGTGGTAATACAGGCTTTACATCATACCAAAGCTCTTGAACACCTCGGATAAAATCTCAACATTGATTCTTCATTCAGACTCATTCAGAAAATATGTCCTCCCTCCTTGAAAACTCGAAACACAGGTTCTGATGTTTTTAAAAGGCTATTATTCTTGATTCACCTAAGCGACAGTTCATCTTTCAGAGGTGATTAATTTGCATTAAAATGTTATGTAAGGAACGTGTTACGATTAAATAAATACCTAAACTCACAAAATGTCCATACAAACAGGCTTAAAGATTTAATTTTCATTTCCAGGTGCTTATAGGAAAATAAAACCAGCAAGATTCAGTCAAACTGCAAACATTTCTGCTTTTTAGCCTGATTACGGAAACATTCTGCACAAGCTTGCCCACAAGCTAGTCACCTGGTTTCGTCAGAAATGTAAAATCTCTCACACGTTCTTTCACTGGGACAGTGAAAGGGAAAGTGACTTGTGTAATCATCCAGACTCTTTCTGTGATGTGCAGCATTGTGTTTTTTTTGGCCAAGACTCAGAGGTGACAGAGACTGTTGAAAGATACATTTTTGTCTGTACTGAAGGGAAAATGCTCACGGCGCTGACTGCATCCGCACGCATGCGTTATGTTATGACAGTGACACCAATTTCTCTTTTTTTCCTTTTTCCTCCCGCGTCAAACCAGAGGGGGTCACAAAAGCAGATACCCTTCTCTCGTCCCACACAGCCTGGCCCACGTCCTGCGCTTGATGGCTCGCCCCTGCCGGGCCAGCGGAGTTCTGCCAGCATTCAGGTACGCGCATGAGAAATACAAATCCCAGCATCCCCCGCTGCCAGAGAAAGCTGGTCGTTGTGTGCAGCTTTTAAAACGTTCATAACTGAGTGAAATGAGGCCTTCCTCATGACCGCGGGGATCCTCGTGCGCACGCAGTCAGATTCCCGCGCGACAAGGGAGCACATGATGACTGCTTACATCACTTCGGAAGAGGCGTTCAAGAACCCCAAAATCAGGCTAGTCCCCCCAAAGCCAGGCTATAGTTCTTAGGTGTGTAGTGTAAACCAAAAAGTGACCAGTTCTGTCCAGAATGGATAGATAGTTGGAGTACTGCGGCGCCTTTGTGTGTGTGTGTGTGTGTGTGTGTGTGTGTGGGGACGGGACGGATTATTGTTCCCATGGTGACAGGCACCAGAGGTGCTCACTTCCGCATGTAGAGGTTGATGAGGCCGGCCTGGTGCAGCCGCTGCCAAAGCTTCAGCTCCAGGCGCATGTCGTGGTTGGCGTAGAACCTCAGCGGCCGGAAGCCCTTGTCGTAGTAGTGGTCCGAGTAGTTCTTGTAATCGGGGGTGATGAAGCCGTACGCGTCCACCTTACGGCACAGAGGAGACAGACAGACTGAGTCACTCCAGGGGCGTAGCGGTGTGGGACAGCTCTTAGGGACAGGCTCAGCTACGGCCACTTAGGGCCTCAGCCAGCACTGCCAAGGTAAGGATTCCACTGCGAGACACACACCCCCCCCCGGTCCCAATTCACTTCCTAATCACCACCCCCCTCCCCCCCTGTTTCGAGTGGTGTTGCAGTTTGTAGTCCAAAAACACGAAAGTGAGCTCGCGATTTTGAGGGATGGGTTCCCTCGGCAGATTTCTAATGCTTTTTTTAACACAGGAACTTCGTTTTCTGCAGAAAATAAGTGTCTGTGTTTAACATAGGCCTAAGGAAGCTTCACGTTTTGCTCTACGAGATAAATTACACCCATTCACATGGCAACCATGAATTTCGAAGCTGTTGTGTGCTTTAAAAAAGTAAGTTGCTAACAAGTTGCTACATTGTAAGTACAACAATTCTGGCAACCGCTACTCAAGTTTCCATACTAGCCCGCCTGCACTAGCCCAGCTGTTGTAGTTTCAATATAGAGACTTGTTAGTTTCAATATAGCAACTTGTTCCACACATTTGTAAAACAAAACATGAAACTCTCCTAGGCTTAAGTCAACCACAGAACTTGTTTTTTTTTTTGATATCTGATATGATATATTTTGAAAATGATATCCCCATGGCAGAAGGAACTTCTGAGTTGGCCCATGAAAAGTCATCGCTGTAATCCTCCACGGTATGCACACCATACCTCTCATGTTCCCCGCCCTACCGGCCTTCCTGCTTCCTTGACTAAGGGTACGGTGGCTACCAGCAGGAATGCAGGCTTTCCAGAGTGACGGTTCACAGGTGTCTGTCGGCCGCACGCTACCTGGTCGCACGTGTGCATGGCGGCCATCAGCATCACCGCTCCCGTCGTCGGGCGGTACCACTCTCGAAATCGGCCCTTGAGAAGGCGGGAGCGCAGGAACCTGCGGGAGCGCATTGGCGTCGTGTTGAAACAGTCTCCCGTCCGCTGACACGCAGTCACTGGAGGATTAGCCCGGTCACTCAAATCGGGCAAATTAGGCAGCGCGGTTGAATTGTCAGGGTGCAGATTCTTAAGCCATGTTCCTGTTATTACTGAGGAGCTCATAAGGCTGATAAGGCATGACGTGTTCAAATACCGTATCGTGCACATATCATGAATTTAGGAAACATTGGGTAGCATTGCTTTGGAATAGGGCTAGCGTAATTTGTGTGAGGTAAGATAGCCAATATCATTTCTTTTACAGTAACTTGGCTTAATTCTGATATCAATACTTTTAATGACAGGCCTGGATTTTGTCATTTTGAACGAATTACTCAAAGACAGTGCTTTGTATGTGTGAGTTACTTGGCATTTTTGTAAGTTGAAAACATTTTTTTAAATATCAGATAATATATTTACAGTAAACAGATGCAGTCACGTAACTCACCTGTTCCGGATGTACCGAATGAAGTCTGGGTGATAAATTTTGAACTTCATTGCCGTTGCATTTTTTCCAAAGTATGTGGGTGGCCTGGGATGATAAAGATGAAAAATATGAAAAATGACTTTTTCTTTTGATTAAAATGGATTAAAATTAAATGGAATAAAGTCGATGAGGATTGCAGGAGCTACAATTAACCAAGATATTGATGTAAAGGTCATTAGACAAATAATTAGTTTATAATAATAACAAGAGTAAGATATCAACAATAATAATTGTCCATTAATAATAATAATAATAATAATAATAATAATAATAATAATAATAATAATAATTGTGTTGTTGTTGTACTTATAGATACGGTGCATTTCTGTGTTGCTGATGGTGATTATCATGGTCATTATGAGTAGCAGTAGTACCACAGGGACATGTATCTGGGCTAAGTGAGCAGAGAGACAGGCCCTCACATTTTATTCTTCTCTGGCCCCGTCATCATCTGGCTCCTGGAGGCGACGGCTTGCAGAATAGTGTAGTCGCGGCCCTGATCAGGTATGAAAACGTACCTGGTCTCCTAGGCGATGGAGAGAAGGGAAAGGTCAACGAGCGGAAAGCAGGCGGTCCTGAGGGTGAAACTGCAGAAAGGCTGTACTGCCGGGCGCTGAGGCGCCGTTTGCGCGTGCTTCTGCTTCTGCGTGCTCGGACTGCAGGGATCTCTTCCGCCCAGCAGGAGGATTTCACATGTCAGGCCTCCCGAAGGCGTGCGAGCATTTCTGAGAAGCGCTCTTTAAATTATTTTTAAAATTTATTATTATTATTATTATTTTTTTTTAAACGCCGGTGGCGACCGTAGCCGCGGCGCCGTGTCCCACCTCAGACTGCGGGGGTCCCCGGAACCCGGCTCGGGCGTAGCCCCTCATGGAGTTCCGCAGGGTGTTGGTGGAGAAGGTGTAGAGCGAGGTGCGCGAGCCCACGTCCTCCTCGTGGCCCGCTATCACTGCGCCGTTCACCCTGCGTCACAGACCACGCCGGTTAGGGGCGGCAGCGCAGTACCACGGGCAGGTAGCTGGTCCGGTAACCTAAAGGTCGCAGGTTCGATTCCCCAGGAGGACACTGCCGTTGTACCCTTGAGCGAGGTACTTAACCAACCTGCATTGCTTCAGTATATATCCAGCTGTATAATTGGGTACAATGTGAAATCCTATGTGAACAGTTGTGTAAGGTGCTCTGGATAAGATTGTCAGCTAAAATGCTTGCAATGGTTACGCCTACAGAGACAGTGCACCCCCCCCCCCACTCTGTATCCTGCCAAGCAGCTCCTGCCCCTTACCAAAAAGAGGATAACATTTTTTTTAAAGATGAAGATGGCATAAGGGCAAGGTTGCATTATTCATAGCATCCACACCTGAAGACGTAGTGGTGCTGGTCGATCTCTCGGCCCTTCTTGGACCCGTGCAGGATCCCACCGTTGCCGATGACCGCACAGCGGATGCAACTTGACCCTTTGGACCGCTGGTTCCAGTCGTCAAACATGACACGATTGGCTGACGTGTTGAGGGCGGAGAGGGTGTCCACCAGGTCTGGGAAGGGCAAGAGGCACAGGACATCCATGAGGGCAGAACTTCCACACACGAACAAACCTCTGTATTACACATTATTTTTTTTAATTTACCATGATTCATATTGTGGCTTTAATCTGCAGTAATCAACAGTTCATCTTCTTTTGCATGCACTTATATTCTTCTGTTCACATGCTAGGATGGGCTGATGGGTGTGTGTGTTCAAGAAACCTGAATCTATATCCACAAAACATGCTAAGTGGATTTATTTATTTATTTATTTATTTATTTTTTACTGGTTTTTAACTTTCGTTGCACAGTCTGCATCAATAAACCTGAGAGTGCATCTGCCTTCAGTCCACGTTTGCCCTCATCGCTGACCACAATTAAACCAGAGTGCTATTTTTTTTACACAAATTAACAGGTTCAGGTACTGAAAAAGTAAATGGAAAAAATGTTCTGAAATTGCATTTATGTATTAAAAGTCAGGGCAGGACTTGCTTGCTGAACTGATTTTAAATGCAGTACAACCACCTTGCCCCCGTCCCACCTGCGGACGCCCTACCAGGGGACATTCAGTGCAGACCCTATGAAAGATGTGTAATAGGACACATACATAAAAGTTCTTCGACCCCCTGCAGCTC
The DNA here is from genome assembly GCA_025169545.1 of Anguilla japonica. Lineage (NCBI taxonomy): Eukaryota > Metazoa > Chordata > Actinopteri > Anguilliformes > Anguillidae > Anguilla > Anguilla japonica. The sequence goes on along the minus strand of CM045899.1, from coordinate 25,250,348 downwards.
TTCCGTGTCCACCTGGCCCTGTCCACACAGAGCTAAGTTGAGAGTGCCCTTTGCCACTGGAAAGGTCAGAGGTCAGAAGGTCAGAACTCACCCAGGAAACTGACGCCGCGCCAGCCGTGAGCTCCGGGGTACTTCCGAAGGCGCTCGTGCTCGTTTTTGGAAACGTGTTTGTACCACTGGAGCACCGGGACGTCCTTCAGAAACTCCGACTCGAATTCCGTCTGGGAGACCCTCGCCCGGATGCCGTTTGAGCAGCTCTGTTGGCGGCAGGGCGGTCACTGTGCAGACGCTCACAAAACCACCTCACAAAACCTCCGTCACCGCCAACCTGGTTGGCCAACCTTCAGCCTTTTCGTAACTGAGTGTGCGCTAAGCAGTATGTGTTACCAAAACTGATCAAAATTTATAAGGAAGAAAAATAAAGAATTGGAGTTGTTGTCCTCCCACTCTCTACTGGCTCTCAGAATTCTGCCCAGAATTCTCACTTTTATTCCTTGCAAATTCTAAAGTGCCTTTTTAATTTCCTCAGCAGCAATGACACTAACAGGGAAGTTGTGTATAAACATTAGGGAACCGGGCTTGTAGATCAAAGGTTGTACTGTAGGTTTGATTACTATTTGGAGTGCTGCCATTGCTTTGTTGGGAAAGGAAATTAACTGGAATTTCTTCTTCTGTAGAAATGGATTATATGTAAATTCCGTCCAGATAAAAGCACCTGCTGAATGGCAAAATGTGAATGCAATTGTCAGATATCTAGAGTATTGCCTTATTATTAGATTATTAGGTCGATAATATAATTTGGTACGGCAAACCTTCACATAGTCTTACACGTCTTCCCCAACACAGTGTAGTTAAACCACAAGAAAATCTTGAAAGAAATCTTATGTTAGCCTCTTAGTGCAAATACACCTGCATGACTAGATGGTTTTAAATCGGTGGAGCCAGCGACACTCAAACACTGAAGCCTGTGATAGGTGGGGGCGACATAGCTCAGGAGGTAAGACCCATTGTCTGGCAGTCGGAGGGTTGCCGGTTCAAACCCCGCCCTGGGCGCGTCGAAGTGTCCTTGAGCAAGACACCTAATCCCCAACTGCTCTGGCGAATGAGAGGCATCAATTGTAAAGCGCTTTGGATAAAAGCGCTATATAAATGCAGTCCATTTAATCCATTTAGGTGGAGCTGAATTCTCTTGAAAACTAGTGTGAGGTATGAACGAACTTCGCACTATAGCCTGTGCGTGTATGTGCATGTGGGTGGACATAGGTGTGTGCGTGTTTATCTATGTAAGTATGTCCCCTATGGCAAAATGGAATACACTGCAATGTGTTGTAACTATGTGGACTAAAATATATACTGTAAATGTCTATAACTAGAAGTATATTTCACAGCAGTCTGAATTTAACAATATATCTGAAAGCACCAAAGATTTGTATATTTGCCCATGTATTGTGAAATGTTTCAGTATCTTGATAATATAATTTAAATATACAGTACTGCCAGTATATTCCATTTCCTGTATGGGTTTACATTTATACAAATGTACATGTCTGTGCATGAATGCATGTGTGCATTTTAGTGTCTGGGTGCTCATGTGTCTATATGTGTAAGTATGTTTGTGTGTGTGTGTGTGTGTGTGTGTGTGTGCGCAATCTCATTCATTGACTCTTCTTTTAAAGCCATTTGCCAGGATGATTTATATACCTTTACACTGCTCTATTAGAGTCACATCATTCACAGATACACACTGGTTGACACATTATAATTATAAATAACAATACATAATCGTTTCAAACCTCACCGTCTGTGAAACTTCGTCATCGCTGGCGTACGTGTCTCCAATGTAGAAGAGGGAATTAGCAGAACCTGTTTCGTTTGCTTCGGTAGTACTGGAAGAAGGGAAAGCGATAGGAACATTCAATACTCCTCGCAAAATCTGTCTTTTTTGTCTTTTATTGGACGGAAACGTGTGATTCCTTTATCTTTTTTTGTTATCGTGGTTGTCTCATCGTCACTGATGTTGTGTTGGATGTTAAGTTTACCTTACTTATTCTTGAATTGTTATGTAATCTTTACGGCCACCGCATTATCGCAAAAAACATTTATGTAATTGTCACCTTTGCGAGAAATTGAAAATAATGTTAAACTGTATAATAACAAGCGACGATAAATAAAGCATAAAAAAAAGAAATGTGTTGATCCAAAAGCACTTGATGCTCTCTCTGAAATCTAAATAAAGAGTGGAAAAGTGCTCAGCTGTGTGTGTTATACTGTAGGCTGGCATGAGCAGGACCATCTCACAGCTACTCTGCCTCCTTGTCTATTTGCAGTACAGTGAAAATTGTCGCATTAAACCGTGCAGCCAATGGTCTTTGCTAAATTAGGACTGCAACGGATCTACCTGTTTCATGCCTTACAAGCATACAAGTAGCTGCAGTTTATACAGAGGTAGAGCACGCTCAGTGGTGTAAAAGTTTTTTGTTTTTTGTAAAAGTGTGAATATTTATAATTTGTCACATTTGCCAAGCATTAACTGGCCTTTCATTAATTTTGTTGTGATTAAACTTTGAGAAACTGTGTACCTGTTTATTAATTTGATGGCAAGTATCCAATTGATTATTTTAATTAAATTACTACTCTTTTATAGTCGGCTACACCTAGAGATCCCTCACACACTGAAGAAAGCATTTTGCTGAAACGTCTTTGTATTCTGTTCCCCTTCTGCAACCTTATTGTTGTGTTTGAAGCATTCCTTCTGTCACTTGATGGACAGTTTTTTTGTACAAGTGCTGTCAATGCTCCCATAACATTCAGGTATTGTGGGAAACAAGCTAAACCTGCTCAACTGCTTCTGCTGGTTAAATAATTCAGGACGTGCTGACAAAGGGTTCTATGTAGCACTTTACAATAAAGGCTTTTCCCTTGCGCAATAAAATGCCTCCATAATCTGCATTAAAATGTAAGTTTTGACAATGGCAATGTCTTCTGTTTATTCCTGTTTGCCTCTGTTGTATTTAATCTAAGGGAATGTTTTTTATTTCCAAAATTGGGTCATATATGTTTTGTTTTTCAGTTTTTAAAAAATTCCCTTCTTATAGTAAATCTTCGACTGAGCAGCGCTGTTTGCAAAAGGGTTTACCAAATAACAAAGATTTCTTAATCTCAATCATGTATTAGTTGAATCCCCCAAACTTTGAGTTCAAGGTAGACGGGTGACCCTGAATACTCTACCTGAACCTGTGGAGTTTTCTCCAGGGCTGATCAAAAATGCCGATGCTCATGTCTGCCAACAGCAGCACGCACATGCACACACAGGCCAGGGCCAGCACCTTGCGGATCCACCCAATCATCGTCCCGCCCCGTGCCAATCAGAGTCCAAAAACCTGAGACAGGGGGAAGGGCGGGGGGGGGGACGGAGACAAGCGGACGGAACACAGACGGCAGTCAGAGTGATGAGCTCTGATACCCCCCCAACCTCACAGTCAGTGTCAACAGTGTGGATGAGACCTGAAATCTGATTTTGATGCAAAAGCCTGATTTTCCTAGAGGGAATGGAGCCTTTGGAGTGGAGCCAGACTAGTTGGTGTGATGTATGGTGCTGGCTGTTCTGGATTTTTTCAAATAAATGCTGTTTTTATAACTGCTTCTACCTGTAATTTGGAGGGGGGTTAACAGTCTATTTAAAAAATACTGCCCTTCTAGAGTGAACCTAAAACAAAAGCATAGCATGTCTCGTTGTCTTTACATAATCAGGAAAGTTTTCTTTAATTAGAGTTCCCTTGATATTTATGGTTTTAAATTTTAGGCATTTAGCAAACAGGCTTGTCCATTGCAATTTACACACGTTACAGTCTTTACATACATTACATTGCATTATTACAGGCATTTGGCAGACGCTCTTATCCAGAGTGACGTACAACAAAGTGTATAACCATAACCAGGAACAAGTATGATGAAAACCCTAGAGAGAAGTACCGGTCCAAGTGCAGGGAACAACCGCATAGTTCAACTTGGCCCCTGAAGGTTTAAACTGATTAACACTAACACAACGAGAACGGCAACAACGCAGTCTATGGGAAAATACAAGCAGTAGTTAAGACAGGTGCATTAACTAAGTCACCTACGAAACAGCTGCCTAGTTACAACCCTAAGCTTACAGTCATTTACAGGGGGGTAGGGAGGGATGGGGAGAGGTGCAGCCTGAAGAGGTGAGTCTTCAGTCGTCGCTTGAAATGGGTCAGTGTCTCAGCTGTTCTGACCTCCACGGGGAGGTCATTCCACCATCGTGGGGTCAGAACAGACAGGAGATGTGTTCTGGAAGTGCGGGTGCGAAGAGGGGGTGGTGCCAGGCGTCCTGAGGTAGCAGAACGGAGGGATCTGGCTGGCATGTAGGGTTTGAATATCTTGTGGAGGTATGCTGGGGCTGATCCCTTGACTGCCTGGTATGCTAGGACCAATGTTTTAAATTTGATACAATACATTTACAGAGCCAGATAATAAAGCAATTACTTGATGAATTTTTTTTCCCCCACCGGGGAATCAAACCTATACATAGTTACCCAATTCCATAACTGTTACGCTTTGTATTCAATAAATACATTATAGAACTAAACCAATCTTCCCGTTCATTGTAAGGGATCAGGTTTAATTTTTACAGCGGATTGTCTGCTAAAAACACTTTGACATGACAGTAAAAATCCAACTGACAGTTCTGCGTTCCGAAGGAAAGAGGAAGGTGACAGCCTGTTTTTCTTGTTCACATTTCATTGTAAATATCACTCGCTGAAGACCCGCAAACCAACACTAATCCCAAAATAAACAAGTGCTTTTTTTTTCTCATAGCTTTCATCTTCCCAGCACAAACAGACTTCAATAATGGCATTTTTTAAATTTTATTTCTGAAAAGGACTAAATTGGATACCAGAATCGCTTAGAGAAAACGGTACAGTAACACAATTAAACAGAAGTTCTAAGATCCTAAAATTCTCATTCAAATTTGCTTTATAGGCACGACTGAATATACCTATGTTATCAGTATGTGTATTTTACATATAAATATATATATATCTTCCCCTTTCAGTTTTCTCTTTCTCTCTCTTTCTTTCTTACCTGTGTCGTTTCCCCCGTTTATCACCGTCAGCTGACCAGAGCTATCTGTCACAGAGAAGGGAAGAAGAGGGTAGGGTGAAACATATGCAAATTCAGCGGCCACATCCACATAAAGAATGTGCCCCAGACCTGCCTACACAAGAAAAAAAGAACATGAGTGCGGTAGCATTTAATGTCTCTGAACTGAACCAACTGAAGTGGTTTTTCCAGCCGGTCTATGACAGTCAGCAAACGACAACAGATGTGAATTAAGCCTCTACTGCACACATTTTGGTTTCTTGTTATAAAAAAATATTTGAACATATTTTTTTGGGAGCTTGGGGCTCTCGGACTATATTTCAATTATTGCTTGTATGACGTTTGTCCCCTGTACCCCAATATGTTTCTGTTGCCTCAGGGCAACAAGGTGCCACAAAGGTATATATACATATAAAGGTATAAAAAGGAAAGGCTGGTTTCACAAGAGGTTATTTTCAGAATTATAAATTAAATAAGTTATTTTGACAGTGTGTAAAGATTTTGTAGTCATAAACATTTATAAATTAATAAATATAACTTTTTTACTACTGACCTTTTGGGCAATATGTTGAATGACTCGTTTAGTGTGAAATTTCAGGAAGCAGTTTCTTCACTCGAAAATGAATGGGACTGTATGGGAACCAAATAACTGGGGGAACGGTGCTGCCCAACAACAAAAAAAAAAAAAGTGCATAAGCAGAAACAAAACAAAACAAAAAGAAACAATAAGTAGCCTAAATAACAAACAAATATCATACACAGGTCCTTGACGTTTACCAACAATTTGCACTATACAAGAGGCATGTTATAGAAGACTAATATACAATTCAATGTTTCTGCTTTCTTATTTTCCATAAACATCAATGATGTAGACCACAATAACAATTCTTTCTCAAAAACCAAAAACAAATGTATGATTTTTAGGAATCTATATTTGTGGATAATTTTTTTTTTTTGCCTATATAATCAAATCATTAACCATTACCTGTAATTCTAAAGAGGAACAAAATAAAAATAAAAAATAAATTAAAAAGCGGTTGGAATGCACCTGTTGACAACGCACGATTCCAGACGTCAATTTCACGTATTTTTTTAAACCGTCTGGGCTTCTGTACTAGGAAAGAACTCAAGGAAAGAAAAATAAGGACGGCCCCAAGGGGCCAGCTCAATACGCCAGCTTTAAGTTCCCAACCTCAGCACTGGATGTAATGTCGCCCCCTGCTGATATCTATGATTTTACAGCACTTGTTATTACAGCAATTGTAAAGCAAATGTGCAAAAGTTTCTTTTTTTTTTTTTTTTTTTTTTTTTTTACAGAACCCACAAGTGTTGCTTACATCAATAAACGTTCAAACCATAGAATTACATGGGTATATCTTATATACATATATATATATAAGGTATCAACCAAGCTCTTTTCCAAATAGCATCAGGGAAATAAGAGATCCAAAAAAATTATAAACTTGCCTCTGGGAGAGATTAATCTTATGATGCAACAAATCTCTCATGCGTTTATTGTTGCACTTTTTATCCATAAACTGAATTCCCCCCAGTGAAAGCCCATGTGTTTTTTCTCTGATATCTCTCTATATATAAAGCGCAAAAGGCCCAGACCAGCAAAGAATTGGTTGTGGCAGTTTCCTTTGATATAGCAAAAGCTTAAGACATGATTTAGAGAGGTTTGTGAATTAAGTTAGTTAAGTTAGGAATTGGTGGACAAATGTTCAGTTGGATGAAAGATTTTCATTGTGAAAGATATATCTATAGTTAGAGTGGGTGATAGTCTTTAAAATTAGTACAGAATAGAGACTGGCACTCCTCAAGTAATTTCCATTAGCACATATTATTCTCCATATTAATAGATGGCATTTTCTCTAATATTCAAATGGACAGATTAAGATCTCTTAATGCAGATGATGGTGCATTATGGAAAAAAAGGAATAAATACTGAATACAGTGTGAAAAAGCTTCAAGAAGTGAAGTACAGGAATGGACATATTGATGGGGGTGTAGGTTTTCAGTGAAGATGATTTTCACGAAGAAAATGGTTGGAAATTATATAAAATTAAGAATGTATTGTAGAAAAGTTCAAAGTATATCCAAATTTCTTTGAGAATGGTTTGATTTAAGGCTAAATGTAAGAGAAATGTAAATGTAATGAGATGTTTGGCAGGCACAGGATGGGGAGTGGACAGAGTGGCATGAAAAGATATTTATATTGGTCTTAAACGGTCAGTGTTCGACTATGGGACTGTGACGCTGATCCACAAGTTTTTTTTTTTTTTTTTTTTTTTGTAAACACTGATTCATACTCCTGGTCTCTTGGTGGCGGTAATGCACCACGAAACTATGTTAAAACCGCAATAAAAATAAAACGAAGAAGAACTACGACCATACCAGAACGGTTGCGTACACTGAAAGATAGTTGCTATTGCCGAAAGAGCGACTTGAAATAATAATTGTAAAACATGCCAGCAGTATGTGCAGCTGTGGGTTGCCGAATGAAACAGCAAAGTGAGCCAAATGTGATGTTTTATGCTTTCCCGCGGGATCCTCGCAGAAAAAAGCGGTGGGTTTCTGCATTGAGGCGAGAATGGTGGACGCCGAGTGCAAGCAGCAGAGTCTGCAGTGTTCATTTCATCTCAGGTGTGTAACATTTTAATGTAAATTGGTGGAAAGTTCACCTTTTCTGCAAAACGCTCCACAAGTAGTTATGTTTAGGCTACGTTGCCGTAATCCAAGCTACTATTAACTGCAGTTATTTGCTGGTGGTCTCGCTTTCCGTAGCGTTCGTGTTGACGTTTATTGGTGCAGTAGGACTAAGGACTTTCGCGAGGGTCTGAAAAATTCAAAATAAAAGTCCCAGCGATTAAACCACTATTACGTTTAACATAATGGAATTAATTAAAGGAAAATATAGTTGCCCTAAATTATGAACTATTCCGACTTGAATTATTAAATTAAAATTAAAATTATTTTTAAAAAACTTTTAAAATTTTAAACACAGACAGTGTAAAACTATTAATTTTCTGTTAGAACATCATTACAATTAATTAGGCTACATGCAAATAATGTCTTCTTTTTTTCCATTTTTTTTTCTATATTTTTTACAATGCCAACAAGGCAAAGTTTAAAATGGAGAAATCAAAATGAAACACTCCCATTACTTCTAAGTATTATTACTATATCCAGTGCAACACTTTGTACAAGAGATTAACTGAATGGTTAGGGAAGAATTAGAGTAATTCAAAATGTATTACTTCAATAGTCTGCGCTACCGTAACAAACTATGCAACTTAAAACAAATAAATATTAAAATGTGACTGGATATTACAGTAGTTTGGCCAGGAGAATTAGAGTGTATTAGCACAATGTTTGTATAGGTGAAAACATCACATACAGTAGGCTATATCATGCTCTGCTGCCTCCTCTGGACATAGTGTCTCAATGATATGGGGGTGTTTTGAAAACCTTGGACCCTCCACTCTTCAGATATTGTGTCACTTGTATCAAATAAGCGTCATAGAAAATGTTGCCCTCCGCGAGAAGCCTCTCTGAAAGCTCTTTATATTTATAGTTTTGCATTCATGTTACGTTACAGGTATTCAGCAGACGTTCTTATCCATAGCGACTTACAAGACTTTTTACATATAGCTTTTTACATAAATATCCATTGATACAGCTGGATATATACTGAAGCAATGCAGATCACGTACCGTGCTGAAGGGCACAACAGCAGTGCCGTACCTGGGAATCGAACCCGGGACCTTTTTTTTTTTAGGTCACAAGGCCAGCTCCTCGCCCATTGTACTACACTGCCGCCCGCATTAACAGGATCCATTGGTTCTGTTCTCAGGCAGGCGGAGTGATGATCCTGAGTCGCCAGATTACGCGCCGTCGTGGTTTGCGCACACGACGACTGCTGAGAAAGAAAGGCTAATGGCGGCCATGAGGAGATACAGGCGGCGCCAAGGGTATCCCTTATTGTGTATAGTTAATTATTTCACAAAGTTTTGTACTGTTTAATACTACTACTACTGCTACTACTACTACTACTACTACTACTAATAATAATAATAACAATAATACAAAGTATTACCTTTTTCGACCCCCAATTGGTAATTGTGGTAAATGCATTTTTGGATGTAAGAGAGTACAAACACAAATACAACATTAGAAGTTCACTTTGCGGATGGCATTATTCTGAGCCTTGTACACAGGTTGCTTTTGATGAATGAATCGATACCCATTTTGAAGGGGATATTTTGGGAGCAGGTCAATCTTGCTCCGCAAGTACAATGTTAGTGACCCACCTGGGATTTGAACTGGTGACCTCCGAGTTACAAACCCAGTTCTGTAACTGTTCTACTGCTGCCCTTCATGTTGCCACTATGCCATGTCACCTGGTATTTCTTGTTTCAATGTGTGACTGTAGATACGTCAGATTTTATGTGCATCGTTCAATTTATCAGCATTAGGTCCTAGTCACAGTTTATGTAAAAGCTGTCTGTCCGTGGTGTTTGTTAACGGTGTTTTGTTCTTGGGTTGAAAACCATAGTGCTCGGGTAAGGAAAGCTGCAGGAAGGCCGATGTCGGAGGTGGAACTAGCTGCCCTGGAGTGTTTCAAAAATGGACTCCTTCCATTCACCTCCGACCGGAACGTCTACTCACTCTTCCCATCTCTCTGCCAGGAGTACGTGACAAAATCTCTTATGGACGGCCAAACGTCTTCAGGGTGTGTATTTCCCACACACGTTTTTTTTTTTACTTATCTTGGACCATCCATGACCAGAAGGAACATATTTTGTGGGAGCGAACTGGTGAGGAAGATTAGCAGTAGGCTAGTTGCTAACTTGCTTTTGATGCATCGCTTTGTTGCAAAACTAGCTTGAAAATTGTTTGCTTTCACACTGGTTGCCTGCAAGATGTGTTCTTGCCATGAAGATGAGCGATGCAGCCACCCAGGTGAACTTTAGTTACCAACATGAAAATACCGCACCCAAACTGGTCTATTTCCTGCAGCTGTGCTTTTTCTGTAAAATAGAGATTTACAGCCAGATCAGCTTTGGATGATATTAGCTAGCTAATTAACCGAATTAGTGTGCTGTTACAAATATCCTTGTAACTTCTGTAGAACAAAATTAAAAACCAATAGCACATTACCCAAGCTTCTGGCAGCTGCCTATTTTATCTTGCATGAATATGCCCAATTTTACAGTACCAACTGCAATTTGTCAAACAGTGGAATTGTGTTCTGCCTGTATGCTTATTTATTTATTTACTCATTTTATTATATTCCTGTTGTTATATGCCTAGGTTTGGTGGTGACAGGGAGACATGTCAGCCCCAATGTTTTCATATGAATTATTTGGTAGAGTAGCTAGTTAACGTGTGAGACCAGGTGGTTGGAAGTTGAAATGAAGCCTACGCCTGTGTCTGTGAAATGACCATTTCCGCCCTTCTTCGTGTCTTTTTGTTCTGTTGTCTGTTTCCTAAAGGAGTTCTGAAACACCAGCCTCGATCCCCCCTGCTGCCAGGCCCATGAGCAGAGTGTCCCCCGGCAAGTTTGACAAGCAGCACCGGTGGTCAGAGGTATAGACCTGCTATGCTTACCTTGTGTTAAGACATACCGAAACTTCCCCTGCTGACTCATTTTATCCAAAGGTCTGTGACATGCTATCTATCTTGGTACTGCTCGAGTTATTTACACCTTAATGCAGGTAAAGAATGTAACCCGTTAACAGAAACTGTTCTGTGACAAAAAACGTTTACAATTTAAAAATAGAAAAGCCAATGAAAAAAAATACTTCGGATGAGTAGCATCAATTAACAAATGCTGTTTAGCGCAAAGAGGCAGCCTTCTCCTTGTTCGTAAGGTAGTGAGGTAACAGTGAAAGTGTAACATCATGGGGGCAATGTGAGAGCCTGCGTTTTGAATCGCTCGCAAGTTGGTTTCTCTGTAATGAGATGACTAACTCTCCTACAAGTGTTGCCTGCTGCAGTTCACAAAATCGCAACCCCTGGCACTGCCCAAATGTTCAGCTTTCAGCTGATGGTGTCTGCTTGTTATATTTATTTGCTAATGGGTAAAACTGAAAAGCACGCACCTTGTCTTAAGCTTTTCAGTATCCAGTTGTTGTCGCTGCTGTTGTGTGTGCTGCTGTTGTGGGAGGCTATTCCATATTTTGTGCCCTGTTTATAGAGGATCAAGAAAAGTATTCCCCAGCCGATTATATGCTGATTATTATAAAATGTTCCATTTTTGTAAATCAGTACTATATAAATTAGGTGCTTAACAAATGTTTAAATTGATATTTTACAATTAGTATTTTTATAATCTTTTGATATTGTTTTGATATTTTGTTTTGTGATCGTCTGAAACTGTATGTGCTGCTTTTCTTGGCCATGTCTCTTGCAAAAGAGATTTTAAATCTTAATGAGACTAACCTGGTAAAATAACGTTTAAAAAAAAAAAAAAAAAAAAAAAACGTTTAATTTTTTTAAATGTATTGCTTCACTAGTCTGTTTCATGCTTTGTGGTGAATTGTTTCTAGTGTCTGGTTCAGTACTGTCCCATACAAATATGCAACAGTGGAGTGTAGTGGCAGATTGTTGGAGAATCCAAAATGCATTCTTCCCTGGGATCTGTGCTAACAGTTGCTGACTGACAACCATGAGGGAGACTTTGGGAGCCATATGGATGTACTGTATAATGAAAATGTTTCTGAAAAAATATAACTGAAAAAATGCTCTGCATTCAAAAATTGTCACCCTTCCGTCACCTCCACAGGACAATAAACCCAGAGAGGAGAACCCTTACCTCAAAGCCTGGCTGAGACACGACTACAACCGTGGGAAAAAACCCAAGAGCGTGGACATCTTGTCCCACCTATCAACCAATGGGTAACTGGCTCATTCAGATTCAGCCATTCAGAATTGCAAAATATACCATTGTGATCTGGCTGAAAGGCAAGTGCTGGCTAGCTAATCTGCTATGCTCTTTACAAAAGAAGAGGCAGGGTCTCATTTTGGTTAGCTGCCTTTTCCATTCACTGTATTATTGGCTGTTTATTTCTGCTTTACCGACCGGGAGGAAAAAAGGACAAAAAAATAAGGGAATTGATGTAAAAACAACCATAATGTCAGAACAGGTTTTACTAGCTAGTACGCAATTGTATGATGTCACCAGGGTATTTTTTATGATTATTAAATTAATTAATTTTTTTACATAGTATCAAATATGCTTAATATGTTTTGTATTGTCTTTTTATCCAAACTATTCCCACATACTAGACGAGTACAATCAGTAGTGCCAGGAGGACCAGTGAGTTAGATAGGGCTGAGTAATGTCCGATCTGAAGATCACTCTCATGGCCCGCTACATGGGGCAGCCTGTGCGATGCACAGTTGGCGCGGTGACCTCTGACCTTTACTGAAACTGCATCCGTTTCAAAGGACGCTCAACATTCCGTCAGTCAACGAGGTTACGTCACATCCAACCCGCCTCCACGAAGACTACTGCACGCCGAAGGTACGTTTCGAAACGGAGGCTGCCGGCTGCGGTGGCTCTGCTTTCCGCAGCACGGCGGTCGGGTCGCCCATGGCGGGTCTTCCCGACGTTTCGGCGGCGGGTTTTCCGCCAAATTTGTGCGAATGCGCCGCCGGTCTTCGGCGGTTCCTGCCTGCTAAAAACGGCTCCTTTTGCGTTCCTTTTTCAGAGTGTCCAGTGGGCCAAGGGCGTCTGGAAAAAGGTACGGTAATGGCGCCAACGCACATTTGCGCCGGGCAACTTGACCGGTGCTCTAGCCAATGGGGCGACATAGCTCAGGAGGTGAGAGCGGTTGCCTGGCGGTCGGAGGGTTGTCGGTTCGATCTGCGCCCTGGGCGTGTCGAAGTGTCCCTGAGCAAGACACCTAACCCCTAACTGCTCTGGTGAATGCGAGGCATCAATTGTAAAGCGCTTTGGATAAAAGCGCTATATAAATGCAGTCCATTTACCGTTTACCAATGCTAGCGCAGTGGGGAACTTAGATATCAGGCCGTAGGCTGCGTCCGCATGCAGGAGCTGCATCTGAATGGGGTAAGGCTCCCAGCCAGCCCCCTGTTGGGTTTTTTTGTTTTGTTCTGACCTGCTGGTGACATTCTTCCATTTGTTCCTCTACTTCAGGCAAGTTGTGAGGTGCTCCCCAACCATCCAGCTAACCTTTCCATCAAGGTAAGATTTCTCCACTTGTTTAACAATCTACAGCATCTCCACTTGTTTAACAATCTACAGCATCTCCACTCGTTTAATACTCTACAGCATCTCGACTTGTTTAATAACCTACATCATCTCCACTTGTTTAATAATCTATGTCAGAGGGCGGGACTATATGTGACACTTAAGTCCAGGACCAGCAAAATATTTTTTGTGATAATTACACCTTTTACATCCATGTGAAGTTGCATTCAGACTGGTTGGTGTATTGCCATTCTGTTGAGCAAAGTACTAAACCTGAATTGTTTAAAACAAAAATGTATCCGGCTGGGTGTATGCAAGAAAAATGACAAAATAAGCTGTACATCGAGCATTGAGTTATGGATACCAACCTCTGCAGTTTAGTCATTTTAATTGTTCTAATTTATTAATTATTTTCATTTTTCTAAATCAGTTTTTTTAATCTAGTAATTTCATCCTGTTCAGTCTACCTCAAACTTCAAAAAGTGAATTATTTTTTTGCCCAGTTTTCACTCTTGACAAATACTAGATGCTTTACGGCAGTGGTCTCCAACCCTGGTCCTGGAGAGCTACGGGGTCTGCTGGTTTTTGTTTTCACCTTAAAATCAGCACCCAGTTGAGACCCAAGACACCAGTTGACACCTGTGACACCTGTGAGTTGAGTTAACTGTGTAATCAACTGCTCTAATTGATTCATGACGTGCAGAGTCACTATGAAAACCAGCAGACCCTGTAGCTCTCCAGGACCAGGGTTGGTGACCACTGCTTTACGGTAATTTTCGGTCTTCTTAACCCCGCCCCCTCCCTTGATTGCCCAGGTCACTGGCAAGTGGGAGTGGCTGAGCTTGGACGTTCGAGGGCCCCTTCCCGAGACCGCTCGGGGGCACAGGTTCCTGCTGATTGTGATGGACCTTTACTCCAAGTGGACCGAGGCCTGCCCCATGAAGACCAGCTGTGCCAGGGAGGTGGCACTGAACATCCGCAACCTGGTGTGCCAGCTGGGTCTGCCCCACGCGCTCTTCTCCCAGCTGAGCCGCGTGTTCATCAAAGCAGTAAGACTCTCTGTCTGTCAGGAGAGCGATGATGATGATGATGATGATGATGGTAAACCTGTCCTTTTCGACTTTTGCAGTACAGCACTAAAAGAATTGTAAATCTTGCATTCGGTTTGAAACCGAAACATTAAACAGAAAAGACTGCACAGATTAGGTGGCTAAATGATGAAATGTATCTTCATACAAACAGCGTGTTGTATGAGTGAGTGTGGTATGACAAATGGGCGAATGTGATGGGGAGATGGGGGGTGGGTGGGGTGGGGTGGAGGGGTGGGGGGGGTTGGAATGGTGGGGGGTCGGAATGGTGGGGGTCTGTGCTGCAGCTCTTTGCCCACGCCCTGCCTGTGCTTTAGGTGAACAAGGCCCTGGGCATCTACATGGCCATGGAGGATTGCTTTCTGGTGGTCTTCCATCCCAAGGCCTGCAGCCTGGATCCCACCACCTTTAATGACGTCGGCCGGTGAGCTGTGGGAAGACTCCCGACAGGAAGTCTGCGCTTCGTTTGCATGCGTCCTGCGTTTCACGGGCTTTAGCGTAAACAGTCATAGCGCTGTGTGTGGAGTGGTGCCATTTCGTGTGGCGTGCCATTTTTTGGTGAACGAAAGTGTGGATTGTACAGTGCAGTGCACGCGAGTTCTGTTTTAAATCTGTGTGCTTTCCTCAGATTCATAATTCCCAATCTTGTTTCCACACGTGCCTGATTGTTACAGTCCTGAGTATGTTTGAGAGGAACGCGTGTGGCCTACAGCCCAGCTGAGCTGCGCGTTCACGGCAGGGAATGCACTTCATGCGGGCGCCTAATTTATCAGAGGGGTTGCACAGTCTGGGTTCAATACCAGATCGTGGGGCGTGTCAGTACACCAAAAACCAGGGTATTATCTGGTTTGCCCAGCAGCACACATTCTAATTGTAACTCAAGTGTCTGAGACCACCCAACAGAAAATGGGCCGTGCTCTGCAGGTCAGGCCGGTTCTGTTGGCCCCCAGCCCATGCTCTAGCCCGGGCCCGGTTCTGCAGCGGGAGAGCGGGCGTGGGAAACGGCGTGCACGTGCGCACCCCACCCGAAGCGGTCCCTCCCAGAAACGCGCGTACACACGTGTGCGTTTGTGTCGTCTGTGGTCAGCACGGTGAGGAAGCTGGTGACGGACCACCAGGAGAGCTGGGACGCGCAGCTCCGCACCTGTCTGTTTGCCCTGCGCGTCAAACGGCACCCCAACATCGGGCAAAGCCCCTTCTACGCCCTGTACCGCCGGGACCCCCGGGACCCCTCCCCAGACACGCCCCCAGAGCAGCCGGTGGGTGGAGTCTCGCTGACTATGTGCGAATGTGACGCTGTGCTTTAACACGGTCATGTAAACCATTCAACTAGCAATGTAAAGCTAGTTAAATAATGAGCATATTCATAAGAGTGTTGTCATTATGTATATCATGTTCATGTACTCATCATGACAGTATATGTATGATGACTTGTCTCATTTTCATCTTGCCTTCTGTTAATGGCCTTTTATATTGATTGTTACTAGATAGCAATAGGCGGTATTTTATGAGTAGTCGCTGTTTAGGACGCATGGTAATGAGGTTGAGGGATATGACTCATTTTGTCTATCGTAGGTGTTGTGTGATACTGTCTGAACCCGATTTCCCCGTACCATGATAGTAAAGTGCTGATTGGTTCACTGATTATTTGACTTTTCTGATTGATTGCCTGTAGGTGGGCCTCAGTGATGACCACCCAATTAGCAGAATCCTTGCTTCCCCGCCCCTGATTGACACACACGAACCCCAGCCGTCAGGTGAGTTTTATGACATAATCAGGGAAATGCTGAATTGATTGGTCGGTTGTGGTAGGCAGCTTTATAATTTTCAACCAAAAAAAAAACTGTCTGCTGTTTCAGGTAAAGGGTGTAAACTAAGCGCAGAATTGACAGAAAAAAACAAACATGTTTACTCATGTACAGTATATCTTTCTTAAATTCATATTTTAATTTCTTTTTTTTTATGAAGATGGAACATTATTTGCATTAATTATCAGTGTTTATGTACTCAGTGCGACATATTTGTACTTTATATTTCAGCTTGACTGCTTTTGTTTTGGTCTTGAGGGCCAGATTAATGCACATTATAACCCTTTCTTTCAGGGCCCTCTGCTTGCCTGCAGGCTCAGATGCCTGTAAACACTGTGGTCATACTGAGTGCAGTCCATTCCAATGCCGCAGCAAGAGTGAGTATAGACCAGTGGTCTCTAACCCAAGTCCTGGAGAGCTACAGGGTCCGCTGGTTTTTATAGTGACTCTGCACTTCATGAATCAATTAGAGAAGTTGATTACACAGTTAACTCAACTCACCTGGTGTCTTGGGTTTCACTTGGGTGCTGATTTTAAGGTGAAAACAAAAACCAGCACACCCTGTAGCTCTCCAGGACCAGGGCTGGAGTCCCCTGGTATAGACTGTAACTGACTACTGTTAAGTTTTTTAAATAATTTTTAAAAATAATTCTGTGCTTGTGTCTAGAATAGCTTGTCTCTTTTCCACATCTCAAACACAGTGATTAATCATTTTAAGCATAGTTGTCAGCTGGCAGCCTAAATATGGGCTTTGGAGTAAGGCATTAACTTCTGTTAGCTTCTTGGCTAATACAGGTTTTCTGTGAGGATATGTAACAGAAAGAATAAGGACCAGTATAAGAATCTGAAATATGTGCAGTGCGTTTGTGTGTAATTTTACTTGCACACACAAGGTGGCAGTATAGTGCTGGTGTTGTAGGACTGGGTTTATAGCTGGGAGATTTTGAAGTTAAAATCATATGTGGGAATCTGCTGTTGTCCCCTTGAGTCAGGTACTTAACCTGAATTGCTTTGGTGAATGTAAAACTAAATTAATGTATAAATGTTAGCTGTGCAAGCCATAATGGGTAAAGTCATCTGTTAAGCTAATTAATAATGTAATGTGTATTATTCTGTAATGGTTCAGGTGAAATCCACCCTCAGCAGAAGTGGTTATGATTGTGGTTCATGAGGGTTTTTTGGGGTGTTTTTGAGTTTTCCTTGTTCCCTGTAGGCGTAGCGTAAGGACTGCTCTCTGTGGGACAGGGTGGTCCCGGCCCAGGGCTCGGAGGCGGAGTGAAGCAGAAACTCGACGAACCAGTAAAAGGACCGTGCCTGTATATATGTGGCCTGCAGGGTGGCGCCAGAGAGCGCGATGGCCCCTGTAGAGGAGCAGGGGCTGGAGGACCGCTTGGACTGTGTCTCTCGTCTCCCTGCGGAGGACGGTCTCCGGGTTCTTCTGCAGAATGAGCTCATACACACATATCACGCAAAGAGAGAACAGGAAGTCTTTTGGCAAGCCTTCCTGTACAAGAAAAACTAGGGATCTCGCTCATTGTTGTCATTAAAGAAAAAAAACATTGACTTATCAGCAAGAATATTGGGGTTCCCCGGTTTCCTGACTACATTTCCAACCTGGCTGCCTAATCACCCCTTGTTTCTTTATCTTCGTAATCCCGCACTGTCCACTGCGGCTGAGGTGTGATAAGTGTCCCGGTGAAAAATGCCTTCTTGCACGTAGCCGTGGAGGATGCTGGGATGACTGTTACCATGCCGGATGAAAATAAAGGTGAATTATTTTTGATATTTCTCTGATGTTCATTATTTCCAAATCCGTTTCTCATTCTCCAAATAACCTAAAATGTAAAACCATACCAGTACCGACTGGTATTGCATGGGTTTCAACGAGGGGCAAAATTGACCCTGGAACATCCCTTCAAAGTGCCAGTTGGAAACTTTTGAATCAATTACAACCTCATGAGTGTCTTCTTCAGCCAAAGACAAATAACCTGTGGTGCTGGGTCAGGGGGAGGAACAGAGAAGTTCACTGCTGGGTCACAGAGGGAGGAACAGAGAGGGTTACTGCTGGGTCAGTGGGATGGAACAGAGAGTTACTGCTGGGTCACAGAGGTGGAGCAGAGATGGTTTCTGCTGGGTCATAGGGAAGAAGCAGAGAGGGATACTGCTGGGTCATGGGGGGGATCCGCAAGGGTTACTGCTGGGTCATGGTTGGGCATGAGCAGTGAAGGCTATTGCTGGGCACTGCAATCACTGCTTGCTGTCTCCCAGAACGATTAAAATATGATTGACCGGCAGACTCATCAGTGCATTTGTCCCACACAGGAGGGTACTAGCCATGTAAACACATGGAGCGTCTGGTTTTGCCCCAATGTGTGGACATGTCTCAGTCTGTCCTAACCAGATTTTAATGATCCTGCCATCTCCCAAATCCTGTTAGACATGCATGACCATGAACTGCATGGGCCAGTGGAGCCCAGCCCTGTTCCTAGAAATCTACCATCCTGCAGGTTTATATTTCAACCCTAATTTGGCACACCTGATTATTAGCAGCTCAGCGATTTCTCTAGAGCTGTGTGTGAGGTGTGTTTTGTTAAGGCTGGAGCGAAGGCTTGCAGGACAGTTGGTCTCTGGGAACTGGGTTTGGAACCACTGCCACGGGCACTGTA
Source organism: Anguilla japonica (assembly GCA_025169545.1). Classification (NCBI taxonomy): domain Eukaryota; kingdom Metazoa; phylum Chordata; class Actinopteri; order Anguilliformes; family Anguillidae; genus Anguilla; species Anguilla japonica. The sequence continues at coordinate 25,231,441 of CM045899.1, read as the reverse complement.
TCCGCGTGCATACACGGCTGCGGTTGATTGATGGTGATCACAGCTGTGGCTCATTGAATTCATCCGGCCTGTTTGTGAAGTTTTCTGTGCTTTTGGGGACAAATTAGAATACAGCACCTAAAGAATGTTCCCATCTGTGTATTTTTGTTTTGTAAAAAGTTTTTTTTTTGTTTTGGTCTTTGTTTTGATCTTTGTTTACTTAGCACCTTGAAAGGGAAATAAACCCCCAGAAATCATTGAATCTATTGACTACTATCTTGCTGTGTGTCCAGAAGATTTAAAATTGCATCATTTTAGTTGTTAGAGGCTAATTCATAAATACTCTGTAAATTATAAATGTAATGTGCTGAAGGGGTATTTTTGTGAGTTTTATTGTGTAGAAAATGGGGAAATTTTCTATTTTATGTTGGGATTTGTATGAGGACAGTGAAAAGAAGTTTAACTAATTCAATTTTCTCATGAAAACAGACAGACTGATTAGTGTCACTATCGACCAGCTCTTGATTTAATTTGTCAGGGGCTGTAGGACACTTTTGTCTGCGCTGATCAGACTGGCCAATAGATGGCCGAGGAGAAAGACAGAGAAATGCTTGAATTCCGCAGAACAGACATCTGGGTGTCTGTGATTATTCTCTGACGCAGTTTACACTGCTGTTTTTGTCACATTGCTATGATGCTTCTGAATTATTAGGAGAACACTGGGTGGGTCCCATTACTTTTCCCTCCTCACCTCCTTTCTTCCACTCCCCCACTACCTCTCGTCTCCTATCTAGAAGTACATTACGTGGGCAAACGTATGTGGACGCCACTTCTAATTAGTGGGTTCGGCTACCGCTGCCGCACCCATTGCTTACAGGCGCATAAAATCAAGCATGCAGGCGAGCCATCTCCATTGACAGACATTGCCACTAGAATGGGTCGTGCTGAAGAGCTCTGTGCTTTTCGACGTGGCTCTGTCATAGGATGAAAATTTTCAGTCGATTTTTTCTGCCCTGTTAGAGCTGCCATAGTAACAGTGAGTGCTGTTGTTGCGAGGTAGAAACGTATGGGAACAACAGCTCAGCCGTGAAGCGGTGGGCCACACGAGCTCACGGTCGGGTGCTGAAGCTTGTGGCGCAGAAGAACCACCTGTCCTTGGTTGCAGCACTCACTACTGAGTTCCAGAGAGCCTCGGGAAGCACTGTTAGCACGAGGACTGCTTGTCACGAGCAAAGACTGGTATCCGGGGCACGGAGGAGACCAGGTGGTGGTGGAGGGAAGGAGGATACAGTTCTCAAATCTGGGTATGCGCCTCTCTGCGTTGGCTGTGTGAAGCGGCTGCTTGAATGAGCCAGTCCTGCAGGCCCGGCCAAGCTGATCCAGCAGAGGGCGACAGAGAAACAGACCCGCTACTGAAACTGAGACCCACCTGCAGGGTTTAAACACGTTATTTATAGTGCCATGCAAATAAGGGAGTGATTTTAGCTCCTTTCACAGCTCAGAGGGACAGCTTATAGACCTGCAGGTGTGAGGAGGGATGAACCAGACTGCACATAATGTTAATGTATCACTGTAATTACTGGACAGAAATTGAGGACAATGCTCTCTTAAACTGGCTTATATGGGGAAAGGGAGATCAGCATGAACAGTGTCTTTCAGTTCTCTCTTGTATTCTACTGCAGCAAGGTTTGAATAAGCAAAGCCATAAATGTTGTGTAGTGACAGCTGAATGTGTGAGGATTATACCTAGAGTGAAGACCCTGAATATAACATTGAGTATCAGAGATTATTTCATTCATAGCACTTTGTATTAGTGTTGCACTGTTACTGACTCCATGCCCTCATTATGAGTGGGAGAGTCTCATTAGCATCAGTCCCTGAGCGCCATTTTAAACATGAGGGACAGTGAGCAGAGGTGGTGGACAGCGCGCACACAGCTTCTACATTTCTGGGGAGCCACCAACTAATTGGAGAAGAATTCATTTACAATCTAAAAAGTAATTTGGGCTGTGAAATGTAGGGATGGAATCCTGAGCTGCTGCATTGGCTGAGTGCTGAGGCTCCTCCCTCTCCATCTCCCTGACCAGCCCCTTATAGCTGGGTCCTGCAGCCTCTCCTCTCCTCACACTCCAACCTGCTCATCTCTCAGCTGGACAGTAAGGGCCATTCACACCACACACTGACAACATGCTGGGGACACTCTGCACTCTCATCGCTGTGCTCTCATGTAAGAATCTGCTACTCACCCATTTATTTTAAAATTGTGTCCATATGTTGATCACATAACATGATTTTTTACTTCCCAGGTGTGAGTGGAGTGACAGTGGTGACACAGAAGCCTCCTGCTCTGTCAGCGAGTAAAGGAGATACGGCTACTATGGACTGTAACCTTGGGACTGTGACTGGCAGTATTGCTTGCTGGTACAAGCAGGTTCCAGGTGGAGCTCCTCAGTTTGTGCTGTTTTTCCACCATGCTCTCAGCTCTCCCACATATGGAGCTGGATTCTCCTCCAGTCACTTCACTTCTAAATGTCAGACTAATTCTGACTGTCAGCTAATAATTAAAACTGTGGAGGCAGGAGACTCAGCAGTGTATTACTGTCAAACATGGGACAACTCTGCGAGTGAGAACGTATCACAGTGATTCACACCATGACAAAAACCTCTGAGCTTCACTTCTGCTTTAAAGCTGCTTCAGAAAGGA
>CM045899.1:24943697-25228658 GCA_025169545.1 Anguilla japonica | reverse complement strand
GTTCCAGCTCTGAGCAGGATGTGAATTCACTCGAGCTGAACTAGTGTCTTTCAGCCATGTCAGTAATAGTAGTCTGTATATGAAAAAATACTGCCGAAATAATCCTGCATGCTCACTGTGTTCTTTGTAGAAATGTATCATTTTGTGACTTTTTTCTTTCATGAAAGAAATCTAATATCACAAATTTAATGGAGTTTTTTGTCAGAGTTTTTACATCTTAGCTCATTTGGAACTCCTGTGTGGTGATAGAATACATATGTAACTTTTGGGGTATGGGATAGTCTATAGGGGACACAGAAAAGTCCTGTTCTGACAGTGAAATCTGAAAGTGACTTCAGGACTTTAACTCACAAAAATGTAAAACGTTTGAATTCGTACTCAGGCTACCAGTGGGTATGACATTACTGATCTCCTCCTTTTGCCCCAAATGCCCCTTTTGATTTGATGAAAATTGTATATTTCTATTATTGTTGCAACGCTGTCATTAGACTTCATTCATTCATTTCTGTAAGGTACATCCCGCACAATCTAGTGTAAGTTTTCTGGGTTGGTGTGCCCTTTGAGCACCTGCCCCTCAAAAGGTCTCTGCACAGCCATAAACACAGGAGCATGTCACTCTGGCCCACACGTTTTACGCCTGGAAACCCATGTGTATCATATGCATCATTTCTACTTCGTCAGCACCATTAACATTAAGCCGTGAGCACAATTTACAATAATTTTTCAGCATGAAGTATATCTTGTGCACATTAATTTTAAATTTCAGAATCACTGTCACATCCGTAGATGAAAACCACACGCAGCAAAATCAAATGAGTCGATCAGTACGCACTCAGTAAAGTGATGATATATCTGGCATCTACAGCAACAACAGCATTTCACTGTATTTAAGTTAGTCCAGACAGTCAACTGATTATGACTGTCTGTTCTGTAAATGCTATATCTTCCGAAATAGAAAACAAAAATCCCCATCTGCTAAAGATGCCAATCATATGTAAAATTTCTAGTTCTACCAAAAAACGACCCAGCGCTTTGCATTTGAGGCATTCATCAGGTGCTCTTGTCTACAGTGACCTACACAGTTTACAATCTTAACCTGCAATCCATCCATGAACTCCTTGATCAGGTGCATTAATTATAAAAATTTACAATTAAATAAAGAAAACACAGTGATAGTTATTATAGGAGCAAAGGCTCAAAGAGAAAAAATCTCTGTCTATCTAATCTATGTCACTGAAGAGCAAACATCAAGTTACAAACCTGGGAGTGATCATGGATGCCGACCTAAATTTTGAAGCTCATATTAGAAATGTCACTAAATCAGCTTTTTATCACTTAAAAACCATTGCTAAGGTGCAGGGTTTTATTTCACAGTCTGATTCAGAGAAACTAGTATATGCTTTTATTAATAGCAGGCTTGTTTATAGTAATGCTCTCTTTTCTGGTCTCCCCAAAAAAACTATTGGTCGATTACAACTCATACAAAATGCAGCAGCACGAGTTCTGACCAGGACCAGGAAGAGAGCACATATTACACCCATTTTAAAATCTTTACATTGGCTTCCTGTCAGTTTTAGAATTTATTTTAAAATGATTTTATTAGTTTACAAATCCCTAAATGGTTTAGCACCTGAGTACATGTCTGACATGCTTCAGAGGTATGAACCCACCAGGTCCCTTAGATCCTCTGGTACGGGCCTTCTGGTTGTTCCAAAAGTAAGGACTAAAAAGGCTGGGGAGGCAGCTTTTAGCTTCTATGCCCCCAGCCGCTGGAACACCCTGCCAGAGGATCTGAGGAACACAGAAACAGTAGATGGTTTTAAACTGAAATTAAAAACATACCTCTTTAGCATGGCCTTTACATAGAATGCTCTTATATACCCCTGGTTTTTAAACTTAAAAAAATTTTTAATTTAAATTTTATTTTTTTTATTTTGCTTTATTTAGCTCTCTCAGTATAATGTTTTTGGTATCTCTATTTGTACTGTTTTTCTATTTTCTGCACTATAACACTTTTCAATTACTTCTTTCTTATTTTTATGTACAGCACATTGAGCAGCATCACTTGTATGAAATGTGCTCTATAAATAAAATTTGATTTGAATTTGATTTGATTTACACAGCAGGATATTTACAGAAGCAAATTAGGCTAAGTACCATGAACAAGGGTTCAACAGTTATTCCCCACCTGGGAATCCGGCCTATGCCTTTGGAGTTGCACGCCCAGTTTCCTTACTGGAATTATACACTGCCCCTCCTCTACATAATCTGTCTCCGTACAATGATGTACAGAACACTCACTGATAAAATTCTGCATTACCTAGGGTACACAAAGCTTTCAGTTATTACCTTGTCCATTAATGATTTGACTTGTTTTAATAAATCTGCTTTAAGCAGCGAACTGAACTGAACAGTGGACTGAACTCTTCATTTGGAAACCTATGATTGGCTGAGTACATAGGCTCCTCCCTTTACATTCCCCCTTAAAGCCAATAATACAATCTCTCCTCACACTACTCACACACCAAACTGCTTATCTCTCAGCTGGACAGTAAGGGCCGTTCACACCACACACTGACAACATGCTGGGGACACTCTGCACTCTCATCACTGTGCTCTCATGTAAGAAACATATTCATTCTTATTTCCGTATTTGAACTTACAAACATAAATGTGTGTTTGCCTTTGGTGAGGATGGGCTGTTTTGTGTAATATTTTTAAAACATCTCATCTTTTGCTTTCACAGGTGTCAGTGGCCAGAAGGTTTTGACACAGAAACCCTCAGTGCTGAGTGTGAATAAACACCAGAACACCAGTATGGACTGTAATATTGATCGAGAAGAAAATTATTATGTTTCCTGGTACAAGCAGGTTCCAGGCAGTGCTCCTCAGTATGTGCTGCGTTTCCACCACTCTCACAGCTCTCCTGATAACTATGGAGCTGGATTCTCCTCCAGCCGCTTTACCTCCACAGCCCAGAGTAAAACAGATTATCAGTTAATAATTACTGATGTGGAGGCAGGAGACTCAGCAGTGTATTACTGTCGCACATGGGATGACTCTGCTAAAGAACACGTATCACAGTGATTCACACCATGACAAAAACCTCTGAGCTTCACTTCTGCTTTAAAGCTGCTTCAATAACCCCATAGAAGATGAGTTGTTTTTTACAGCTGAAACAGGATTTCGTCTGTCAACTAAGAATGTACAGTAGTATTTCTTCTTCAATACACAAATATACTGTATATTCTATATGCATTAACTTACACAACAGGCCCCCAAACTGGCACAGAAGAGTATATTATCAAAGAAAAAGTTAAAAATAATTTGATTCTCATAATTTAATAACAATGACAACCAAAACTGTTGTCTGTATTTGTAACATACCATGCCTGGAACAATTTTTTTTTTTTTGCAAATGTAGATTCAGTCCAGATTGCTGTATGCATATTTCCCCAGCTCTGACTGCACATATCTGAAGCCTGATTAAAATGCTGTAGGTCTGGGTTGTCTATAATGATGTCACTCCCTCCGGCTATAGTTTCAGGGAGACTGGTTTCATTAAAAATTATATTTTATATTATTCAGTTATTCCCATATATACAGTAAGTAAAGAGCCTATTCAGTTGGGAAAATTGCAACTGGACTACATTTCATTATATGATACCTTTTATGTCCTGATATTAAAGCACTTTACACTGAAAGGACTGAAACTGCCCTTAATTTCCATTAATGTGTGGGATCCACAGGGGTGATGCATGACAGCCATATTGTGATGGACATCAGGTGAGGGGGACAGGGAGGGACTATTGGGCCAGTTAAAGAATCAATCACCTGGTCTGGTTTAATAAACAATCAGAAGGTTCACCAAAAATGGAAACATTATTTCACTGAATGACTTTTTTAGAGATTAAATGAATGAGATTATAAGATCCATCAGCTGCCATCAGGGTCATGCAGGTCAGTGCAGAGAGCATTAGAGGGGCAGGATCTCCAAGTGATGAAAGGGCCACACCAGACCAGTTGTGCTGTAGAGATTTACCTGTGGGATCTGTTAGGGAGCCTCAGCTGTGCTGTAGAGATTTACCAGTGGGATCTGTTAGGGAGCTACAGCTGTGCTGTAGAGATTTACCAGTGGGATCTGTTATTTGTTTTTTAACATAGACCAACAAGTTCAAATATAGGGACTACAATGTGTTTTAATCATATTCTCCCAATACAACCACAATGACACAAAATCAATGCAATGCATGCACTGTAGCATGTATAATGTTCCATTTTATTGGTGTGAATTTCAATGGACAGCCAACAGAATTTTTTTATTTATTCCATGTGTATCTCACAATGCTCTTCAATAACGCCCATCAACTATCAAAAATCCCAATCCACTGTTTGGGAACTACTGGTCATTAGGATGGTTCTGCTTGCACTGAAAGAACTGTCCACTGGAGGGCAGAAGAGTAAATGAAAAAGTCTGTGATGCACATTCATATCCAGTACAAACCTGACTAACTGCATTACCATCACATCCCTGCAACAATCACACTGCTACAATGTCATGGAACTGTTAGGATAACATTGTATGTGGGCTGTGGAGAAGCCTGCTTGAATGAACTGATGCTGCAGGTCCAGCCAAGCTGATCCAGCAGAGGGCGACAGAGAAACAGACCCGCTACTGAAACTGAGACCCACCTGCAGGGTTTAAACACATTATTTATAGTGCCATGCAAATGAGGGAGTGATTTCAGCTCCTTTCACAGCTCAGAGGGACAGCCCCGTGTCTGCTTATAGACCAGCAGGTGTGAGGAGGGGTGAACCAGACTGCACATAATGTTGCTGGAATGTTTTGGCAACGTTGCCATTTTGATATAAAAAACTACAGTGCTGTCTGTTACCGTGTGGCATGATGGGAAAGGGGGAGCAGTGCAGCCAACGTTCTCACGTCTCTCAAGTTTCTCTCATGTCCGAACAACATTAATATGGCACTGCCACAGGCAAAGCAAAATAATGCCTTCTGTGCTTTCTGCTGATGCAGCTGCAGGTATGAAGAGGTGGTGGCAGAATGGATATGTTCTGGCAATGTTTATGTAATGCTGCAGCAATGTTTCACATTACTAGACATCAACAGAGATGCAACCATGTCTGGTAATACATTTGCACGTGTGGGGAGGGGTCATGGTCATTTCATTTACATTACTTATCACACTGTGACTGTGTGACAGCAACATCGTGAGGTTGTGTGTGAGTGGGGTTGGGGTGGAGTAGCAGGTGTGGCACTGTAGCGCTCTATCACAGTTTCTCCTGTGTGGCTCCAGCTGTGCAGGAGCTGAGAGAGTGGAGTCACTGGAACAGGGAGCACAGATACAGACAGCTGAGCCCATCACATATAGGGGATTGACTGTTACTGGACGGACAGTGGATTTCTCTCTCTTAATTACTTTATATATCATCTGATTGTGCCTGTGTGTGCCGGTGTGTTGGTGCTTTTCTCCTTGTGTGTGAATGGGATTACTGGGGTCACTCCTGCCTGCTGTTGCTGACTCAATGCCTCCATTATGAGTGGGAGTGTCTCATTACCATCAGTCACTGAGTTCCTATTTAAAACAGGAGAGACAGTGAGCAGAGAGAATGGACAGTACTTATACAGCTTTTACACTTCTGAGGAGCCACCAGCTGATTAGAGAATAATACATTCGCTAGGCTGTGAAATAAATGCTGTTATCACATCATCATTAATGGAGTGAAGTTGGAAAGAATCCTGGGCTGCTGTGATTGGCTGAGTGCTGAGGCTCCTCCCACTCCATCTTCCTGTCTGGTTCCTTATAGCTGGGTGCTACAGCCTCTCCTCTCCTCACACTCCAACCTGCTCATCTCTCAGCTGGACAGTAAGGGCCGTTCACACCACACACTGACAACATGCTGGGGACACTCTGCACTCTCATCACTGTGATCTCATGTAAGAATCTGCTACTCACCCATTTAATTTAATATTTTGTGCATATGTTGATCACATAACAACATAAATCATTTTTTACTTTCCAGGTGTGAGTGGAGTAACAGTGGTGACACAGAAGCCTCCTGTTCTGTCAGTGAGTAAAGGAGATATGGCCACTATAGACTGTAATGTTGGGACTGGGGGTGATAGGGCTGTCTGGTATAAGCAGGTTCCAGGTGGAGTTCCTCAGTATGTGCTGTATTTCTACCACTCTTGGAGCTCTCCTAGCTATGGAGCTGGATTCTCCTCCCCCCGCTTCACATCCAATCATCAGAGTAAATCAGATTATCGATTGATTATTACAACTGTGGAGGCAGGAGACTCAGCAGTGTATTACTGTCACACATGGGATGACTCTGCTAAAGAGTGGGTATCACAGTGATTCACACCATGACAAAAACCTCTGAGCCTCACTTCTGCTTTAAAGCTGCTTCAGAAAGGAGAGAAGATGTGCATTTACTCAAGCTGAACCAGGCTCTCCCAGCCATAGAGCCATTTAAGCAACGTTAGCCGATAAAAGTCTCCAGTTGCCAAAGCTGGACAACTACAAGCAGCAAAATCAAAAATATAAATCAGCAAGAAGTCACCAAAAAACAACTGTCAGTCAAGTGTTTGTATATTTGGCATCTGTAATAATAGAAGTGTTCACCGTGTCTAACTCAATCAAGCCAGTTGACTGTTTAGGCACTTCACTTTCTACATGCTATATCTTCCCCAAAAAAGAACATGAATGCCTACATGCTGAGCACATGGAAATTATTCATTCTTCTGAAGCAAAACCCACCCAGTTACATTTATATTTAAGGCATTCAGCAGGTGCTCTTGTCCAGAGCAACTTAAACTGCTTGCATCCTTTGCATACAATTCATTTGTAAGGCGGAATATTTACTGGAGCAATTTAGGCTAAGTGCCTTGTTCAAGGAAACAACAGTTATTCCCACCCCGGGAATCCAACCTATAACTCTGGAGTCACGTGCCCATTTTCCTAATCATTATGTGACGCTGCCCCCACATCATGTAATCTCTGTCTCCTTACAACGTTTAAAGATCTTTGATAAAAATATGCATTACCCAGGGTACACAATGCTCACACTAATGACCTTTTACAACAATGATGGTTAAGACGTAATATGAACATGTGATTTAATTACTGAGGTATTGATATTATTAATGGCTTCATTAATTATACTAATAAAACAATGTCAACATTTCTTCTGACTTAAGGTTCTGACTACAGAATGTTCAAACACTGCTATTGATTGAATAGGAATTGAATAACATTTCACTTATGTGCAAGATGTGCATATCTCCCATATGACTAATTGTATGAAATCTGCAGCGAGCAGCTGACTGGCTAAACCCTAGCTTTAGGGAAATTTTGATTGGCTGAGTTCAGAGGCTCGTCCCTTTACATTTTCCATTATAAGCAATGCTGTAGTCTCTCCTCTCCTCACACTCCAACCTGCTCATCTCTCAGCTGGACAGTAAGGGCTGTTCACACCACACACTGACAACATGCTGGGGACACTCTGCACTCTCATCACCGTGCTCTCATGTAAGAATCTTATATGTATAATTATTTAAACATTCAAATGTAACATTAATGTTTATTACATGAGCTTTTTATTTCCCAGGTGTAAGTGGAGTGACAGTGGTGACACAGAAGCCTCCTGTTCTGTCAGTGAGTAAAGGAGATACGGCCACTATGGACTGTAACCTCGGGACTGTGACTAATTGGGCTGTTCGCTGGTACAAGCAGGTTCCAGGTGGAGTTCCTCAGTTTGTGCTGTATTTCCACCGCACTCACAGCTCTCCCTCATATGGAGCTGGATTCTCCTCCAGCCACTTTTCTTCTAAATGTCAGACTAATTCTGACTGTCAGTTAATAATTAAAACTGTGGAGGCAGGAGACTCAGCAGTGTATTATTGTAAAACATGGGACAGCTCTGCTAAAGAGCAAGTTTCACAGTGATTCACATCATGACAAAAACCTCTGAGCCTCACTTCTGCTTTAAAGCTGCTTCAGAAAGGAGAGAAGATGTGCATTTACTCAAGCTGAACCAGTGATCTCTCGGCCATAGAGCCATTTCGTCTACAAAGTAATGTTAACAGAGAAAAGTCTCCAGTTGCCAAAGCTCAGGAAAATTATAAGAGAGACAATCAAACGAGTCGATCAGCAAAAAGACACCAAACAACAACAGTCTGTTAAGTGAACATATGTTTGGCATCTGCCATAACAACACTTTTCACAGTATGTAACTCAACTCAACCAGTCAGCTGTGTATGTACTTCTGTTTATGCATGCTACACCTTTCCAACAAGAAAACAAAAATCACTATATGCTAAGGATGCTAATCATATCATAATCATATAGAAATTATTTGTTCTTCTGAAACAACACCCAGCTTGTTACATTTATGTAAGAATTCAACAGGTGCTCTTGTCCAGAGTGACTTACACAGTTTACATTCTTTACATGCAAACCATTTACGCATCTGGATATTTACTGAAGCAAATTAGGCTAACTACCTTGATCAAGGGTACAGCATTTCCTCCCTACCTGGGAATCTAACTTACAACTTTTGACTCACAAGCCAAGGTTCTTTACGATTATTCTGCACTGCCCTTCCTCTACATAATCTCTGTATTCCTAAAATGTTGTAAAGGATATTCTCTGATTGATAGGAGTCTGCATTACCCTGGGCATACAAAGCTCTCACAAATTACCATGTGAAATTATGATGTGTTAAGACAACACTAACAACCATGATTTCATAGCCAAGAGATGGATCGTTTCAGTGTCCTTATTAATTATAATTATAAGAACAAATTGTCTATATTTAATGTGATGCAAGGATCTGACTCAGGCCACAGTATATTCACACACACCTATTGGTTGAATAACACTTGATTAACTTGTCACTGATCTGCATTGACTTTTGTAGAAAGTCTGCTGAGAAGAACTGATTGGCTGAACCATTGCTTCAGGAAACTGTTTGGCTGAGTTGAGAGGCTCCTCCCTGTCCGTCTTCCTGACTGGCCCCATATAGCAGGATCCCACAGCCTCTCCTCTCCTCACACTCAAACCTGCTCATCTCTCAGCTGGACAGTAAGGGCTGTTCACACCACACACTGACAACATGCTGGGGACACTCTGCACTCTCATCGCTGTGCTCTCATGTAAGAATCTGCTACTCACCCATTTTATTTAAAATTGTGTGCATATGTTGATCTCTTAACAACATAAATAATTTGTTACTTCACAGGTGTGAGTGGAGTGACAGTAGTGACACAGAAGCCTCCTGTTCTGTCAGTGAGTAAAGGAGATACGGCCACTATGGACTGTAACCTCGGGACTGTGACTGATGAACCTGCTTACTGGTACAAGCATGTTCCAGGTGGAGTTCCTCAGTTTGTGCTGCGGCTCTATCAAGGTGAACACTCTCCAGATAGATATGGAACCGGTTTCTCATCCAATCTTTTCACATCAACCCGTCAGAGTAAAACAGACTCTCAATTTATAATTAAAAATGTGGAGGCAGGAGGCTCAGCAGTGTATTACTGTGCTACGTGGGACAGCTCTGCTAAAGAGTGGGTATCACAGTGATTCACACCATGACAAAAACCTCTGCGCTTCACTTCTGCTTTAAAGCTGCTTCAGAAAGGAGAGAACTTCAAACTCGGAGCAGGATGTGAATTTATTCAAGCTGAGCCAGGACTTCTCAACCATGTCAGTAACAGCATGAGGCCTCGACCACACCCTTCCTGGAGGGCCACAGCACATGCTGGTTATTTAAGTGGCTACCTGGCTAAAGAAATCCCTTAAGTTGTTTACACTGGGCCTTCATTTGCTGCTAATGTGTAGGATATCACTAAATCCCGATACAGCGTTCTGTGACTCCGAAATGTGTGGATGTACCTTCACGTCTGGACCTCTTTGTGTCACCATGACATGCTGCTCCTCCATCTTCAGACTGAGATTGTAGTTAGAGGAGCAGAGTAAGAATCCTTTACGGTTCTGTCCCCTCCCCCTGACACCCCCACACCAGGAGTCACACAGCATCAATCAGTATTCACACATGGAGGCAGTGACTCACTATCTGGTGCTCCGTAATGTCTGTTCTACAGACATCTGCAAAGCTTTACTTAGGAGACTCCAAATTAAACAAAGAAAGCAGAGCAGCACCCACCGCCATTCACCACTTCATTTACAGAGTGAACCACTAATAATGTGAGCAGGTGCTCTAAGCAAACAGTATGGAATTTTCTTTCACACATCAGTTGCATAGTTGAGTCATCCCTTATGAGTGGTGATGCCTCTCCTCCAGAACAGGCCCCACCTCCTCCCTTACTGTACGTTGGACTTCTGTTTAATGGTATCACGTAACATTTTATACATTCAGAAGACATACTTATCCAGAGTGAATTACTCGGCTTACATTATTTTGTAAATTAATAAATTTATACTGCTAAATATTTACTGAAGCAATTCAGGTTCCCACTGAATAATTGAAGCACAGTCTTGGAGTTGAAAGTGAAGTTCCTTAATCATTATGCCACACTACCACGATCAGTAGGTAACATTTAAAAGATTCAGTAATTTTTCACACAGGTCTTTGTCCTCTTTTTTTCTCGTGTGATACCCATTATTTCATGATGGTGTTGAACAATTACAATGAATTAATAACTGACTGTATAGTTGACAGCCACTTTGTGGTATGAGATATACAATTACAAGGAGCCTTCTTTCGTTCCCCAGAACCTTTGATTGGCTGAGTGCAGAAGCTCCTCCCTCTCCATCTCCCTGATTGACTCCTTATAGCTGGGTCCTGCAGCCTCTCCCCTCCTCACACTCCAACCTGCTCATCTCTCAGCTGGACAGTAAGGGCCATTCACACCGCACACTGACAACATGCTGGGAACACTCTGCACTCTCATCACTGTGCTCTCATGTAAGAAACTTATTTATAATTATTCAAAAATTAAAATGTAACTTTAATATTTCTTACATGAGCTTTTTATTTCCCAGGTGTGAGTGCAGTGACAGTGCTGACACAGAAGCCTCCTGTTCTGTCAGTGAGTAAAGGAGATACGGCCACTATGGACTGTAACCTCGGGACTGTGACTAATATGCCTGCTGAATGGTACAAGCAGGTTCCAGGTGGTGCTCCTCAGTTTGTGCTGGAGTTCCGCCACACTTCCAGCTCTCCCACATATGGAGCTGGATTCTCCTCCAGCCACTTCTCTTCTGAATGTCAGACTAATTCTGACTGTCAGTTAATAATTAAAACTGTAGAGGAAGGAGACTCAGCAGTGTATTACTGTAGCACATGGGACAGCTCTGCTGGAGAGTGGGTATCACACTGATTCACACCATGACAAAAACCTCTGAGCTTCACTTCTCCTTTAAAGCTGCTTGAGAAAGGAGTTCAAGCTCTGAACAGGATGTGAATTTACTCAAGCTGAACAAGCATCTCTCAGAGATGTCAGTAACAGTAGTCTGTATAATTAATAAGACCAGGTTAAAACCGAGTATATGGCTGGACCTAACACATGTGATCCGGCCGAGCAATGGTGTAACTTCATCACTCACTCACTCAGTCACAGACATTCGCATTTGTAGGGCTGGCCGGTTCCTGGTGCAGTTCCTCAATTTGTGTTGTATTTCTGTCAATTTTGGAGCTCTCCCACATATGGAGCAAATCCCAGAGGGGCAACAGCTCAGGAGGTAAGAGTGGTTGTCTGGCAGTCGGAGGGTTGCTGGTTCGATCCCCCGCCCTGGGCGCGTCAAAGTGTCCCTGAGCAAGACACCTAACCCCTAATTGCTCCCAACGAGCTGATTGGTACCTTGAATGGCAGCCTTTCACCGTTGGTGTGTGAGTTTGTGTGAATGGGTGAATGAGAGGCATCAATTGTAAAGTGCTTTGGATAGAAGTGCTATAGAAAATGCAGTCCATTTACCATTTAGACTCAGTAAAGTATTAATGTGCTATCTGATTATCTGATAATAAGCAACCCTCCCATCTGATAATAACCTAATTGCTCTGGCCTAATATTTTACAGTTATTAGGTTTTGTTAATTATTCAGATGAGAGGGTTAACCCTTTAAAAAAGAGTCACATGAATTTCACCTGAAATACCCATTTAATCTGAAAGTGACTTCAGGACTTTAACTCACAAAAATGTAAAAAGTTTGAATTCGTACTCAGGCTACCAGTGGGTATGACATTTGTGACCTCCTCCTTTTGCCCAAAATGCCCCTTTGATTTGATGAAAATTGTATATTTCTATTATTGTTGCAATGGTGTCATTAGACTTCATTCATTCATTTCTGTAAAGTATATCCCGTACGGTCTAGTGTAAGTTTTCTGGGTTGGTGTGCCCTTTGAGCACCTGCCCCTCAAAAGGTCTCTGCACAGCCATACACACAGGAGCATTTCACTCTGGCCCACACGTTTTACGCCTGGAAACCCATGTGTGACGTTAAATCATATGCATTATTTCTACTTCGTCAGCAACATTAACATTAAGTCGTGAGCACAATTTACAATAATATGTCAGCATGAATTATATCTTGTGCACATGAATTTTAAATTTCAGAATCTCTGTCACATCCGTAGATGAAAACCACACGCAGCAAAATCAAATGAGTCGATCAGTACGCACTCAGTAAAGTGATGATATATCTGGCATCTACAGCAACAACAGATTTTCACTGTATTTAAGTTAGTCCAGACAGTCAACTGATTATGACTGTCTGTTCTGTAAATGCTATATCTTCCGAAATAGAAAACAAAAATCCCCATCTGCTAAAGATGCCAATAATATGTAAATTTCTAGTTCTACTGAAAAACGACCCAGCGATTTGCATTTAAGGCATTCAACAGGTGCTCTTGTCTACAGTGACTTACACAGTTTACAGTCTTAACCTGCAATCCATTTACACAGCAGGATATTTACAGAAGCAAATTAGGCTAAGTACCATGTTCATTAGTTATTCCCCACCTGGGAATCCAGCCTATGCCTTTGGAGTAGCAAGCCCAGTTTCCTTACTGTAATTGTACACTGCCTCTCCTGTACATAATCTGTCTCCTTACAATGATGTACAGAAAACTCACTGATAAAATTCTGCATTACCTAGGGTACACAAAGCTCTCAGTTATTACCTTGTCCATTAATGATGTTTCAATATATAATACAAATAACACACACGATTTAATAACCAAGGGAACATCAGTGTCCTTATTAATTATAATTATAAACACAGAATGTCTATATTTCAGCTGATCTGAGGTTCTAAAGGTTCAAGAGGCCTCATCTCTAATTTGACTTGTTTTATTAAATCTGCTGAAAGCAGCTAACTGAACTGAACAGTGGACTGAACTCTTCATTTGGAAACCTATGATTGGCTGAGTACATTGGCTCCTCCCTTTACATTCCCCCTTAAAGCCAATAATACAATCTCTCCTCAGGCTCCTCACACTCCAACCTGCTCATCTCTCAGCTGGACAGTAAGGGCCGTTCACACAACACACTGACAACATGCTGGGGACACTCTGCACTCTCATCTCTGTGCTCTCATGTAAGAAACTTATATTTATAATTATTTTAAAATTCAAATGTAACTTTAATGTTTCTTACATGAGCTTTTTATTTCCCAGATGTTAGTGGAGTGACAGTGGTGACACAGAAGCCTCCTGTTCTGTCAGTGAGTAAAGGAGATACGGCCACTATGGACTGTAACCTCGGGACTGTGACTGGCAGTGGTGCTAGCTGGTACAAGCAGGTTCCAAGTGGAGCTCCTCAGTATGTGCTGCGTTTCTACCATTCAAACAGCGCTCCCACATATGGAGATGGATATTCCTCCCCTCGCTTCACTTCCAATCACCAGACTAAATCAGATTATCGATTGATAATTAAAACTGTGGAGGCAGGAGACTCAGCAGTGTATTACTGTCACACATGGGACAGCTCTGCGAGTGAGATCGTATCACAGTGATTCACACCATGACAAAAACCTCTGAGCCTCACTTCTGCTTTAAAGCTGCTTCAGAAAGGAGAGAAGATGTGCATTTACTCAAGCTGAACCAGGCTCTCCCAGCCATAGAGCCATTTAAGCAATGTTAGCTGATAAAAGTCTCCAGTTGCCAAAGCTGGACAACTACAAGCAGCAAAATCAAAAATATAAATCAGCAAGAAGTCACCAAAAAACAACTGTCAGTCAAGTGTTTGTATGTTTGGCATCTGTAATAATAGAAGTGTTCACCGTGTCTAACTCAATCAAGCCAGACGACTGTTTAGGCACTTCACTTTCTACATGCTATATCTTCCCCAGAAAAGAACATAAATGCCTACATGCTAAGCACAATGAAATTATTCATTCATCTGAAGCAAAACCCACCCCATTACATTTATATTTAAGGCATTCAGCAGGTGCTCTTGTCCAGAGCAACTTAAACTGCTTGCATCCTTTGCATACAATTCATTCGTAAGACAGAATATTTACTGGAGCAATTTAGGCTAAGTGCCTTGTTCAAGGAAACAACAATTATTACCACCCCGGGAATCCAACCTATAACTCTGGAGTCACACGCCCATTTTCCTAATCATTATGTGATGCTGCCCCCACTTCATGTAATCTCTGTCTCCTTACAATGTTTAAAGATCTTTGATAAAAATATGCATTACCCAGGGTACATAATGCTCACACTAATGACCTTTTACAACAATGGTGGTTTAAGACATAATATGAACATGTGATTTAATTACTGAGGTACTGATATTACTGATGGCTTCATTAATTATATTAATAAAACAATGTCAACATTTCTTCTGACTTAAGGTTCTGACTACAGAATGTTCAATAAACTCCTATTGATTGAATAGGAATTGAATAACATTTCACTTATGTGCAAGATGTGCATATCTCCAATATGACTAATTGTATGAAATCTGCAGCGAGCAGCTGACTGGCTGAGCCCTAGCTTTAGAGAAATTGTGATTGGCTGAGTTCAGAGGCTCGTCCCTTTACATTATCCTTTATAAGCAATGCTGTAGTCTCTCCTCTCCTCACACTCCAACCTGCTCATCTCTCAGCTGGACAGTAAGGGCCGTTCACTCAACACTGACAACATGCTGGGGACACTCTGCACTCTCATCACTGTGCTCTCCTGTAAGAAACTTATATTCATCCGTAGTTTCAAATATTAATGCAATGTAAATGTTTCTTAAATGTTTATTATTTCACAGGTGTAAGTGGAGTGACAGTGGTGACACAGAAGCCTCCTGTTCTGTCAGTGAGTAAAGGAGATACGGCCACTATGGACTGTAACCTCGGGACTGTGACTGATTGGGCTGCTCGCTGGTGCAAGCAGGTTCCAGATGGAGCTCCTCAGTTTGTTCTGTATTTCCACCGCACTTTCAGCTCTCCCACATATGGAGCTGGATTCTCCTCCAGCCACTTCTCTTCTGAATGTCAGACTAAATCTGACTGTCAGTTAATAATTAAAACTGTGGAGGCAGGAGACTCAGCAGTGTATTACTGTGACACATGGGATGACTCTGCTAAAGAGGTGGTATCACAGTGATTCACACCATGACAAAAACCTCTGAGCTTCACTTCTTCTTTAAAGCTGCTTGAGAAAGGAGAAAAGTTAAAACTCAGAGCAGGATGCGAATTTACTCAAGCTGAGCCAGGACTTCTCAACCATGTCAGTAACAGCATGAGGGTCAGTCCACAGGTGTTGTCTGTCCTAGAGGGCCACAGTGCATGTTGGCTTTTGGTGTGTACCACAACCAATGATTTAAAGTCAGACAGACAGAGATTGTAGTTAGAGGAGAAGAGCAGGAATCTTGTAGGATCGTGTGCCCTCCCCCCTGAAACTCCCAAACCAGGAGTCACACATGGAGGTAGTGAGTCACTCTGCTGCTCTGTAATGTCTGTACTCCAGATGTTTGCAAAGCCGTACTTGGGAAACTCCACATTGAACAGTCAAAGCAGAGCAGCACCCGCCGCCATTTACCACTTCATTTACAGGGTGAACAACTAATAATGTGAGCTAGTGCTCACATAACATCTTCACAAAATGGCATCTTTATTTACAAAGTAGTTTTATAGCAGAGTCATCACTTGAGTATAGAGATGCCCCTCCTCCAAATCAGGCCCCACCTCCTCCCTTACTGCTCATTTTAAAAGCCCGGGTAGATCATTTAATCAGCTAATTCTGAGAGCAATTTCAACTGGGTCTCTATTGAAGCATTTCAGGTTCCTGCCACACAAATTTACCCAGTCCTATTTATATTTCAAGGTCCAGTTCCTAAACAATCATGCCACACTACCACTATCAGTGCGTAGAATCTAATACATTCAGTAATTCTTCACTAAGGTAACTGTTGTCTTCTGTCCTCAGGTAATATCCATAATTCCACGATGAAGGTGTTTAAAAAAAAATAGCGACTGGCAGAAAAGAAAGTGAATATCTGAAAAACTGAACCTGTGTGAAAGCCACATAAAATAACAGGTAAAATGTGTTCTTGCTTTTTTCCGCTGAAACATAGCTGAAAAATACTTTCCCATATGAGAAACAGAATTACTGGGGAAAAAAAGGTTATTTTGTTCCTAAAAACCTCTGATAGGCTGAGCGCACAGGCTCCTCCCTCTTCATCGTACTGCCTGGCCCCTTATAGCTGGATCCTGCAGTCTGTCCTCTCTTCACACTCCAACCTGCTCCTCTCTCAGCTGGACAGTAAGGGCCATTCACACCACACACTGACAACATGCTGGGGACACTCTGCACTCTCATCACTGTGCTCTCATGTAAGAAACATATTCTTATTTCCATATTTGAACATGCAAAATTAAATGTGTGTTTCCATTGGTGAGGATGGGCTGTTTTGTGTCATATTTTTAAAATATTTCATTTTTTCACAGGTGTCAGTGGCCAGAAGGTTTTGACGCAGAAACCCTCAGTGCTGAGTGTGAATGCACAGCAGAAAGCCACAATGGACTGTAATGTTACCCGAGATGAAAAACAATATGTTTCCTGGTACAAACAGGTTCCAGGCAGTGCTCTTCAGCATGTGCTGCGTTTCTACCACACTTGGAGCTCTCCTGATAGCTATGGAGCTGGGTTCTCCTCCAGCCGCTTCACCTCCACAGCCCAGAGTAACACAGATTATCAGTTAATAATTACTAATGTGGAGGCAGGAGACTCAGCAGTGTATCACTGTCAGACATGGGATTACTCTGCTCAAGAGCACGTATCACAGTGATTCACACCATGACAAAAACCTCTGAGCATCACTTCTGCTTTAAAGCTGCTTCAATAACCCCATAGAAGATGAGTTTTTCTTTTTACAGCTGAAACAGGATCTCTCTGTGCTGGAAACAATTTCCTCAGTCAAGAACTAAGAATGTACAGTAGTATTTCTTCCTCAATACACAAATATACTGTATATTCTATATGCATTAACTTACACAACAGGCCCCCAAACTAGCACAGAAGTATATATTCACAAAGAAAAAGTGAAAACTAAGTTGATTCTCATAATTTCCTAGCAACACATTGTACAAAAATGACAACCAAAACTATTGTGTGTATTTGTAACATACCATGCCTGGAACAATTTTTTTTTTGAATTGTAGATTCAGTCCGGATTGCTGTATGCATATTTCCCCAGCTCTGACTGCACATATCTGAAGCCTGATTAAAGTGCTTTAGGTCTGGGTTGTCCATAATGATGTCACTCAATCCGGCTACAGTGTCAGGGAGACTAGTTTCATCAAAATTATATTTTATATTATTCAGTTATTCCCATATATTCAGTAAGTAAAGAGCCTATTCAGTTGGGAAAATTGCAACTGGACTACATTTCATTATATGATACTTTTTATGTCCTGATAATAATGCACTTTACACTGAAAGGACTGAATTGACCTTAATCTTCACTAATGTGTGGGATCCACAGGGGTGATGCATGACAGCCATATTGTGATGGACATCAGGTGAGGGGGACAGGGAGGGACAATTGGGCCAGTTAAAGAATCAATAACCTGGTCTGGTTTAATAAACAATCAGAAGGTTCACCAAAAATGGAAACATTATTTCACTGAATGACTCTTTTCTAGAGATTAAATGAATGAGATCATATGATCCATTAGCTGCCATCAGGGCCATGCAAGTCGGTGCAGAGAGCATTAGAGGGGCAGGAGCTCCAAGTGAAGAAAGGGCCACACCAGACCAGCTGTGCTGTAGAGATTTACCTGTGGGATCTGTTAGGGAGCTACAGCTGTCCTGTATAGGATGACATGGGGGTTCTAATCGGGAAGAACAGATGTGCTATACAGATTTATATTTTGATTCTGTCTGGGTATTGCAGATGTGCTGTCCATTTTTACATGGTTCTGACAGGAATTACAGATGTGCCATCAGCATTCAGACTTGTGTCCACAGTGTGTTTCAGTTCCCTCTTGCTGTGCTCAAACTGAGCTGAGGTTTTTGTACGGGGGTGTACATCATCTGTATCACTGTGGTATTCGGCCAAGGCACCAAGCTGATTGTCACTGGTAAGTCTCTTTTCATTTCTTTGCAAATGTTTTTAAATGTGCAGTTTTCCATGCCATTGTGTTGTTCTGTCTGACATAAATTTTTAGATTTTAAATAAGGCTTAAAATTTTTTCAAATGTAGCGTTGTTTACATCTCTTTCAATTCAATGCTGAGATACAAATCCCATGCTTCATGTCTGAAATTTTTTTTTTCTCTGTGGGTTTCAATTTATAAAAAAATTCATGTTCAAAGAATATAGTCCTTTTGCTTCGTTTGGAATCCTGGTATTGTTTTTTGCTAAATTATTTTTGAGAAAGATGTAATATTCTGTAATATTTTACTGAGAAATTTTATGTAAAACTGATATGTTATATTTGCTTTAATACAGGGCAAGTAATTGTCCGTTAACTCAATAATATATAGACCTTTAATGAACTTCCCATTTTTCATCGTAACACCTAAATTATCTATTGATTATGCGTTGAACACAAAGTCTATTAAGCCATTAAGCCTCAAAAAGTAAAATCACTAACAGATTTATTTGAAATATTAATATTTATATTGTCAGTCAAAATTTGGTGCAAATGACGTGATAGGCATGACAGTAACAGAAAACAGCGCTCAGTCGATTTTTCACTCAGTTTAAAGGCGGTGGAAATAAATTAAAAAAATCACTGGAATGTTACACGGCAAAGGTTGTTTGGATCCGTAAGTGTTTTTTCGAATAGCACTTTTATTTCTACATAATGTGCGATACATTTATTTGCTGGACAAAATATGAGCACCCTTTCAATGAACCCGATATCTTATCATTTCTCTTTTTCAGATTCTTCTCTTGCTGCGCCTACCCTCTCTCTCCTGCCTCCATCCAGCGAGGAGCTGAAGACAGATAAAGCCACGGTGGTGTGCCTGGCGCAGATGTCTGTTGGGTTCGCTGATGTCAGCTGGACATCGGGCGGGAAACCAGTTACCGGCGGGGTTTTTACCGGCACCGCCGAACAGAAACCCGACAAAACCTTCGGTTTGAGCAGCTTCTTAACCATCACGCCCTCCGACTGGATTACCGACCGTGTCTTTACCTGTAAAGTATCTGTCGGGTCTAAAACCTCAGAGAAAAGTATCAAAAAGTCTGACTGCAGCGAGTAAATTGATGCTGTTGTGTGACGTTATTGCTTATTTTATTTTGATTACCATGGTTTTCCATCTGCAATAGTTTAGCAGCCCATTATCAATAAATTGATTTATGGCAATACCATAAGACTTTTTCAGGAGTAGATTTTCACGTTTAACATTATTATTTGCTCTTAAACCTATGAAGTGTGTTTTTGCTATTTTTGTGTTTGCATTGTGAGATTAAATAAAGACTGTTGCATGTTTAAAAATATTCAGTTTCATTTGTTAATGTGCATTTGTTATAGAGAAGACAGATCACTAAATAAGCCAATATATTCTTTCTTATAAAACTGGAGTAGAGACACCATTAAAGAAAGTGTGTTTGATTTTCATTTTCAAAATCAGCAGACTACAACCCTGGTCACAGGGTCTGCTGGTCTTCCTTGTTACAGCACTTAATAGATGAAATAAAGCAGGGGTCTACACAGGTAACACTGCTCACCTGTTTTCTTACATCTGGATCACTTGCTAATTTTAAGGTGAAAGATAAAAACAGCAGACCTGTGGCTCTCCAGGAACATGGTTGCAGACTTTCCCAAAATTTCTGACCATGAGGTCCATCAATGAGCAAATTAATTTTTTTATAATGTAGATCGACAAGTTTAAATATGGGAATTACATTGTGTTTTAATCATATTCTCTGAATACAACCACACTGACAGCAAAATCAGTGCAGTTCATGCACTGTAGCATGTATAATGTTCAATTTGATTGATGTGAATTTCAATGGACAGTCAATAGACTCACAATGCTCTTCAACACCATCCATCAACCATCAGATGATCCCAATCCACTGTTTGGGAACTGCAGGTCAATAGGATATTTTTGTTGCACTGAAAGAACTGTCCACTGGAGGGCAGAAGAGTAAATTAATTAGTCTGTGATGCAATTTCCTCTCCAGTACAAACCTGACAGACTGCATTACGATCACATCTTTGCAACAATCACACTGCTGCAATGTCATGGAACTGTTAGGATAACATTGTTTGTGGGCTGGAGGGGGCTGCTAGAATAAACTGGTCCTGCAGGTCAAGCCAAGCTGATCCAGCAGAGGGCGATAAAGAAACAGACCCGCTACTGAAACTGAGACCCACCTGCAGGGTTTAAACATGTTATTTATAGCGCCATGCAAATGAGGGAGTCATTTGTGCTCCTTTCACAGCTCAGAGGGACAGCCCCGTGTCTGCTTATAGACCTGCAGGTGTGAGGAGGGATGAACCAGACTGCACATAATGTTAAAGTAAGACTGTTATTATTGGACAGAAATAAAGGACAATGCTCTCTCTTAACTGTGTTCTTCCAGTTCTTTCTTATATTCTACTGCAGCAAGGTTTGAATAAGCAAAGCCATAAATGTTGTGTTGTGACAGCTGAATGTGTGAGGGTTATATCTAGAGTGAAGACCCTGAATATAACATTGATTATCAGAGATGATTTAATTCATAGCACTTTGTATTAGTGTTGCACTGCAGTATTTTATTATTGTTGCACTCCTGCCTGCTGTTGCTGACTCCATGCCCTCATTGTGAGTGGGAAGGTCTCATTAGTATCAGCCCCTGAGCTCCTTTTTAAAACAGGAGGGCCTGTGAGCGGAGAGGATGGACAGTGCGCACACAGTTTTCTACACATCAGGGGAGCCGCCAACTCATTAGAGAAGAATTCATTCACAACCTTAAATGTTCTTCATGCTGTGAAATGTAGGGCTGGAATCCTGAGCTGCTGTGATTGGCTGAGTGCTGAGGCTCCTCCCTCTCCATCTCCCTGACCGGCTTCTGATAGCTGGGTCTTGCAGCCTCTCCTCTCCTCACACTCCAACCTGCTCATCTCTCAGCTGGACAGTAAGGGCCGTTCACACCACACACTGACAACATGCTGGGGACACTCTGCACTCTCATCACTGTGCTCTCATGTAAGAATCTTATATTTATAATTATTTAAAAATTCAAATGTAACTTTAATGTTTCTTACATGAGCTTTTTATTTCCCAGGTGTTAGTGGAGTGACAGTGGTGACACAGAAGCCTCCTGTTCTGTCAGTGAGGAAAGGAGAAACGGCCACTATGGACTGTAACCTCGGGACTGTGACTGGCAGTGCTGCTCGCTGGTGCAAGCAGGTTCCAGGTGGAGTTCCTCAGTATGTGCTGGGCGTCTACCACTCTCACAGCTCTCCCACATATGGAGCTGGTTTCTCCTCTCCCCGCTTCACTTCCAATCACCAGAGTAAATCAGATTATCGATTGATAATTAAAACAGTGGAGGCAGGAGACTCAGCAGTGTATTACTGTTTCACGCATGACAACTCTGTAGATGAGTACATATCACAGTGATTCACACCATGACAAAAACCTCTGAGCTTCACTTCTGCTTTAAAGCTGCTTCAGAAAGGAAAGAACTTCAAACTCGGAGCATGATGTGAATTCACTCAAGCTGGGCCAGGACTTCTCAACCATGTCAGTAACAGCATGAGGCCTCAACCACTGGTGTTAGAAACCCTTCCTGGAGGGCCAGAGCACATGCTGGTTTATTTAAGTCGCTACCTGGTTAAAGAAATCCCTTAAGTTGTTTACTCTGGGCCTTCATTTGCTGCTAATGTGTAGGATATCACTAAATCCTGATACAGCGTTCTGTGACTCTGAAATGTGTGGATGTACCTTCACATCTGCACCTCTTTGTGTCACCATGACATGCTGCTCCGCCATCTTCAGACTGAGATTGTAGTTAGAGGAGCAGAGTAAGAATCCTTTACGGCTCTGTCCCCTCCCCCTGACACCCCTACGCCAGGAGTCACACAGCATCCATCAGCATTCACACATGGAGGCAGTGACTCACTCTCTGGTGCTCTGTGATGTCCGTTCTACAGACATCTGCAAAGCTTTACTTAGGAGACTCCAAATTAAACAAAGAAAGCAGAGCAGCACCCACCGCCATTCACCACTTAATTTACAGAGTGAACCACTAATAATGTGAGCTGATGCTCTAAGCAAACAGTATGAAATTTTCTTTCAGAAATCAGGTGCATAGTTGAGTCATCCTCTGTGTGTGGTGATGCCCCTCCTTCAGATCAGGCCCCACCTCCTCCTTTACTGCACATTGGACTTCTGTTCAATGGTATTACATAACATTTTATACATTTAGTACACATGTTTATCCAGAGCGAATTACTCAGCTTACATTTTTTTTTAAATGAATACATTTAAACAGCTGAATATTTACTGAAGCAATTCAGGTTCCCACTGAGTAATGGAAGCCAGTCTTGGAGTTGAAAGTGAAGTTCCTTAATCTTTATGCCACACTACCACCATCAGTGGGTAGCATCTAAAACATTCAATAATTTATCACAAAGGTCATTGTCCATTTTTTTCCTGGTATGATTCCCATTATTTCATGATGAAGGTGTTGAAGAAATAAATTCAGTGTGGTAGAAATGAAAGGGAATATGCACAAAAGGAACCTGTTTGAAAGCCACATAAAATGATTATTAAAATGCATTCTTGCTTATTTTCATTTATAACTGACTGTATAATTGACAGCCACTTTGTGGTATAAGGTACACAATTACAAGGAGCCTTCTTTCGTTCCCCAGAGCCTTTGATTGGCTGAGTGCAGAAGCTCCTCCCTCTCCATCTCCCTGATCGACTCCTTATAGCTGGGACCTGCATCCTCTCCTCTCCTCACACTCCAACCTGCTCATCTCTCAGCTGGACAGTAAGGGCCGTTCACACCACACACTGACAACATGCTGGGGACACTCTGCACTCTCATCACTGTGCTCTCATGTAAGAAACTTATATTTATAATTATTTTAAAATTCAAATGTAACTTTAATGTTTCTTACATGAGCTTTTTATATCCCAGGTGTCAGTGGAGTGACAGTGGTGACACAGAAACCTCCTGTTCTGTCAGTGAGTAAAGGAGATACGGTCACTATGGACTGTAACCTCGGGACTGTGACTAATATGCCTGCTGAATGGTACAAGCAGGTTCCAGGTGGAGCTCCTCAGTTTGTGCTGAAGTTCCGCCACACTTTCAGCTCTCCCACATATGGAGCTGGATTCTCCTCCAGTCACTTCACTTCTGAATGTCAGACTAATTCTGACTGTCAGTTAATAATTAAAACTGTAGAGGCAGGAGACTCAGCAATGTATTACTGTAGCACATGGGACAGCTCTGCTGGAGAGTGGGTATCACACTGATTCGCACCATGACAAAAACCTCTGAGCTTCACTTCTGCTTTAAAGCTGCTTGAGAAAGGAGTTCCAGCTCTGAACAGGATGTGAATTCACTCAAGCTGAACAAGCATCTCTCAGAGATGTCAATAACAGTAGTCTGTACAAGAAATAAGACCAGGTTAAAATCGAGTATATGGCTGGACCTAACACATGTGATCCGGCCGAGCAATGGTGTAACTTCATCACTCACTCACTCAGTCACAGACATTCGCGTTTGTAGGGCTGGCCGGTTCCTGGTGGAGTTCCTCAATTTGTGTTGTATTTCTGTCAATTTTGGAGCTCTCCCACATATGGAGCAAATCCAATTATCAATTGATAATTAAAAATGTAGTGGCAGGAGACTCAGAGGGCGACAGCTCAGGAGGTAAGAGTGGTTGTCTGGCAGTCGGGAGGTTGCTGGTTCGATCCCCTGCCCTGGGCGCGTCAAAGTGTCCCTGAGCAAGACACCTAACCCCTAATTGCTCCCAATGAGCTGATTGGTACCTTGAATGGCAGCCTTTCACCATTGGTGTGTGAGTGTGCGTGAATAGGTGAATGAGAGGCATCAATTGTAAAGTGCTTTGGATAAAAGTGCTATAGAAAATGCAGTCCATTTACCATTTAGACTCAGCAATGTATTAATGTGCTATCGGATTATCTGATAATAAGTAACCCTCCCATCTGATAATAACCTAATTGCTCTGGCCTAATATTTTTCAGTTATTAGGTTTTGCTAATTATTCAGATGAGAGGGTTAACCCTTTAAAAAAGAGTCACATGAATTTCACCTGAAATACCCATTTAATCTGAAAGTGACTTCCGGACTATAACTCACAAAAATGTAAAAAGTTCTGAATTCGTACTCAGGCTACCAGTGGGTATGACATTAGTGACCTCCTTTTGCCCAAAATGCCCCATTTGATTAGATGACAATTGTATATTTCTATTATTGTTGCAACGTTCTCATTAGACTTCATTCATTCATTTCTGTAAAGTATATCCCGTATGATCTCGTGTAAGGTTTCTCGGTTGGTGTGCCCTTTGAGCACCTGCCCCTCAGGAGCATTTCACTCTGGCCCACACGTTTTACGCCTGGAAACCCATGTGTGGCGTTAAATCATATGCATTATTTCTACTTCGTCAGCACCATTAACATTAAGTCGTGAGCACAATTTACAATAATATGTCAGCATGAATTATATCTTGTGCACACAAATTTTAAATTTAAAAATCTCTGTCACATGCCAGGCTTTGTAGATGAAAACCGCACGCAGAAAAATCAAATGAGTCGATCAATATGCACTCAGTAAAGTGATGATAAATTTGGCATCTACAGTAACAGCAGCTTTTCACTGTATTTAACTTAGTTCAAAGAACTTCTATTTATTGCACTTTTTAATTACTTCTTTCTTATTTTTATGTACAGCACATTGAGCTGCATCACTTGTATGAAATGTGCTCTATAAATAAAATTTGAATTGAATTTGATTTGATTTACACAGCAGGATATTTACAGAAGCAAATTAGTACCATGAACAAGGATTCAACAGTTATTCCCCACCTGGGAATCCAGCCTATGCCTTTGGAGTTGCACGCCCAGTTTCCTTACTGGAATTATACACTGCCCCTCCTGTACATAATCTGTCTCCATACAATGATGTACAGAACACTCACTGATAAAATTCTGCATTACCTTGGGTACACAAAGCTTTCAGTTACTACCTTGTCCATTAAGGATGTTTCAATATATAACAGAAATAACACACACGATTTAATAACCAAGGGAACATCAATGTCCTTATTAATTATAATTATGAACACAGAATGTCTATATTTCAGCTGATCTGAGGCTCTAAATGTTCACGAGGCCTCATCTCTAATTTGACTTGTTTTATTAAATCTGCTGAAAGCAGCGAACTGAACTGAACAGCAGACTGAACTCTTCATTTGGAAACCTATGATTGGCTGAGTACATTGGCTCCTCCCTTTACATTCCCCCTTAATACAATCTCTCCTCACACTTCTCACACTCCAAACTGCTCATCTCTCAGCTGGACAGTAAGGGCCGTTCACACCACACACTGACAACATGCTGGGGACACTGCACTCTCATCACTGTGCTCTCATGTAAGAAACATATTCATTCTTATTTCCGTATTTGAACTTAGAAACTTAAATGTGTGTTTGCCTTTTGTTGAGGATGGGCTATTTTGTGTAATATTTTTAAAACATCTCATTTTTTGCTTTCACAGGTGTCAGTGGCCAGAAGGTTTTGACACAGAAACCCTCAGTGCTGAGTGTGAATAAACACCCCAGAACACCAGTATGGACTGTAATATTGCCCGAGATTAAAATTATTATGTTTACTGGTACAAGCAGGTTCCAGGCAGTGCTCCGCAGTATGTGCTGCGTTTCTACCACTCTCACAGCTCTCCTAATGAATATGGAGCTGGGTTCTCCTCCAGCCGCTTTACCTCCACAGCCCAGAGTAACACAGATTATCAGTTAATAATTACTAATGTGGAGGCAGGAGACTCAGCAGCGTATTACTGTAGCACATGGGATAACTCTGCTAATGAGTGGGTATCACAGTGATTCACACCATGACAAAAACCTCTGAGCCTCACTTCTGCTTTAAAGCAGCTTCAGAAAGGAGAGAAGATGTGCATTTACTCAAGCTGAACCAGGCTCTCTCAGCCATAGAGCCATTTAAGCAATGTTAGCAGATAAAAGTCTCCAGTTGCCAAAGCTGGACAACTACAAGCAGCAAAATCAAAAATATCAGTCAGCAATAAGTCACCAAAAAACAACAGTCAGCAAAGTGTTTGTATATTTGGCATCTGTAATAATAGAAGTGTTCACCGTGTCTAACTCAATCCAGCCAGTCGACTGTTTAGGTACTTCACTTTCTACATGCTATATCTTCCCCAAAAAAGAACATAAATGCCTTCATGCTAAGCACATGGAAATTATTAATTATTCTGCAGCAAACCCACCCCATTACATTTATATTTAAGGCATTCAGCAGGTGTTCTTGTCCAGAGCAACTTAAACTGCTTGCATCCTTAGCATACAATTCATTCGTAAGGCGGAATATTTACTGGAGCAATTTAGGCTAAGTGCCTTGTTCAAGGAAACAACAGTTATTCCCACCCCGGGAATCCAACCTATAACTCTGGAGTCACACGCCCATTTTCCTATTCATTATGTGACGCTGCCCCCCACGTTATGTAATCTCTGTCTCCTTACAATGTTTAAAGATCTTTAATAAAAATATGCATTACCCAGGGTACACAATGCTCACACTAATGACCTTTTACAACAATGATGGTTTAAGACATAATATGAACATGTGATTTAATTACTGAGGTACTGATATTATTAATGGCTTCATTAATTATATTAATAAAACAATGTCAACATTTCTTCTGACTTAAGGTTCTGACTACAGAACGTTCACACACTCCTATTGATTGAATAGGAATTGAATAACATTTCACTTATGTGCAAGATGTGCATATCTCCAATATGACTAATTGTATGAAATCTGCAGCGAGCAGCTGACTGGCTGAACCCTAGCTTTAGGGAAATTGTGATTGGCTGAGTTCAGAGGCACATCCCTTCACATTTTCCTTTATAAGCAATGCTGTAGTCTCTTCTCTCCTCACACTCCAACCTGCTCATCTCTCAGCTGGACAGTACAGGCTGTTCATTCCACACACTGACAACATGCTGGGGACACTCTGCACTCTCATCACTGTGCTCTCATGTAAGAATCTTATATGTATAATTATTTAAAAATTCAAATGTAACATCAATGTTTATTACAAGAGGTCTTTATTTCCCAGGTGTGAGTGGAGTGACAGTGGTGACACAGAAGCCTCCTGTTCTGTCAGTGAGTAAAGGAGATACGACCACTATGGACTGTAACCTCGGGACTGTGACTGGTTATATTGCTCGCTGGTACAAGCAGGTTCCAGGTGGAGTTCCTCAGTTTGTGCTGTATTTCCACCTCACTCATAGCTCTCCCACCTTGGGAGCTGGATTCTCCTCCAGTCACTTCACTTCTAAATGTCAGACTAATTCTGACTGTCAGTTAATAATTAAAACTGTAGAGGCAGGAGACTCAGCAGTGTATTACTGTCAAACATGGGACAACTCTGCGAGTGAGATCGTATCACAGTGATTCACACCATGACAAAAACCTCTGAGCTTCACTTCTGCTTTAAAGCTGCTTCAGAAAGGAGAGAAGATGTGCATTTACTCAAGCTGAACCAGTGATCTCTCAGCCATGGAGCCATTTCATCTACAGAGTAATATTACCAGAGAAAAGTCACCAGTTGCCAAAGCTCAGGAAAATTATAAGAGAGACAATCAAAGGAGTCGATCAGCAAAAAGACACCAAACAACACCAGTCTGTTAAGTGATCATATGTTTGGCATCTGCCATAACAACACTTTTCACAGTATGTAACTCAACTCAACCAGTCAGCTGCTTATGTACTTCTGTTTATGCATGCTATTCCTTTCCAACAAGAAAACAAAAATCACAATATGCTAAGGATGCCAATCATATAGAAATGATTTGTTCTTCTGAAACAACACCCAGCTTGTTACATTTATTTAAGAATTCAACAGGTGCTCTTGTCCGGAGTGACTTACACAGTTTACATTCTTTACATGCAAACCATATACACATCTGGATATTTACTGAAGCAAATTAGGCTAAGTACCTTGATCAAGGGTACAACATTTCCTCCCTACCTGGGAATCTAACTTACAACTTTGGACTCACAAGCCAAGGTTCTTTACTGTGATGCCACATGGCCCTTCCTCTACATAATCTCTGTATTCCTAAAATGTTGTAAAGGATATTCTCTGATTGATAGAAGTCTGCATTACCAAGGGCATACAAAGCTCTCACAAATTACCATGTGCAATTAGGATGTGTTAAGACAACACTAACAAACATGAATTCATAGACAAGAGACTGATCTTTTCAGTGTCCTTATTAATTATAATTATAAAAACAAATTGTCTATATTTAATGTGATGCAAGGATCTGACTCAGGCCACAGTATATTCACACACACCTATTGGTTGAATAACACTTGATTAACTTGTCACTGATCTGCTTTGACTTTTGTAGAAAGTCTGCTGACAGGAGCTGATTGGCTGAACCCTTGCTTCAGGAAACTGATTGGCTGAGTGGAGAGGCTCCTCCCTGTCCGTCTTCCTGACTGGCCCCATATAGCTGGATCCCGCAGCCTCTCCTCTCCTCACACTCCAACCTGTTCATCTCTCTGCTGGACAGTAAGGGCCGTTCACACCACACACTGACAACATGCTGGGGACACTCTGCACTCTCATCACTGTGCTCTCATGTAAGAATCTGCTACTCACCCATTTTATTTAAAATTGTGTGCATATGTTGATGACATAACAACATAATTTTTTACTTCCCAGGTGTGAGTGGAGTAACAGTGGTGACACAGAAGCCTCCTGTTCTGTCAGTGAGTAAAGGAGATATGGCCACTATGGACTGTAACCTCGGGACTGTGACAGGCAGTCCTGCACAGTGGTACAAGCAGGTTCCAGGTGGAGCTCCTCAGTTTGTACTGTATTTCCACCTCACTAACCGCTCTCCCACATATGGAGCTGGATTCTCCTCCAGTCACTTCACTTCTAAATGTCAGACTAATTCTGACTGTCAGTTAATAATTAGTAATGTGGAGGCAGGAGACTCAGCAGTGTATTAATGTAACACATGGGATGACTCTGCTAAAGAGTGGGTATCACAGTGATTCACACCATGACAAAAACCTCTGAGCTTCACTTCTGCTTTAAAGCTGCTTCAGAAAGGAGAGAACGTCACACTCAGAGCAGGATGTAAATTCATTCAAGCTGAGCCAGGACTTCTCATCCATGTCAGTAACAGCATGAGGCCCTGACCACAGGTGTAGTCTGTCTCGGATGGCCACAGTGCCTGCTGGCTTTTGGTGTGTTCCACAACCAATGATTTAAAGTCACTGCCTGGTTAAAGAATCCACATAACTTGTTCTTTCAGCCTTCATTGGCGGCTAATGTATGAAATATTACAAAATCCTGATATAGCACTCTGTAACTCTGAACTGTGTGGATGTCCTCCGAGCTGCATTTCTTAGCATCACCATCACATGCTGAATCAGCAGCTCTAGAGCCTCTTTGAGCAAATGCTGCTCCCCCATCTTCAGACAGAGATTGTAGTTAGAGGAGAAGAGCAGGAATCCTGCAGGATTGTGTCACCTCCCCCCTGACACTCCCACACCAGGAGTCGCACATGGAGGTAGTGAGTCACTCTGCTGCTCTGTAGTGTCTGTACTCCAGATGTTTGCAAAGCTTTACTTAGGAGACTCCAAATTAAACAGTCAAAGCAGAGCAGCACCCACCGTCATTCACCACTTCATTTACAGGGTGAACTATTAATAATGTGAGCTGGTGCTCACATTATATCTTCGCAAAATGGTATCTTTATTCACAAAATAGTTTTATAGCAGAGTCATCACTTGAGTATAGAGATGCCCCTCCTCCAAATCAGGCCCCACCTCCTCCCTTACTGCTCATTTTAAAAGCCCAGGTAGATCATTTAATCAGCTAATTCTGAGAGCCATTTCAACTGTGGAGGCAAAAGACAGCTCTCAGAAAAAAGATGAGCCACGTATCTATTACTTCATTTCTCTTTTCTTAAATGACAATGCAGAACAATGTAGGCATTTCACAGAGACTCTTGTCCAGTGAGATTTACACAGCCTGCATTCTTCTACATTGAACCCTTTTATACAACTGCGTCTCTATTGAAGCATTTCAGGTTCCTGCCACACAAATTTACCCAGTCCTATTTATATTTCAAGGTCCAGTTCCTAAACAATCATGCCACACTACCACTATCAGTGCGTAGAATCTAATACATTCAGTAATTCTTCACTAAGGTAACTGTTGTCTTCTGTCCTCAGGTAATATCCATAATTCCACGATGAAGGTGTTTAAAAAAAAATAGCGACTGGCAGAAAAGAAAGTGAATATCTGAAAAACTGAACCTGTGTGAAAGCCACATAAAATAACAGGTAAAATGTGTTCTTGCTTTTTTCCGCTGAAACATAGCTGAAAAATACTTTCCCATATGAGAAACAGAATTACTGAAAAAAAAAGTTTCTTCTGTTCCTCAAAACCTCTGATTGGCTGAGCGCACAGGCTCCTCCCTCTTCATCGTACTGTCTGGCCCCTTATAGCTGGATCCTGCAGTCTGTCCTCTCTTCACACTCCAACCTGCTCCTCTCTCAGCTGGACAGTAAGGGCCATTCACACCACACACTGACAACATGCTGGGGACACTCTGCACTCTCATCACTGTGCTGTCATGTAAGAAACATATTCTTATTTCCATATTTGAACATACAAAATTAAATGTGTGTTTCCATTGGTGAGGATGGGCTGTTTTGTGTCATATTTTTAAAATATTTCATTTTTTCACAGGTGTCAGTGGCCAGAAGGTTTTGACGCAGAAACCCTCAGTGCTGAGTGTGAATAAACAGCAGAAAGCCACAATGGACTGTAATGTTGCCAGAGATGATAACCAATATGTTTTCTGGTACAAACAGGTTCCAGGCAGTGCTCCTCAGCATGTGCTGCGTTTCTACCACTCTTGGAGCTCTCCTGATAACTATGGAGCTGGGTTCTCCTCCAGCCGCTTTACCTCCACAGCCCAGAGTAACACAGATTATCAGTTAATAATTACTGATGTGGAGGCAGGAGACTCAGCAGTGTATCACTGTCAGACATGGGATTACTCTGCTCAAGAGCACGTATCACAGTGATTCACACCATGACAAAAACCTCTGAGCATCACTTCTGCTTTAAAGCTGCTTCAATAACCCCATAGAAGATGAGTTTTTCTTTTTACAGCTGAAACAGTATCTCTCTGTGCTGGAAACAATTTCCTCAGTCAAGAACTAAGAATGTACAGTAGTATTTCTTCCTCAATACACAAATATACTGTATATTCTATATGCATTAACTTACACAACAGGCCCCCAAACTAGCACAGAAGTATATATTCACAAAGAAAAAGTGAAAACTAAGTTGATTCTCATAATTTCCTAGCAACTCATTGTACAAAAATGACAACCAAAACTATTGTGTGTATTTGTAACATACCATGCCTGGAACAATTTTTTTTTTTCCAATTGTAGATTCAGTCCGGATTGCTGTATGCATATTTCCCCAGCTCTGACTGCACATATCTGAAGCCTGATTAAAGTGCTGCAGGTCTGGGTTGTCCATAATGATGTCACTCAATCCGGCTACAGTGTCAGGGAGACTAGTTTCATCAAAATTATATTTTATATTATTCAGTTATTCCCATATATTCAGTAAGTAAAGAGCCTATTCAGTTGGGAAAATTGCAACTGGACTACATTTCATTATATGATACTTTTTATGTCCTGATAATAATGCACTTTACACTGAAAGGACTGAATTGACCTTAATCTTCACTAATGTGTGGGATCCACAGGGGTGATGCATGACAGCCATATTGTGATGGACATCAGGTGAGGGGGACAGGGAGGGACAATTGGGCCAGTTAAAGATCAATACCTGGTCTGGTTTAATAAACAATCAGAAGGTTCACCAAAATGGAAACATTATTTCACTGAATGACTCTTTTCTAGAGATCAAATGAATGAGATCATATGATCCATTAGCTGCCATCAGGGCCATGCAAGTCGGTGCAGAGAGCATTAGAGGGGCAGGAGCTCCAAGTGAAGAAAGGGCCACACCAGACCAGCTGTGCTGTAGAGATTTACCTGTGCGATCTGTTAGGGAGCTACAGCTGTCCTGTATAGGATGACATGGGGGTTCTAATCGGGAAGAACAGATGTGCTATACAGATTTATATTTTGATTCTGTCTGGGTATTGCAGATGTGCTGTCCATATTTACATGGTTCTGACAGGAATTACAGATGTGCCATCAGCATTCAGACTTGTGTCCACAGTGTGTTTCAGTTCCCTCTTGCTGTGCTCAAACTGAGCTGAGGTTTTTGTACGGGGGTGTACATCATCTGTATCACTGTGGTATTCGGCCAAGGCACCAAGCTGATTGTCACTGGTAAGTCTCTTTTCATTTCTTTGCAAATGTTTTTAAATGTGCAGTTTTTCCATGCCATTGTGTTGTTCTGTCTGACATAAATTTTTTAGATTTTAAATAAGGCTTAAAATTTTTCAAATGTAGCGTTGTTTACATCTCTTTCAATTCAATGCTGAGATACAAATCCCATGCTTCATGTCTGAAATTTTTTTTTCTCTGTGGGTTTCAATTCATAAAAAATTCATGTTCAAAGAATATAGTCCTTTTGCTTCGTTTGGAATCCTGTATTTTTTTTTGCTAAATTATTTTTGAGAAAGATGTAATATTCTGTAATATTTTACTGAGAATTTTATGTAAAACTGATATGTTATATTTGCTTTAATACAG
Source organism: Anguilla japonica (assembly GCA_025169545.1). Classification (NCBI taxonomy): domain Eukaryota; kingdom Metazoa; phylum Chordata; class Actinopteri; order Anguilliformes; family Anguillidae; genus Anguilla; species Anguilla japonica. The sequence continues at coordinate 25,195,227 of CM045899.1, read as the reverse complement.
GGAAAGTAATTGTCCGTTAACTCAATAAATATATACACCTTTAATGAACTTCCCATTTTTCATCGTAACACCTAAATTATCAATTGATTATGCGTTGAACACAAAGTCTATTAAGCCATTAAGCCTCAAAAAGTAAAATCACTAACAGATTTATTTGAAATATTAATATTTATATTGTCAGTCAAATTTGGTGCAAACGACGTGATAGGCATGACAGTAACAGAAAAAACAGCGCTCAGTCGATTTTTCACTCAGTTTAAAGGCGGTGGAAATAAATAAAAAAAAATCACTGGAATGTTACACGGCAAAGGTTGTTTGGATCCGTAAGTGTTTTTTCGAATAGCACTTTTATTTCTACATAATGTGCGATACATATATTTGCTGGACAAAATATGAGCACCCTTTCAATGAACCCGATATCTTATCATTTCTCTTTTTCAGATTCTTCTCTTGCTGCGCCTACCCTCTCTCTCCTGCCTCCATCCAGCGAGGAGCTGAAGACAGATAAAGCCACGGTGGTGTGCCTGGCGCAGATGTCTGTTGGATTCGCTGATGTCAGCTGGACGTCGGGCGGGAAACCAGTTACCGGCGGGGTTTTTACCGGCACCGCCGAACAGAAACCCGACAAAACATTCGGTTTGAGCAGCTTCTTAACCATCACGCCCTCCGACTGGATTACCGACCGTGTCTTTACCTGTAAAGTATCTGTCGGGTCTAAAACCTCAGAGAAAAGTATCAAAAAGTCTGACTGCAGCGAGTAAATTGATGCTGTTGTGTGACGTTATTGCCTATTTTATTTTGATTAGCATGGTTTTCCATCTGCAATAGTTTAGCAGCCCATTATCAAGAAATTGATTTATGGCAATACCATAAGACTTTTTCAGGAGTAGATTTTCAAGTTTAACATTATTATTTGCTCTTAAACCTATGAAGTGTGTTTTTGCTATTTTTGTGTTTGCATTGTGAGATTAAATAAAGAATGTTGCATGTTTAAAAATACTCAGTTTCATTTGTTAATGTGCATTTGTTATAGAGAAGACAGATCACTAAATAAGCCAATATATTCTTTCTTATAAAACTGGAGTAGAGACACCATTAAAGAAAGTGTGTTTGATTTTCAGTTTCAAAATCAGCAGACTACAGCCCTGGTCACATGGTCTGCTGGTCTTCCTTGTTACAGCACTTAATAGATTAAATAAAGCAGGGGTCTACACAGGTAACACTGCTCACCTGTTTTCTTACATCTGGATCACTTGCTAATTTTAAGGTGAAAGATAAAAACAGCAGACCTGTGGCTCTCCAGGAACATGGTTGCAGACTTTCCCAAAATTTCTGACCATGAGGTCCATCAATGAGCAAATTAATTTTTTTATAATGTAGATCGACAAGTTTAAATATGGGAATTACATTGTGTTTTAATCATATTCTCTGAATACAACCACACTGACAGCAAAATCAGTGCAGTTCATGCACTGTAGCATGTATAATGTTCAATTTGATTGATGTGAATTTCAATGGACAGTCAATAGACTCACAATGCTCTTCAACACCATCCATCAACCATCAGATGATCCCAATCCACTGTTTGGGAACTGCAGGTCAATAGGATATTTTTGTTGCACTGAAAGTACTGTCCACTGGAGGGCAGAAGAGTAAATGAATTTGTCTGTGATGCAATTTCCTCTCCAGTACAAACCTGACAGACTGCATTACGATCACATCTTTGCAACAATCACACTGTTGCAATGTCATGGAACTGTTAGGATAACATTGTTTGTGGCCTGGAGGGGGCTGCTAGAATAAACTGGTGCTGCAGGTCAAGCCAAGCTGATCCAGCAGAGGGCGACAGAGAAACAGACCCGCTACTGAAACTGAGACCCACCTGCAGGGTTTAAACACATTATTCATAGTGTCATGCAAATGAGGGAGTGATTTGAGCCCCTTTCACAGCTCAGAGGGACAGCCCCGTGTCTGCTTACAGACCTGCAGGTGTGAGGAGGGGTGAACCAGACTGCACATTATGTTAATGTAACATTGTAATTACTGGACAGAAATTTAGGACAATGGGCTCTCTTAAACTGGCTTATATGGAGAAAGGGAGATCAGCATGAACAGTGTTCTTCCACTTCTTTCTTATATTCTAACGCAGCAAGGTTTGAATAAAATCTAAGGAAATCTAAGGAAAGTTATACATTTTGTGTAGTGACAGCTGAATGTGTGAGGATTATACCTAGAGTGAAAACACTTAATATAACATTGATTATCAGAGATGATTTAATTCATAGCACGTTGTATTAGTGTTGCACTGCAGAGATTGTTAGGGTCACTCCTGTCTGCAGCTGCTGACTCCATGCCCTCATTATGAGTGGGAGAGTCTCATTAGCATCAGTCCCTGAGCTCCTTTTTAAAACAGGAGGGACAGTGAGCAGAGAGGATAGACAGTGCGCACACAGCTTTTACACTTCTGGGGAGCCATCAGCTGATTGGAGAAGAATTCATTCACAACCTTAAATGTTCTTTATGCTGTGAAATGTAGGTATGGAATCCTGAGCTTCTGTGATTGGCTGAGTGCTGAGGCTCCTCCCTCTCCATCTCCCTGATCGACTCCTTATAGCTGGGTCCTGCAGCCTCTCCTCTCTTCACACTCCAACCTGCTCATAACTCAGCTGGACAGTAAGGGCCATTCACACCACACACTGACAACATGCTGGGGACACTCTGCACTCTCATCACTGTGCTCTCCTGTAAGAAACTTATATTCATCCTTAGTTTCAAATATTAATGCAATGTAAATGTTTCTAACATGTTTATTATTTCCCAGGTGTAAGTGGAGCGACAGTGGTGACACAGAAGCCTCCTGTTCTGTCAGTGAGGAAAGGAGATACGGCCACTATGGACTGTAACCTTGGGACTGTGACTGGCAGTAGGGCTCGCTGGTACAAGCAGGTTCCAGGTGGTGTTCCTCAGTTTGTGCTGTATTTCTACCACTCTGAGAGCTCTCCCACATATGGAGCTGGTTTCTCCTCCCCCCGCTTCACTTCCAATCACCAGAGTAAATCAGATTATCGATTGATTATTAAAACTGTGGAGGCAGGAGACTCAGCAGTGTATTACTGTCGCACATGGGATGACTCTGCTAAAGAGTGGGTATCACAGTGATTAACACCATGACAAAAACCTCTGAGCCTCACTTCTGCTTTAAAGCTGCTTCAGAAAGGAGAGAAGATGTGCATTTACTCAAGCTGAACCAGGCTCTCCCAGCCATAGAGCCATTTAAGTAATGTTAGCAGATAAAAGTCTCCAGTTGCCAAAGCTGGACAACTACAAGCAGCAAAATCTAAAATATCAATCAGCAAGAAGTCACCAAAAAACAACAGTCAGTGAAGTGTTTGTATATTTGGCATCTGTAATAATAGAAGTGTTCACCGTGTCTAACTCAATCCAGCCAGTCGACTGTTTAGGCATTTCACTTTCTACATGCTATATCTTCCCCCAAAAAGAACATAAATGCCTACATGCTAAGCACATGGAAATTATTAATTCTTCTGCAGCAAAACCCACCCCATTACATTTATATTTAAGGCATTCAGCAGGTGCTCTTGTCCAAAGCAACTTAAACTGCTTGCATCCTTTGCATACAATTCATTTGTAAGACAGAATATTTACTGGAGCAATTTTGGCTAAGTGCCTTGTTCAAGGAAACAACAGTTATTCCCACCCCGGGAATCCAACCTATAACTCTGGAGTCACACGCCTATTTTCCTAATCATTATGTGACGCTGCCCCCACGTTATGTAATCTCTGTCTCCTTACAATGTTTAAAGATCTTTGATAAAAATACGCATTACCCAGGGTACACAATGCTCACACTAATTACCTTTTACAACAATGATGGTTTAAGACGTAATATGTACATGTGATTTAATTATTGAGGTACTGATATTATTAATGGCTTCATTAATTATATTAATAAATCAATGTCAACATTTCTTCTGACTTAAGGTTCTGACTACAGAATGTTCACACACTCCTATTGATTGAATAGGAATTGAATAACAATTCACTTATGTGCAAGATGTGCATATCTCCAATATGACTAATTGTATGAAATCTGCAGCGAGCAGCTGACTGGCTAAACCCTAGCTTTAGGGAAATTTTGATTGGCTGAGTTCAGAGGCATGTCCCTTTACATTTTCCTTTATAAGCAATTCTGTAGTCTCTCCTCTCCTCACACTCCAACCTGCTCATTTCTCAGCTGGACAGTAAGGGCTGTTCACACCACACACTGACAACATGCTGGGGACACTCTGCACTCTCATCGCCGTGCTCTCATGTAAGAATCTTATATGTATAATTATTTAAACATTCAAATGTAACATCAATGTTTATTACATGAGCTTTTTATTTCCCAGGTGTGAGTGGAGTGACAGTGGTGACACAGAAGCCTCCTGTTCTGTCAGTGAGTAAAGGAGATACGGCCACTATGGACTGTAACCTCGGGACTGTGACTGATAGAGGTGCTTGGTGGTACAAGCAGGTTCCAGGTGGAGTTCCTCAGTATGTGCTGTTTTTTTACCACTCTTACAGCTCTCCCAATTATGGGGCTGGTTTCTCCTCTCCCCGCTTCACATCAAATAATCAGAGTACATCTGATTATCGATTGATAATTAACAATACTGAGGCAGGAGACTCGGCAGTGTATTACTGTGAAACATGGGATACCTCTGCTAAAGAGTGGGTATCACAGTGATTCACACCATGACAAAAACCTCTGAGCTTCACTTCTTCTTTAAAGCTGCTTGAGAAAGGAGAGAACTTAAAACTCCGATCAGGATGTGAATTTATTCAAGTTGAGCCAGGACTTCTCAACCATGTCAGTAACAGCATGAGGCTCAGTCCACAGGTGTTCAAAACCCTTCCTGGAGGGCCAGAGCACATGCTGGTTTATTTAAGTCACTACCTGGCTAAAGAAAACCCTTAAGTTGTTTACTCTGGTCCTTCATTTGCTGCTAATGTGTAGGATATCACTAAATCCTGATAGAGCGTTTTGTGAATCTGAACTGTGTGGCTGCACCTTCACATCTGCACCTCATTGTATCACCATGACATGCTGCTCCTCCATCTTCAGACAGAGATTGTAGCTAGAGGAGCAGAGTAAGAATCTTTTACAGTTCTGTCCCCTCTTGCTGAACATTGGACTTCTGTTTAATGGAATTACATAACATTTTATACATTCAGAAGACAGGTTTATCCAGAGCGAATTACTCAGCTTTCATTATATCCCACACTACCACCATCAGTAGGTAGCATTTAAAACATTCAATAGTTTTTTCACACAAGTCTTTGTCCTCTTTTTTCCTCGTGTGATACCCATTATTTTGTGATGAAGATGTTGAAGAAAACAAGACCAGGTTAAAATCTAGTATATGGCTGGACCTAACGCACGTGATCCAGCGGACCAATGGTGTAACTTCATAACTTGGCTGACCAATGGTGTAGCTTCATCACAAAGTCACTCAATCAGGCACAGACATTTGCGTTTGTAGGGCTGGCCCCACTGGTGCAGTCCAGCCAAAAAATTCAGTGTGGTAGAAATGAAAGGGAATATGCAAAAAGGCACCTGTTTGAAAGGCACATAAAATAACTATTAAAATGCATTATTGCTTATTTTAATTAATAACTGACTGTACAGTTGACAGCCACTTTGTGGTATAAGGTACACAATTACAGGGAACCTTCTTTTGTTCCCCAGAACCTTTGATTGGCTGAGTGCAGTAGCTCCTCCCTCTCCATCTCCCTGCCTGATCCCTTATAGCTGGGTCCTGCAGCCTCTCCTCTCCTCACACTCCAACCTGCTCATCTCTCAGCTGGACAGTAAGGGTTGTTCACACCACACACTGACAACATGCTGGGGACACTCTGCACTCTCATCACTGTGCTCTCATGTAAGAAACTATATGTGCATTAATCGGGTACGGGTGAAGTACAGATCGGTTATTTTGTGGACACATTTTAAAATGTGCTCTTCTGTTGTTGCTTTCACAGGTGTCAGTGGCCAGAAGGTTTTGACACAGAAGCCCTCAGTGCTGAGTGTGAATAAACAGCAGAAAGCCACAATGGACTGTAATGTTGCCAGAGATGATAACCAATATGTTTTCTGGTACAAACAGGTTCCAGGCAGTGCTCCTCAGTATGTGCTGCGTTTCTACCACTCTCACAGCTCTCCTGATAACTATGGAGCTGGGTTCTCCTCCAGCCGCTTTACCTCCACAGCCCAGAGTAAAACAGATTATCAGTTAATAATTACCAATGTGGAGGCAGGAGACTCAGCAGTGTATTACTGTGACACATGGGATAACTCTGCTAAAGAACGCGTATCACAGTGATTCACACCATGACAAAAACCTCCGAGCTTCACTTCTGCTTTAAAGCTGCTTCAATAACCCCATAGAAGATGAGTTGTTTTTTAAAGCTGAAACAGGATCTCTCTGTGCTGGAAACAATTTCCTCAGTCAATAACTAAGAATGTACAGTAGTATTTCTTCCTCAATACACAAATATTCTGTATATTCTATGTGCATTAACTTACACAACAGGCCCCCAAAACTGGCACAGAAGTGTATATTATCAAAGAAAAAGTTTAAAATAATTTTATTCTCATAATTTAATAAAAACCCATTGTACAAAAATGACAACCAAAACGATTCTGTGTATTTGTAACATACCATGCCTGGAACAATTTTTTTTTCCAAATGTAGATTCAGTCCAGATTGCTGTATGCATATTTCCCCAGTTCCGACCGCACATATCTGAAGCCTGATTAAAATGCTGCAGGTCTGGGTTGTCTAAAATGATGTCACTCACTCCGGCTATAGTTTCAGGGAGACTGGTTTCATGAAAATTATTTTTTATATTATTCAATTATTCCCACATGTACAGTAAATAAAGAGTCTATTGATTTGGGGAAATTGCAACTGGACTACATTTCATTATATGATACCTTTTATGTCCTGATATTATAGCACTTTACACTGAAAGGACCGACTTGACCTTAATCTCCACTAATGTGTGGGATCCACAGGGGTGATGCATGACAGCCATATTGTGATGGACATCAGGTGAGGGGGACAGGGAGGGACTATTGGGCCAGTTAAAGAATCAATCACCTGGTCTGGTTTAATAAACAATCAGAAGGTTCACGGTAAATGGAAACATTATTTCACTGAATGACTCTTTTTTAGAGATTAAATGATTGAGATTATATGATCCATCAGCTGCCATCAGGGCCATGCAAGTCAGTGCAGAGAGCATTAGAGGGGCAGGAGCTCCAAGTGAAGAAAGGGCCACACCAGACCAGCTGTGCTGTAGAGATTTACCTGTGGGATCTGTTAGGGAGTTACAGCTGTCCTGTATAGGTTGACATGGGGGTTCTAATCAGGAAGAACAGATGTGCTATACAGATTTATATTTTGATTCTGTTTGGGTTATTGCAGATGTGCTGTCCATATTTACATGGTTCTGACAGGAATTACAGATGTGCCATCAGCATTCAGACTTGTGTCCACAGTGTGTTTCAGTTCCCTCTTGCTGTGCTCAAACTGAGCTGAGGTTTTTGTATGGGGGTGTACATCATCTGTATCACTGTGGTATTCGGCCAAGGCACCAAGCTGATTGTCACTGGTAAGTCTCTTTTCATTTCTTTGCAAATGTTTTTAAATGTGCAGTTTTCCATGCCATTGTGTTGTTCTGTCTGACATAAATTTTTAGATTTTAAATAAGGCTTAAAATTTTTTCAAATGTAGCATTGTTTACATCTCTTTCAATTCAATGCTGAGATACAAATCCCATGCTTCATGTCTGAATTTTTTTTTTTCTCTGTGGGTTTCAATTCATAAAAAAATTAATATTAAAAGAATATAGTCCTTTTGCTTCGTTTGGAATCCTGGTATTGTTTTTTGCTAAATTATTTTTGAGAAAGATGTAATATTCTGTAATATTTTACTGAGAAATTTTATGTAAAACTGATATGTTATATTTGCTTTAATACAGCGCAAGTAATTGTCCGTTAACTCAATAATATATACACCTTTAATGAACTTCCCATTTTTGATCGTAACACCTAAATTATCTATTGATTATGCGTTGAACACAAAGTCTGTTAAGCCATTAAGCCTCAAAAAGTAAAATCACTAACAGAGTTATTTGAAATATTAATATTTATATTGTCAGTCAAAATTTGGTACAAATGACGTGATAGGCATGACAGTAACAGAAAACAGCGTTCAGTCGATTTTTCACTCAGTTTAAAGGCGGTGGAAATAAATAAAAAAATCACTGGAATGTTACACGGCAAAGGTTGTTTGCATCCGTAAGCGTTTTGTCGAATAGCACTTTTATTTCTACATAATGTGCGATACATATATTTGCTGGACAAAATATGAGCACCCTTTCAATGAGCCCGATACCTTATAATTTCTCTTTTTCAGATTCTTCTCTTGCTGCGCCTACCCTCTCTCTCCTGCCTCCATCCAGCGAGGAGCTGAAGACAGATAAAGCCACGCTGGCGTGCCTGGCACAGATGTCTGTTGGGTTCGCTGATGTCAGCTGGACATCGGGCGGGAAACCAGTTACCGGCGGGGTTTTTACCGGCACCGCCGAACAGAAACCCGACAAAACCTTCGGTTTGAGCAGCTTCTTAACCATCACGCCCTCCGAGTGGATTACCGACCGCGTCTTTACCTGTAAAGTATCTGTCGGGTCTAAAACCTCAGAGAAAAGTATCAAAAAGTCTGACTGCAGCGAGTAAATTGAGGCTGTTGTGTGACGTTATTGCTTATTTTATTTTGATTAGCATGGTTTTCCATCTGCAATAGTTTAGCAACCCATTATCAATAAATTGATTTATAGCAATACCATAAGACTTTTTCAGGAGTAGATTTTCACGTTTAACATTATTATTTGCTCTTATACCTATAAAGTGTGTTTTTGCTATCTTTGTGTTTGCATTGTGAGATTAAATAAAGACTGTTGCATGCTTAAAAATACTCAGTTTCATTTGTTAATGTGCATTTGTTATAGAGAAGACAGATCACTAAATAAGCCAATATATAAAGACACCATTAAAGAAGGTGTGTTTGATTTTCAGTTTAAAAATCAGCAGACTACAACCCTGGTCACAGGGTTTGCTGGTCTTCCTTGTTACAGCAGTTAATAGATGAAATAAAGCAGGGGTCTACACAAGTAACACTGCTCACCTGTTTTCTTACATCTGGATCACTTGCTAATTTTAAGGTGAAAGAAAAAAACAGCAGACCTGTGGCTCTCCAGGAACATGGTTGCAGACTTTCCCAAAATTTTGGACCCTAAAGTCCACTCAATGAGCAAAATATGTATATTTTTTAATCTAGATCGACAAGTTTAAATATGGGAGTTACAATGTGTTTTAATCATATTCTCTGAATACAACCACACTGACAGCAAAATCAGTGCAGTAGCATGTATAATGTTCAATTTGATTGATTTTAGTGAATTTCAATGGACAGTCATTAGACTCACAATGCTCTTCAACACCATCCATCAACCATCAGATGATCCCAATCCACTGTTCGGGAACTGCAGGTCAATAGGATATTTTTGTTGCACTGAAAGAACTGTCCACTGGAGGGCAGAAGAGTAAATTAATTAGTCTGTGATGCACTTTCCTCTCCAGTACAAACCTGACAGACTGCATTACCATCACATCTTTGCAACAATCACACTGCTGCAATGTCATGGAACTGTTAGGATAACATTGTTTGTGGGCTGGAGGGGGCTGCTTGAATAAACTGGTGCTGCAGGTCAAGCCAAGCTGATCCAGCAGAGTGCGACAGAGAAACAGACCCGCTACTGAAACTGAGGCACACCTGCAGGGTTTAAACACGTTATTTATAGCGCCATGCAAATGAGGGAGTGATTTGAGCTCCTTTCACAGCTCAGAGGGACAGCCCCATGTCTGCTTATAGACCAGCAGGTGTGAGGAGGGGTGAACCAGACTGCACTTTATGTTGCTGTAATGTTTTGGCAACGTTGCCATTTTGCTATAAAAAACTACAGTGCTGTCTGTTTCCGTGTGGCATGATGGGAAAGGGGGAGCTGTGCAGCCAGCATTCTCACGTCTCTCAAGTTTCTCTCATGTCCCAACAACATTAATATGGCACTGCCACAGGCAAAGCTAAATAATGCTTTCTGTGCTTTCTGCTGATGCAGCTGCAGGTATGAAGAGGTGGTGGCAGAATGGATATGTTCTGGCAATGTTTATGTAATGCTGCAGCAATGTTTCAGACAACTAGACATCAACAGAGATGCAACCATGTCTGGTAATAAATTTGCACGTGTGGGGAGGGGTCATGGTCATTTTATTTACATTACTTATCACACTGTGACTGTGTGACAGCAACATCGTGAGGTTGTGTGTGAGTGGGTTTGGGGTGGAGTAGCAGGTGTGGCACTATAGCGCTCTATCACAGTTTCTCCTGTGTGGCTCCAGCTGTGCAGGAGCTGAGAGAGTGGAGTCACTGGAACAGAAAGCACAGATACAGACAGCTGAGCCCATCACATATAGGGGATTCACAGTTACTGGACGGACAGTGGATTTCTCTCTCTTACTTACTTTATATATCATCTGATTGTGCCTGTGTCTGCCGGTGTGTTGGTGCTTTTCTCCTTGTGTGTGAATGGGATTACTGGGGTCACTCCTGCCTGCTGTTGCTGACTCAATGCCTCCATTATGAGTGGGAGAGTCTCATTACCATCAGTCCCTGAGTTCCTATTTAAAACAGGAGAGACAGGGAGCAGAGAGAATGGACAGTACTCATACAGCTTCTACACTTCTGCGGAGCCACCAGCTGATTAGAGAAGAATTCATTCGCTAGGCTGTGAAATAAATGCTGTTATCACATCATCACTAATGGAATGAAGTTGGAAAGAATCCTGGGCTGCTGTGATTGGCTGAGTGTAGAAGCTCCTCCCACTTCATCTCTCTGACTGGCCCCTTAAAGCTGGGTCCAGCACCCTCTCCTCTCCTCGCACTCCAACCTGCTCATCTCTCAACTGGACAGTAAGGGCCGTTCACACCACACACAGACAACATGCTGGGGACACTCTGCACTCTCATCACTGTGATCTCATGTAAGAATCTGCTACTCACCCATTTAATTTAATATTTTGTGCATATGTTGATCACATAACAACATAAATCATTTTTTACTTTCCAGGTGTGAGTGGAGTAACAGTGGTGACACAGAAGCCTCCTGTTCTGTCAGTGAGTAAAGGAGATACGGCCACTATAGACTGTAATGTTGGGACTGGGGGTGATAGGGCTGTCTGGTACAAGCAGGTTCCAGGTGGAGTTCTTCAGTATGTGCTGTATTTCTACCACTCTTGGAGCTCTCCTAGCTATGGAGCTGGATTCTCCTCCCCCCGCTTCACATCCAATCATCAGAGTAAATCAGATTATCGATTGATAATTAAAACTGGAGAGGCAGGAGACTCAGCAGTGTATTACTGCACCACATGGGACAGCTCTGCTGGAGAGTGGGTATCACAGTGATTCACACCATGACAAAAACCTCTGAGCTTCACTTCTGCTTTAAAGCTGCTTCAGAAAGGAAAGAACTTCAAACTCGGAGCAGGATGTGAATTCACTCAAGCTGAGCCAGGACTTCTCAACCATGTCAGTAACAGCATGAGGCCTCGACCATTGGTGTTAGAAACCCTTCCTGGAGGGCCACAGCACATGCTAGTTTATTTAAGTCGCTACCTGGCTGAAGAAATCCCTTAAGTTGTTTACTCTAGGCCTTCATTTGCTGCTAATGTCGGATATCACTAAATCCTGATGCAGCGTTCTGTGACTCTGAAATGTGTGGCTGCACCTTTACGTCTGCACCTCTGCACGTCTAATGCCTCTTTGTATCACCATGATATGCTGCTCCGCCATCTTCAGACAGAGATTGTAGTTAGAGGAGCAGAGCAAGAATCCTTTATGGTTCTGTCCCCTCCCCCTGACACCCCCACACCAGGAGTCACACAGCATCCATCAGTATTGACACATGGAGGCAGTGACTCACTCTCTGGTGCTCTGTGATGTCCGTTCTACAGACATCTGCAAAGCTTTACTTAGGAGACTCCAAATTAAACAAAGAGAGCAGAGCAGCACCCACCACCATTCACCACTTCATTTACAGAGTGAACCACTAATAATGTGAGCTGGTGCTCTAAGTAAACAGTATGAAATTTTCTTTCACAGATCAGTTGCATAGTTGAGTCATCCCTTGTGAGTGGTGATGCCTCTCCTCCAGAACAGGCCCCACCTCCTCCCTTACTGCACATTGGACTTCTGTTTAATGGCATTACGTAACGTTCTACAGTCAGCAGACATGTTTATCCAGAGCAAATTACTCAGCTTACATTTTTTTTTTAAATGAATACATTTAAACAGCTGAATGTTCACTGAAGGAATTCAGGTTCCCACTGAGTAATTGAAGCCAGTCTTGGAGTTGAAAGTGAAGTTCCTTAATCTTTATGCCACACTGCCACCATCAGTGGGTAGCATCTAAAACATTCAATAATTTTTCACAAAGGTCATTGTCCTCTTATTTCCTGGGGTGATACCCATTATTTCATGATGAAGGTGTGGAAGAAACAAATTCAGTGTGGTAGAAATGAAAGGGAATATGCAAAAAGGAAACCTGTTCAAAACCCACGTAAAATAACTATTAAAATGCATTCTTGCTTATTTTCATTAATAACTGACTGTATAGTTGACAGCCACTTTGTGGTATGAGGTACACAATTACTGGGAGCCTTCTTTTGTTCCCAAGAATCTTTGATTGGCTGAGTGCAGAAGCTCCTCCCTCTCCATCTCCCTGACTGGCTCCTTATAGCTGGGTGCTGTAGCCTCTCCTCTCCTTACACTCCAACCTGCTCATCTCTCAGCTGGGCTGTTATTATATTACTATTTATATTGTTGTAACTTTAATAAATATATCCTGGATACCAAAATTACAAATAACGAACTGAGGTCCTGTCAAACAGCAGTCACTCAAATTCCCATGAGCCCAGTGTTGAGGCACAGACCTCAGTGCTGGGGTACAGACCCCAGTGTTGGGGCACAGACCTCAGTGCTGGGGTACAGACCCCAGTGTTGGGGTACAGACCTCAGTGATGTGTCCTAATAAACTGCAATCACAGCCTTATTTCCCAGTGAGGGAATGCCTGCTGATTGGCTGTACAATCCCCATCATCTCATCACCTCTGTATGAGTCCTCAGGTCAGCACTATTAATATGAGATGAGCTCCCAGTTTAATGTAATGTGGGCAAGTGAACATAGACTGTCTTTTAATAGGCTGCAAATTTACAAGCTGTTTATCATATTTTGTCATTTCCGCAAAATTATTTTCTTCATAAGCATTTACATTTTCTATAGTATTTTTGGTCGCTGTCCTGTGTATTATTTTGAAATTACTTTACCTCTGCGTTTCTGTATCCATGTGAACCCTTGTCTTGTAATTGGCTGTCATTGGGAGTTCAGAAGCTTGCCTTTTTCCATCTCCCTGACCGACAACTCAAATATGTTTTGTTTTTTGTCCTTTAATGCAAATGCTCCTTTTAATTATTATATATTTGTGTATGGATATTCTGTTCAAGAATAAGGAAGGAATTTCTTTTTTGTTACAAATCAGAAAAGAACTGTGATACGCTGTTTGCCGTTCAGCTGGTTTGGTATTTTTGGGTTTTCTCTTGTGCCGAGAAATGTGAGGAGAGTGACTGAGTATGGTCTAATCTTTGTCTCTAGAAAGGTCTTCTACGCCATGTTTTATTTGAATTGATCAGCTCTGATTGGTTGAGTGCAGAAGCTCCTCCCTCTCCATCTCCCTGATCTGCTCCTTATAGCTGGGTCCTGCAGCCTCTCCTCTCCTCTCACTCCAACCTGCTCATCTCTCAGCTGGACAGTAAGGGCCGTTCACACCACACACTGACAACATGCTGGGGACACTCTGTACTCTCATCACTGTGCTCTCTTGTAAGAAACATATTTTTATTTCCATATTTGAACATACAAAATTAAATGTATGTTTCCATTGGTGAGGATGGGCTGTTTTGTGTCATGTTTTTAAAAATATTTCATTTTTTCACAGGTGTCAGCAGCCAGAAGGTTTTGACACAGAAACCCTCAGTGCTGAGTGTGAATAAACAGCAGAAAGCCACAATGGACTGTAATATTGCCCGAGATGAAAATTATTATGTTTACTGGTACAAGCAGGTTCCAGGCAGTGCTCCTCAGTATGTGCTGCGTTTCCACCACACACTCAGCTCTCCTGATAACTATGGAGCTGGGTTCTCCTCCAGCCGCTTTACCTCCACAGCCCAGGGTAACACAGATTATCAGTTAATAATTACTAATGTGGAGGCAGGAGACTCAGCAGTGTATTACTGTAGCACATGGGATGACTCTGCTAAAGAGTGGGTATCACAGTGATTCACACCGTGACAAAAACCTCTGAGCTTCACTTCTGCTTTAAAGCTGCTTCAGAAAGGACAGAACGTCACTCTCTCAAACATGTACTGCTCTCAGAGTCCTTCTGCCAGCCCCTTCCATCCGCTCATTTTGCTGTGTTCTGCACACACTAGTTTCTGCATCAAGTAGTTTTTTGTCCGTATTATGTTGCTGTGAGTCGAAATTGCGAAATGATCGATTGTACAATTCAGATTTTTGAAAACCAGTCACTTAACATGTGAGGTGAATGATATGTAAATGTGATTTCTTACATTATTTCATGAAACAAAGCAATGTTAATATATAATAATATTATGGGCTTTCATGCCAGTTTTTTGAAGCCATCCAGCTTAGTCAGTATGCAAATCATGAACTTTCTGGACAAACTGAGAGGATCTAACTGCATCTTTAATTTTTTTTTATTAATTTTTTTTGTAAAATTACAAAAAATGTGAATGCATGAAGATGTGTATGAAGATAAATGCTGTATATGCCTAAGGATCTGGGATAGTGCTTGAATTAAATAGTTTGTACAATACAAATGAGAAATTGATGACCTGTCAAACAGCAGTCACTAAAATTCCCATGAGCCCAGTTTTAGGGCACAGACCCCAGTGTTGGGGTACAGACCCCAGTGTTGATGCACAGACTTCAGTGTTGGGGTACAGACCCCAGTGATGTGTCCAAATAAACTGCAATCGCATCTTTATTTCTCAGTGTGGGAATGACTCCTGATCGGCTGTATAATCCCCATCATCTCATCACCTCTGTATGAGTCCTCAGGTCAGCACTATTAATGTGAGATGAGCTCCCAGTTCACTTCACAACTTAAAGAAGTGGAGAATAAAATAAATCTGTTTTTACACATTTAAATGGTAAATGAACTGCATTTATGTAACGCTTTATCCAAAGCGCTTTACAATTGATGTCTCTCATTCACCCATTCACACACCAATGGTGAAAGGCTGCCATGCATGGTACCAATCAGCTCGTTGGGAGCAATTAGGGGTTAGGTGTCTTGCTCAGGGACACATCGACACGCCCAGTGCGGGGATCGAACCGCAAACTGCCAGACAACCGCTCTTACCTCCTGAGCTATGTTATATAGTGTCATTAAAGTGGCTCAGCGATATGTTATATTCTGTTACATCTGCAGCAAACAATGAACGATATACTCTATATTTACATACATTGTAAATAGAATTGAATTAACATCGGTGGTGGGAGCACTGTGTATTATTAGTACATCACTGGTCTGTATGAATGTGAACCATTGTTCTGTGATTGGTTGAGTACAGTAGCTCCTCCCTCTCCACCTCCCCAACCAGCTGCTTATAGCTGGGTCCTGAAGCCTCTCCTCTCCTCACACTCCAACCTGCTCATCTCTCAACTGGACAGTAAGGGCCGTTCACACCACACACTGACAACATGCTGGGGACACTCTGCACTCTCATCACTGTGCTCTCATGTAAGGGAAATCTCATGAAGAAAAACCTAAATAAAATATAAAATTGATGTAACTTTCAACAGTACTTAATAATATTTGTATTTTGAACTGAAATGTAATTTTTATTTTCTCATAAAAGCATATTTTTCCCCAGGTGTGAATGGAGTGACAGTGGTGACACAGAAGCCTCCTGTTCTGTCAGTGAGTAAAGGAGATACAGCCACTATGGACTGTAACGTTGGGACTGGGGGTGGTAGTGCTTACTGGTACAAGCAGGTTCCAGGTGGAGTTCCTCAGTTTGTGCTGCGGCTCTATAAAGGTAAAGACTCTCCAGATAGTTATGGAACCGGTTTCTCATCCAATCGCTTCACATCAACCCGTCAGAGTGATACAGACTCTCAATTTATAATTAAAAATGTTGAGGCAGGAGACTCAGCAGTGTATTACTGTAACACATGGGACAACTCTGATGGAGAGTGGGTATCACAGTGATTCACACCATGACAAAAACCTCTGAGCCTCACTTCTGCTTTAAAGCTGCTTCAGAAAGGAAAGAACTTCAAACTCGGAGCATGATGTGAATTTACTCAAGCTGAGCCAGGACTTCTCAACCATGTCAGTAACAGCATGAGGCCTCGACCACAGGTGTTAGAAACCCTTCCTGGAGGGCCAGAGCACATGCTGGTTCATTTAAGTCGCTACCTGGCTAAAGAAATCCCTTAAGTTGTTCACTCTGGGCCTTCATTTGCTGCTAATGTGTAGGATATCACTAAATCCTGATACAGCGTTCTGTCACTCTGAACTGTGTGGCTGTACCTTCACGTCTGCACCTCTTTGTGTCACCATGACATGCTGCTCCTCCATCTTAAGACAGAGATTGTAGTTAGAGGAGCAGAGCAAGAATCCTTTAGAATTCTGTCCCCTCCCCCTGACACACCCACTCCAGGAGTCACACAGCATCCATCAGCATTCACACATGGAGGCAGTGACTCACTCTCTGGTGCTCTGTAATGTCTGTTCTACAGACATCTGCAAAGCTTTACTTAGGAGACTCCAAATTAAACAAAGAGAGCAGAGCAGCACCCATCGCCATTCACCACTTCATTTATAGAGTGAACCACTAATAATGTGAGCTGATGCTCTAAGTGAACAGTATGAAATTTTCTTTCACAGATCAGTTGCATAGTTGAGTCATCCCTTGTGAGTAGTGATGCCTCTCCTCCAGAACAGGCCCCACCTCCTCCCTTGCTGAACATTGGTCTTCTGTTTAATTGTATTACGTAACATTTTATACATTTATCAGACATGGTTATCCAGAGCGAATTACTCAGCTCACATTATTTTTTAAATGAATCACGTTGTACAGCTGAATATTTACTGAAGCAATTCAGGTTCCCACTGTGTAATTGAAGCACAGTCTTGGAGTTGAAAATGAAGTTCCTTAATCATTATGCCACACTACCATGATCAGTAGGTAGCATTTAAAAGATTCAATAATTTTTCACACAGGACTTTGTCCTCTTTTTTTCTCGTGTGATACACATTATTTCATGATGGTCTTGAACAATTAAAATGCATTAATAACTGACTCTATAGTTGACAGCCACTTTGTGGTATAAGGTACACAATTACAGGGAACCTTCTTTCGTTCCCCAGAACCTTTGATTGGTTGAGTGCAGAAGCTCCTCCCTCTCCATCTCCCTGATCGACTCCTTATAGTTGGGTGCTGCAGCCTCTCCTCTCCTCACACTCCAACCTGCTCATCTCTCAGCTGGACAGTAAGGGCTGTTCACACCACACACTGACAACATGCTGGGGACACTCTGCACTCTCATCGCTGTGCTCTCATGTAAGGGAAATCTCATGAAGAAAAAACCTAAATAAAATATAACATTGATGTTACTTTCAACAGTTCTCAATAATATTTGTATTTTGAACTGAAATGTCATTTTTATTTTCTCACAAAAGCATATTTTTTCCCCAGGTGTGAGTGGAGTGACAGCGGTGACACAGAAGCCTCCTGTTCTGTCAGTGAGTAAAGGAGATACGGCCACTATAGACTGTAATGTTGGGACTGGGGGTGATAGGGCTGTCTGGTACAAGCAGGTTCCAGGTGGAGTTCCTCAGTATGTGCTGTATTTCCACCACTCTTCGAGCTCTCCTAGCTATGGAGCTGGATTCTCCTCCCCCCGCTTCACATCCAATCATCAGAGTAAATCAGATTATCGATTGATTATTAAAACTGTGGAGGCAGGAGACTCAGCAGTGTATTACTGTAGCACATGGGACAGCTCTGCTGGAGAGTGGGTATCACAGTGATTCACACCATGACAAAAACCTCTGAGCCTCACTTCTGCTTTAAAGCTGCTTCAGAAAGGAGAGAAGATGTGCATTTACTCAAGCTGAACCAGGCTCTCCCAGCCATAGAGCCATTTAAGCAACGTTAGCTGATAAAAGTCTCCAGTTGCCAAAGCTGGACAACTACAAGCAGCAAAATCAAAAATATCAGTCAGCAATAAGTCACCAAAAAACAACAGTCAACGAAGTGTTTGTATATTTGGCATCTGTAATAATAGAAGTGTTCACCCTGTCTAACTCAATCCAGCCAGTTGACTGTTTAGGCATTTCACTTTCTACATGCTATATCTTCCCCAAAAAAGAACATAAATGCCTACATGCTGAGCACATGGAAATTATTCATTCTTCTGAAGCAAAACCCACCCCATTACATTTATATTTAAGGCATTCAGCAGGTGCTCTTGTCCAAAGCAACTTAAACTGCTTGCATCCTTTGCATACAATTCATTTGTAAGACAGAATATTTACTGGAGCAATTTAGGCTAAGTGCCTTGTTCAAGGAAACAACAGTTATTCCCACCCCGGGAATCCAACCTATAACTCTGGAGTCACACGCCCATTTTCCTAATCATTATGTGACGCTGCCCCCACGTTATGTAATCTCTGTCTCCTTACAATGTTTAAAGATCTTTGATAAAAATATGCATTACCCAGGGTACACAATGCTCACACTAATGACCTTTTACAACAATGATGGTTTAAGACGTAATATGTACATGTGATTTAATTATTGAGGTACTGATATTATTAATGGCTTCATTAATTATATTAATAAAACAATGTCAACATTTCTTCTGACTTAAGGTTCTGACTACAGAATGTTCACACACTCCTATTGATTGAATAGGAATTGAATAACATTTCACTTATGTGCAAGATGTGCATATCTCCCATATGACTAATTGTATGAAATCTGCAGCGAGCAGCTGACTGGCTAAACCCTAGCTTTAGGGAAATTTTGATTGGCTGAGTTCAGAGGCTCGTCCCTTTACATTTTCCATTATAAGCAATGCTGTAGTCTCTCCTCTCCTCACACTCCAACCTGCTCATCTCTCAGCTGGACAGTAAGGGCTGTTCACACCACACACTGACAACATGCTGGGGACACTCTGCACTCTCATCACTGTGCTCTCATGTAAGAATCTTATATGTATAATTATTTTAAAATTCAAATGTAGCATTAATGTTTATTACATGAGCTTTTTATTTCCCAGGTGCGAGTGGAGTGACAGTGGTGACACAGAAGCCTCCTGTTCTGTCTGCGAGTAAAGGAGATATGGCCACTATGGACTGTAACCTCGGGACTGTGACTGGCAGTCCTGCATGGTGGTACAAGCAGGTTCCAGGTGGAGCTCCTCAGTTTGTGCTGTATTTCCACCTCACTAACCGCTCTCCCACATATGGAGCTGGATTCTCCTCCAGTCACTTCACTTCTAAATGTCAGACTAATTCTGACTGTCAGTTAATAATTAACAATGTGGAGGCAGGAGACTCAGCAGTGTATTACTGTAACACATGGGATGACTCTGCTAAAGAGTGGGTATCACAGTGATTCACCTCATGACAAAAACCTCTGAGCTTCACTTCTGCGCTAAAGCTGCTTCAGAAAGGAGAGAACATCACACTCAGAGCAGGATGTAAATTCCCTCAAGCTGAGCCAGGACTTCTCATCCATGTCAGTAACAGCATGAGGCCCGGACCACAGGTGTAGTCTCTCTTGGATGGCCACAGTGCCTGCTGGCTTTTGGTGTGTTCCACAACCAATGATTTAAAGTCACTGACTGGATAAAGAATCCACATAACTTGTTCTTTCAGCCTTCATTGGCGGCTAATGTATGAAATATTACAAAATCCTGATATAGCACTATGTAACTCTGAACTGTGTGGATGTACTCCAAGCTGCACTTCTTAGCATCACCATCACATGCTGAATCAGCAGCTCTAGAGCCTCTTGGAGCAAATGCTGCTCCCCCATCTTCAGACAGAGATTGTAGTTAGAGGAGAAGAGCAGGAATCCTACAGGATTGTGTCACCTCCCCCCTGACACTCCCACACCAGGAGTCGCACATGGAGGTAGTGAGTCACTCTGCTGCTCTGTAGTGTCTGTACTCCAGATGTTTGCAAAGCTTTACTTAGGAGACTCCAAATTAAACAGTAAAAGCAGAGCAGCACCCATCGCCATTCACCACTTCATTTACAGGGTGAACTATTAATAATGTGAGCTGGTGCTCACATTATATCTTCGCAAAATGGTATCTTTATTTACAAAATAGTTTTATAGCAGAGTCATCACTTGAGTATAGAGATGCCCCTCCTCCAAATCAGGCCCCACCTCCTCCCTTACTGCTCATTTTAAAAGCCCAGGTAGATCATTTAATCAGCTAATTCTGAGAGCCATTTCAACTGTGGAGGCAAAAGACAGCTCTCAGAAAAAAGATGAGCCACGTATCTATTACTTCATTTCTCTTTTCTTAAATGACAATGCAGAACAATGTAGGCATTTCACAGAGACTCTTGTCCAGTGAGATTTACACAGCCTGCATTCTTCTACATTGAACCCTTTTATACAACTGCGTCTCTATTGAGGCATTTCAGGTTCCTGCCACACAAATTTACCCAGTCCTATTTATATTTCAAGGTCCAGTTCCTAAACAATCATGCCACACTACCACTATCAGTGCGTAGAATCTAATACATTCAGTAATTCTTCACTAAGGTAACTGTTGTCTTCTGTCCTCAGGTAATATCCATAATTCCACGATGAAGGTGTTTAAAAAAAAATAGCGACTGGCAGAAAAGAAAGTGAATATCTGAAAAACTGAACCTGTGTGAAAGCCACATAAAATAACAGGTAAAATGTGTTCTTGCTTTTTTCTGCTGAAACATAGCTGAAAAATACTTTCCCATATGAGAAACAGAATTACTGAAAAAAAAAGTTTCTTCTGTTCCTCAAAACCTCTGATTGGCTGAGCGCACAGGCTCCTCCCTCTTCATCGTACTGTCTGGCCCCTTATAGCTGGATCCTACAGTCTGTCCTCTCTTCACACTCCAACCTGCTCCTCTCTCAGCTGGACAGTAAGGGCCATTCACACCACACACTGACAACATGCTGGGGACACTCTGCACTCTCATCACTGTGCTCTCATGTAAGAAACATATTCTTATTTCCATATTTGAACATACAAAATTAAATGTGTGTTTCCATTGGTGAGGATGGGCTGTTTTGTGTCATATTTTTAAAATATTTCATATTTTCACAGGTGTCAGTGGCCAGATGGTTTTGACGCAGAAACCCTCAGTGCTGAGTGTGAATGAACAGCAGATAGCCACAATGGACTGTAATGTTACCCGAGATGAAAAACAATATGTTTCCTGGTACAAACAGGTTCCAGGCAGTGCTCCTCAGCATGTGCTGCGTTTCTACCACACTTGGAGCTCTCCTGATAGCTATGGAGCTGGGTTCTCCTCCAGCCGCTTTACCTCCACAGCCCAGAGTAACACAGATTATCTGCTAATAATTACTAATGTGGAGGCAGGAGACTCAGCAGTGTATCACTGTCAGACATGGGATTACTCTGCTCAAGAGCACGTATCACAGTGATTCACACCATGACAAAAACCTCTGAGCATCACTTCTGCTTTAAAGCTGCTTCAATAACCCCATAGAAGATGAGTTTTTCTTTTTACAGCTGAAACAGGATCTCTCTGTGCTGGAAACAATTTCCTCAGTCAAGAACTAAGAATGTACAGTAGTATTTCTTCCTCAATACACAAATATACTGTATATTCTATATGCATTAACTTACACAACAGGCCCCCAAACTAGCACAGAAGTATATATTCACAAAGAAAAAGTGAAAACTAAGTTGATTCTCATAATTTCCTAGCAACTCATTGTACAAAAATGACAACCAAAACTATTGTGTGTATTTGTAACATACCATGCCTGGAACAATTTTTTTTTTCCAATTGTAGATTCAGTCCGGATTGCTGTATGCATATTTCCCCAGCTCTGACTGCACATATCTGAAGCCTGATTAAAGTGCTGCAGGTCTGGGTTGTCCATAATGACGTCACTCAATCCGGCTACAGAGTCAGGGAGACTAGTTTCATCAAAATTATATTTTATATTATTCAGTTATTCCCATATATTCAGTAAGTAAAGAGCCTATTCAGTTGGGAAAATTGCAACTGGACTACATTTCATTATATGATACTTTTTATGTCCTGATAATAATGCACTTTACACTGAAAGGACTGAATTGACCTTAATCTTCACTAATGTGTGGGATCCACAGGGGTGATGCATGACAGCCATATTGTGATGGACATCAGGTGAGGGGGACAGGGAGGGACAATTGGGCCAGTTAAAGAATCAATAACCTGGTCTGGTTTAATAAACAATCAGAAGAAGGTTCACCAAAAATGGAAACATTATTTCACTGAATGACTCTTTTCTAGAGATTAAATGAATGAGATCATATGATCCATTAGCTGCCATCAGGGCCATGCAAGTCGGTGCAGAGAGCATTAGAGGGGCAGGAGCTCCAAGTGAAGAAAGGGCCACACCAGACCAGCTGTGCTGTAGAGATTTACCTGTGGGATCTGTTAGGGAGCTACAGCTGTCCTGTATAGGATGACATGGGGGTTCTAATCGGGAAGAACAGATGTGCTATACAGATTTATATTTTGATTCTGTCTGGGTATTGCAGATGTGCTGTCCATATTTACATGGTTCTGACAGGAATTACAGATGTGCCATCAGCATTCAGACTTGTGTCCACAGTGTGTTTCAGTTCCCTCTTGCTGTGCTCAAACTGAGCTGAGGTTTTTGTACGGGGGTGTACATCATCTGTATCACTGTGGTATTCGGCCAAGGCACCAAGCTGATTGTCACTGGTAAGTCTCTTTTCATTTCTTTGCAAATGTTTTTAAATGTGCAGTTTTCCATGCCATTGTGTTGTTCTGTCTGACATAAATTTTTAGATTTTAAATAAGGCTTAAAATTTTTTCAAATGTAGCGTTGTTTACATCTCTTTCAATTCAATGCTGAGATACAAATCCCATGCTTCATGTCTGAAATTTTTTTTTTCTCTGTGGGTTTCAATTTATGAACAATTTCATATTCAAATAATATTTTTGCTTCGTTTGGAATCCTGTTATTGTTTTTTGCTAAATTATTTTTGAGAAAAATGTAATATTCTGTAATATTTTATTGAGAAATTTTATTTAAAACTGACAGCTATATTTGCTTTAATACAGGGCAAGTAATTGTCCTTTAACTCAATAATATATGCACCTTTAATGAACTTCCCATTTTTCATCGTAACACCTAAATTATCTATTGGTTATGCGTTGAACACAAAGTCTATTAAACCATTAAGCCTCAAAATGTAAAATCACTGACAGATTTATTTGAAATATTAATATTTATATTCTGTCAAAATTTGGTGCAAATGACGTGATAGGCATGACAGTAACAGAAAAAAGCGTTCAGTCGACTTTTCACTCAGTTTAAAGGCGGTGGAAATAAATTTAAAAAATCACTGGAATGTTACACGGCAAAGGTTGTTTGGATCCGTAAGCGTTTTTTCGAATAGCACTTTTATTTCTACATAATGTGCGATACATATATTTGCTGGACAAAATATGAGCACCCTTTCAATGAACCCGATATCTTATCATTTCTCTTTTTCAGATTCTTCTCTTGCTGCGCCTACCCTCTCTCTCCTGCCTCCATCCAGGGAGGAGCTGAAGACAGATAAAGCCACGGTGGTGTGCTTGGCGCAGATGTCTGTTGGGTTCGCTGATGTCAGCTGGACTTCGGCCGGGAAACCAGTTACCGGCGGGGTTTTCACCGGCACCGCCGAACAGAAACCCGACAAAACCTTCGGTTTGAGCAGCTTCTTAACCATCACGCCCTCCGAATGGATTACCGACCGCGTCTTTACCTGTAAAGTATCTGTCGGGTCTAAAACCTCAGAGAAAAGTATCAAAAAGTCTGACTGCAGCGAGTAAATTGAGGCTGTTGTGTGACATTATTGCTTATTTTATTTTGATTAGCATGGTTTTCCATCTGCAATAGTTTAGCAACCCATTATCAATACATTGATTTATGGCAAAACCTTAAGACTTTTTCAGGAATAGATCTTCAAGTTTAACATTATTATTTGCTCTTAAAGCTATAAGTGTGTTTTTGTTATCTTTGTGTTTTCATTGTGAGATTAAATAAAGACTGTTGCATGCTTAAAAATTCTCAGTTTCATTTGTTAATGTGCATTTGTTATAGAGAAGACAGATCACTAAATAAGCCAATATATAAAGACACCATTAATCAAAAGGTGTGTTTGATTTTCAGTATCAAAAGCAGCAGACTACAACCTTGGTCACAGGGTCTGCTGGTCTTCCTTGTTACACCACTTACCAGATTAAATAAAGCAGGGGATTACACTGGTAACTCTGCTCACCTGGTTTCTTAGGTCTGAATAACTTGCTAATTTTAAAGTGAACGGAAAAACCAGCAGACCTGTGGCTCTCCAGGACCATGGTTGCAGACTTTCCCAAAATTTCTAACCCTAAAACCCACTCAATGAGCAAATTATTTTTTTTATAATGTAGATCGACATGTTTAAATATGGGAATTACAATGTGTTTAAATCATATTCTCTGAATACAACCACACTGACAGCAAAATCGGCGCAGTTCATGCACTGTAGCATGTATAATGTTCAATTTGATTGATGTGAATTTCAATGGACAGTCAATAGACTCACAATGCTCTTCAACTCCATCCATCAACCATCAGATGATCCCAATCCACTGTTTGGGAACTGCAGGTCAATAGGATATTTTTGTTGCACTGAAAAAACTGTCCACTGGAGGGCAGAAGAATAAATTAATTAGTCTGTGATGCACTTTCCACTCCAGTACAAACCTGACGGACTGCATTACAATCACATCTTTGCAACAATCACACTGCTGCAATGTCATGGAACTGTTAGGATAACATTGTTTGTGGGCTGGAGGGGGCTGCTTGAATAAACTGGTGCTGCAGGTCAAGCCAAGCTGATCCAGCAGAGGGCGACAGAGAAACAGACCCACTACTGAAACTGAGACCCACCTGCAGGGTTTAAACACGTTATTTATAGCGCCATGCAAATAAGGGAGTGATTTGAGCTCCTTTCACAGCTCAGAGGGACAGCCCCGTGTCTGCTTATAGACCTGCAGGTGTGAGGAGGGGTGAACCAGACTGCACATAATGTTAAAGTATCACTGTAATTATTGGACAGAAAGGACAATGCTCTCTCTTAGATTATATGGCTTATATGGAGAAAGGGAGATCAGCATGAACAGTGTTCTTCCAGTTCTTTCTTATATTCTACAACAGCAAGGTTTGAATAAAATCTAAGCAAAGCCTTACATGTTGTGTAGTGACAGCTGAATGTGTGAGGAGTATAACACACTCAATATAACATTGATTATCAGAGATGATTTAATTCATAGCACTTTGTATTAGTGTTGCACTGCAGAATTTTATTAATGTTGCACTCCTGCCTGCTGTTGCTGACTCCATGCCCTCATTGTGAGTGGGAAGGTCTCATTAGCATCAGTCCCTGAGCTCCTTTTTAAAACAGGAGGGCCAGTGAGCGGAGAGGATGGACAGTGCGCACACAGCTTCTACACATCAGGGGAGCCACCAACTAATTAGAGAAGAATTCATTCACAACCTTAAATGTTCTTCATGCTGTGAAATGTAGGGCTGGAATCCTGAGCTGCTGTGATTGGCTGAGTGCTGAGGCTCCTCCCTCTCCATCTCCCTGACCGGCCCATTATAGCTGCGTCCTGCAACCTCTCCTCTCCTCACACTGCTCATCTCTCAGCTGGACAGTAAGGGCCATTCACACCACACACTGACAACATGCTGGGGACACTCTGCACTCTCATCACTGTGCTCTCATGTAAGAATCTTATATTTATAATTATTAAAAAATTCAAATGTAACTTTAATGTTTCTTACATGAGCTTTTTATTTCCCAGGTGTTAGTGGAGTGACAGTGGTGACACAGAAGCCTCCTGTTCTGTCAGTGAGGAAAGGAGATACGGCCACTATGGACTGTAACCTCGGGACTGTGACTGGTCATGCTGCTCGCTGGTGCAAGCAGGTTCCAGGTGGAGTTCCTCAGTATGTCCTGGGTGTCTACCACTCTCACAGCTCTCCCACATATGGAGCTGGTTTCTCCTCTCCCCGCTTCACTTCCAATCACCAGAGTAAATCAGATTATCGATTGATAATTAAAACAGTGGAGGCAGGAGACTCAGCAGTGTATTACTGTTTCACGCATGACAACTCTGTAGATGAGTACATATCACAGTGATTCACACCATGACAAAAACCTCTGAGCTTCACTTCTGCTTTAAAGCTGCTTCAGAAAGGAAAGATGATGTGCATTTACTCAAGCTGAACCAGTGATCTCTCAGCCATGGAGCCATTTCATCTACAGAGTAATATTACCAGAGAAAAGTCACCAGTTGCCAAAGCTCAGGAAAATTATAAGAGAGACAATCAAAGGAGTCGATCAGCAAAAAGACGCCAAACAACACCAGTCTGTTAAGTGAACATATGTTTGGCATCTGCCATAACAACACTTTTCACAGTATGTAACTCAACTCAACCAGTCAGCTGCTTATGTACTTCTGTTTATGCATGCTATTCCTTTCCAACAAGAAAACAAAAATCACTATATGCTAAGGATGCCAATCATATAGAAATGATTTGTTCTTCTGAAACAACACCCAGCTTGTTACATTTATTTATGAATTCAACAGGTGCTCTTGTCTGGAGTGACTTACACAGTTTACATTCTTTAGATGCAAACCATTTACGCATCTGGATATTTACTGAAGCAAATTAGGCTAAGTACCTTGATCAAAGGTACAACATTTCCTCCCTACCTGGGAATCTAACTTACAACTTTGGACTCACAAGCCAAGGTTCTTTACGATTATGCCACACTGCCCTTCCTCTACATAATCTCTGTATTCCTAAAATGTTGTAAAGGATATTCTCTGATTGATAGAAGTCTGTATTACCCAGGGCATACAAAGCTCTTACAAATTATCATGTGCAATTAGGATGTGTTAAGACAACACTAACAAACATGATTTCATAGACAAGAGACTGATCATTTCAGTGTCCTTATTAATTATTATTATCAGAACAAATTGGCTATATTTAACGTGATGCATAGATCTGACTCAGGCCACAGTATATTCACACACATCTATTGGTTGAATAACACTTGATTAACTTGTCACTGATCTGCTTTGACTTTTGAAGAATATCTGCTGAGAGGAGCTGATCGGCTGAACCCTTGTTTCAGGAAACTGATTGGCTGAGTGGAGGCTCCTCCCTGTTCGTCTTCCTGACTGGCCCCATATAGCTGGATCCCGCAGCCTCTCCTCTCCTCACATTCCAACCTGCTCATCTCTCAGCTGGACAGTAAGGGTCAGAGCACATGCTGGTTTATTTAAGTCACTACCTGGCTGAAGAAATCCCTTAAGTTGTTTACTCTGGGCCTTCATTTGCTGGTTATGTGTAGGATATCACTAAATCCTGATACAGCGGTCTGTGACTCTGAATTGTGTGGCTGCACCTTCACGTCTGCACCTCGTTGTATCACCATGACATGCGTTCCTCCATCCTCCGTTCCTCCATTTATTTGATGTGTCCAAATAAATTGCAATCACAGCTTTATTTCCCGGTGAGGGAATGCCTGCTGATTGGCTGTACGATCCCCATCATCTCATCACCTCTGTATGAGTCCTCAGGTCAGCACTATTAATACGAGATGAGCTCCCAGTTTAATGTAATGTGGGCAAGTAAACATAGACTGTCTTTTAATAGGCTGCAAATTTGCAAGCTGTTTATCATATTTTGTCATTTCCACAAAATTATTTTCTTCATAAGCATTTACATTTTCTATAGTATTTTCGGTCGCTGTCCGGCGTATTATTTTGAAATTACTTTACCTCTGCGTTTCTGTATCCATGTCAACCCTTGTCTTGCAATTGGCTGTCATTGGGAGTTCAGAAGCTTGCCTTTTTCCATCTCCCTGACCGACAGCTCAAATGTTTTTTTTTTGTCCTTTAAAGCAAATGCTGCTTTTAATTATTATATATTTGTGTATGGATATTCTGTTCAAGAATGAGGAAGGAGTTTCTTTTTTTGCCTTGCGTTAAAAAACAGAAAAGAACTGTGATACGCTGTTGGCCTCCCAGCAAAATAAGTATTGTACCTTACTGAACCTGTGTTTAGCAGTTGTCTATGACCATGAAATGCTCTTTTTTGTACGTCGCTTTGGATAAAAGCGTCTGCCAAATGAATGTAATGTAATGTAATGTAATGTTCTACGCCAAGTTTAATTTGAATTGAGTAGCTCTGATTGGCTGAGTGCACAAGCTCCTCCCTCTCTATCTCCCTGACTTGCTCCTTATAGCTGGGTCCTGCAGCCTCTCCTCTCCTCACACTCCAGCCTGCTCATCTCTCAGCTGGACAGTAAGGGCCGTTCACACCACACACTGACAACATGCTGGGGACCCTCTGCACTCTCATCACTGTGCTCTCATGTAAGAAATACCAAATGATGCAAGCAACTAACTAAAATAAAAATTATTTAAACTTTTGATATTGTTTAATTATATTGATATTGCATTTTAAAATGTGCTTTTTATTATCTCATGAAAGAATTTTCTGTTCCAGGTGTGAGTGGACTGATAGTGGTGACACAGAAGCCTCCTGTTCTGTCAGTGAGTAAAGGAGATACGGAGGTTACTATGGACTGTAACCTCGGGACTAATGATGCTGCTCGCTGGTACAAGCAGGTTCCAGGTGGAGCTCCTCGGTTTGTGCTGTATTTCTACCATCAATATAGCTCTCCCACATATGGAGATGGATTCTCCTCAAACCGCTTTACCTCCAGTCACCAGTCAACATCAGATTATCGATTGATAATTAAAAATGTGGAGGCAGGGGACTCAGCAGTGTATTACTGTAGCACATGGGACAGCTCTCTGGGTGGTTACGTATCACAGTGATTCACACCATGACAAAAACCTCTGAGCTTCACTTCTGCTTTAATGCTGCTTCAAAAATGAAGAGAATTTCACACTCAGAGCAGGATGTGAATTCACTCAAGCTGAGCCAGGACTTCTCAACCGTGTCAGTAACAGCATAGACCATGTAACTCTGTACATCTGAATTGTTTGGATGTACCCACAGTCTGCATCTCTTAGCATCACCACTACATGCTGAATCAGCATCTCCAGTGCCTCTCAAAGCAAATGCTGCTCCGCCATCTTCAGACTGAGTCTGTAGTTAGAGAAGAAGAACAAGAATCCTGCAGAATTCTGTCCCCTCCCCTCTGATGCTCCTATACCAGGAGTCACACAGCATTCATCAGCATTCAAACGTTGAGGAAGTGACTGACTCTGGAGTTCGGTAATTTCTCTACAACAGACATCTGCTAAGCTTTACGCAACACCTTCCTTCACAAATCTAGTCCACAATGAAGGTCATCAGCTGTGGATGGAGACATCCCTCCTCCAAAACAGGCCCCATCCCCTAACTAACTGCACATAATTAGAAGCCCAGATCTATCATTTCATCAAATAAATCTGAATGGTCATGAGAGCCATTACACCTGACGAGGCAAAACAGAGATTAACAGAAAATATGGTTATTTTCAATGAGGAAAGTTCTCTGCAAGAAGATGAATAACTTTTCTTTAATTGGACTTTGTTAAAATGACATTACATAACATTCTAGGCATTTCGATGACACTTTTATCCAGTGAAACTTATTCAGCTTACAATCTTTTACACGGACCCCGTCTATACAGCTGGGTATTTACCGAAGTAATTCAGGTTCCCACCAAGTAATTGAACCCAATCTCGTTTATATTTCAAGGCATTCTTATTTATATTTCTAAACAATCATGCCACACTACCACCATCAATGGGTAGCATCTAAGACATTCAATAATTATTCACAAGGGTAATTGTCCTCTTCTGTCCTGCAGTGATTTCCATAATTTCATGATGAAGTTGAACTTGTTGTCCTTTGGAGGTTCGGTGCCTGGAGATGGAGGGGCCCTGCTGCAAGGCCTAGGAATTTAGTGTTGCACAGACTTCTAGTTATACTAGAGAAAACTCTCCTCGCTTCAATCTGTCCCATTTTCTGTTCTGGCGATAAGCCTTGAAACAAAAAGTTATATTACCCAGTGACCTGAGGGGTTGCCACACCCCAGCCTTAGGTTGTGTCTTTGCAGAGATCTTACCCATCATAGGAATGAGTCACAACATGCACCCAGTCATCAACTGCCTTCTGTGCTCGGCGGTTCAGATCACAACATCGCGACAGAACGTGATCGGGCTTTCTCCTGTGCCAAAGCCCGGAACTCGCTCCCTCCCCATAAACGCATGTGGCAAGCTGAGTGCCACCGCTCGGTTTCACAGACGAGAGAGAGACGGTATTTATTTCCAGGACGCGATTGCGTCTTTTTATTTTGCGGCCGCCACGCGGCTTTCGGTTTTGTTACAAATACAAGCTGTGCTGCAGGTTCTCGCAGCACTTCCTCCGTCTCCAGTCAGCACCCCGTCTGCCTCCGTAGACCGCCTTTTAAGCGCCCAGGCTCACTGTCGAGGTAATCAGCACATTGTCAATCAATCAAATAATTAAACAGCGGTGCTGATTAGCAATCCCCAACAGCACACAAAACCAGGATACAGCTACTGTAGAAACCGATAGTTTACAACCCAGCCTCAGCTTTATTCTGGTATAGCTTGAGTCAGTATTTCCAACAACAAGCCCACTGATTTAATTATAATTACAATGGCTGGGAATTAGAATAATAGTGGAATAATGGGTACCACAGTGAGATTTTTTCAGGTAAAAGTTTAAGTGACCTCTGACACCTGCACATTCTTTCTGTGGCCGGTTGCACCTTGTGCTTGTCTCTGGCCTGAGCTTTTGAAGTTACCCACATTTTTCACTCCTGAACACCCTAAATGCTGTCTCCTTGGACAAGACCATCAAATGCACAAAAATGTCCCAACACACGACTATGCGACCCTCTCTCAATTTCAGTTTAAAAACTTACTACAGAGATACATTTGAAACAAGGGACTCTGGTGTGACTTTTTATGGAGAATCTTCAGGGTCCCCCATTTAGGTTTTAAAACCTGTTCACAGAGACATCTCCAAACTGGATCAGACCACTTTTGAATCACTTTCTGCACTGTCATTTAAATCCTCGAAAGGCTCTTTGAGTGTTCTCTCGTTGATTTCAGTTCAGACTTGTGTCCACAGTGTGTTTCAGTTCCCTCTTGCTGTGCTCAAACTGAGCTGAGGTTTTTGTACGGGGGTGTACATCATCTGTATCACTGTGGTATTTGGCCAAGGCACCAAGTTGATTGTCACTGGTAAGTCTCTTTTCATTCCTTTATTTTCTCTGTCATTCTTTGTGTGCCAATTAGTTATTGTGTGGTTTTTTCAGACATATACTTTTGGAGCGTAATGTAGTTTAAATTATGAAATGCTAGTTTGTGCTCTCTCTGATTGTTCATTTTGGATCGTTCCATTCCTCAAGAGAGAAAATGACTTATCAGTATAGACTCTTGGTGTTTCTTTTTTCTTCTTTTAAATGCGTAGTTTCCAGATATCTAGAACATTCATGTAACAGCCTACTTTTTATCTTATGAAGATGAGGTCTCAGTGAATAATCTTTTGATAGAAAGTAAGTTTAAATCCAGTACAGTTGTCAGTTTATTCAAAACCTGAATATCGACAGTATTAAATCTGCCACCCAAATAAGTACGCCTACTTGAACTGTCATATTCTTGAAAGTGACTTTAAAGCTGACCTAAAATGCCATACCGAAAATTCTACTTGAAGCCTATTAATTTCCTATGTGTCTTTGCCTACATATTTTTGAATGTTCATTTGATTAAAAAAAACATCCCGTTATTCGTGTCAAGCATTTCTAAATATGAATGGCCTGATTCTATTAATTAAATCTTCGCTAATTTACTGCATTTATTCCTCTGTTTCAGACTCCTCTCTTGCTGCGCCTACCCTCTCTCTCCTGCCTCCATCCAGCGAGGAGCTGAAGACAGACAAAGCCACGCTGGTGTGCCTGGCACAGATGTCTGTTGGGTTCGCTGATGTCAGCTGGACATCGGGCGGGAAACCAGTTACCGGCGGGGTTTTTACCGGCACCGCCGAACAGAAACCCGACAAAACCTTCGGTTTGAGCAGCTTCTTAACCATCACGCCCTCCGACTGGATTACCGACCGTGTCTTTACCTGTAAAGTATCTGTCGGGTCTAAAACCTCAGAGAAAAGTATCAAAAAGTCTGACTGCAGCGAGTAAATTGAGGCTGTTGTGTGACGTTATTGCTTATTTTATTTTGATTACCATGGTTTTCCATCTGCAATAGTTTAGCAGCCCATTATCAATAAATTGATTTATGGCAATACCATAAGACTTTTTCAGGAGTAGATTTTCAAGTTTAACATTATTATTTGCTCTTAAACCTATGAAGTGTGTTTTTGCTATCTTTGTGTTTGCATTGTGAGATTAAATAAAGACTGTTGCATGTTTAAAAATACTCAGTTTCATTTGTTAATGTGCATTTGTTATAGAGAAGACAGATCACTAAATAAGCCAATATATTCTTTCTTATAAAACTGGAGTAGAGACACCATTAAAGAAAGTGTGTTTGATTTTCAGTTTCAAAATCAGCAGACTACAACCCTGGTCACAGGGTCTGCTGGTCTTCCTTGTTACAGCAGTTAATAGATGAAATAAAGCAGGGGTCTACACAGGTAACACTGCTCACCTGTTTTCTTACATCTGGATCACTTGCTAATTTTAAGGTGAAAGATAAAAACAGCAGACCTGTGGCTCTCCAGGAACATGGTTGCAGACTTTCCCAAAATTTCTGACCATGAGGTCCATCAATGAGCAAATTAATTTTTTTATAATGTAGATCGACAAGTTTAAATATGGGAATTACATTGTGTTTTAATTCATATTCATATACAACCACAGTGACAGCAAAATCAGTGCAGTTCATGCACTGTAGCATGTATAATGTTCAATTTGATTGATGTGAATTTCAATGGACAGTCAATAGACTCACAATGCTCTTCAACACCATCCATCAACCATCAGATGATCCCAATCCACTGTTTGGGAACTGCAGGTCAATAGGATATTTTTGTTGCACCGAAAGAACTGTCCACTGGAGGGCAGAAGAGTAAATTAATTAGTCTGTGATGCACTTTCCTCTCCAGTGCAAACCTGACGGACTGCATTACCATCACATCCCTGCAACAATCACACTGCTGCAATGTCATGGAACTGTTAGGACAACATTGTTTATGGGCTGGAGGGGGCTGCTTGAATAAACTGGTGCTGCCGGTCCAGCCAAGCTGATCCAGCAGAGGGCGACAGAGAAACAGACCCGCTACTGAAACTGAGACACACCTGCAGGGTTTAAACATGTTATTTATAGCGCCATGCAAATGAGGGAGTGATTTGTGCTCCTTTCACAGCTCAGAGGGACAGCCCCATGTCTGCTTATAAACCTGCAGGTGTGAGGAGGGATGAACCAGACTGCACATAATGTTAATGTATCACTGTAATTACTGGACAGAAATTGAGGACAATGCTCTCTCTTAGACTGGCTTATATGGGCGATCAGCATGAACAGTGTTCTTCCAGTTCTCTCTTATATTCTACTGCAGCAAGGTTTGAATAAGTAAAGCCATAAATGTTGTTTAGTGACAGCTGAATATTTGAGGATTATGAGAGTGAAGACCCTGAATATACCATTGAGTTGCAGAGATGATTAAATTCATAGCACTTTGTATTAGTGTTGCACTGCAGTATTTTATTATTGTTGCTCTCCTGCCTGCTGTTGCTGACTCCATGCCCTCATTATGAGTGGGAGAGTCTAATTAGCATCAGTCCCTGAGCTCCTTTTTAAACAGGAGGGACAGTGAGCAGTGAGGATGGACAGTGCACACACAGCTTCTACACTTCTGGGGAGGCACCAGCTGATTGGAGAAGAATTCATTCACAACTTTAAATGTTCTTTATGCTGTGAAATATAAGGATGGATTCCTGAGCGGCTGTGATTGGCTGAGTGTGAGGCTCCTCCCTCTCCATCTCCCTGACCGGCTCCTTATAGCTAGGTCCTGCAGCCTCTCCTCTCCTCACACTCCAACCTGCTCATCACTCAGCTGGACAGTAAGGGCTGTTCACACCACACACTGACAACATGCTGGGGACCCTCTGCACTCTCATCACTGTGCTCTCCTGTAAGAAACTTATATTCATTCAACTTATTTCAAATATTAATGCAATGTAAATGTTTCTTACATGTGTTCCTTATTTCCCAGGTGTGAGTGGAGTGACAATGGTGACACAGAAGCCTCCTGTTCTGTCAGTGAGTAAAGGAGATACGGCCACTATGGACTGTAACCTTGGGACTGTGACTGGCAGTGCTGCTCGCTGGTACAAGCAGGTTCCAGGTGGAGCTCCTCAGTTTGTGCTGTATCTCCACCACACTCACAGCTCTCCCACATATGGAGCTGGTTTCTCCTCCCCCCGCTTCACTTCCAATCACCAGACTACATCAGATTATCGATTGATAATTAAAACTGTAGAGGCAGGAGACTCAGCAGTGTATTACTGTCACACATGGGACAGCTCTGCTGCAGAGCACGTATCACAGTGATTCACACCATGACAAAAACCTCTGAGCTTCACTTCTGCTTTAAAGCTTCTTCAGAAAGGAAAGAACTTCATACTCGGAGAAGGATGTGAATTTATTCACGCTGAGCCAGGACTTCTCAGCTATGTCAGTAACAGCATGAGGCCTCAACCATTGGTGTTAGAAACCCTTCCTGGAGGGCTAGAGCACATGCTGGTTTATTTAAGTCGCTACCTGGCTAAAGAAATCCCATAAGTTGTTCTGTGGGCCTTCATTTGCTGCTAATGTGTAGGATATCACTAAATCCTGATGCAGCGTTCTGTGACTCTGAACTGTGTGGATGTACCTTCACATCTGCACCTCTTTGTATCACCATGACATGCTGCTCCTCCATCTTCAGACTGAGATTGTAGTTACAGGAGCAGAGCAAGAATCCTTTAGGATTCTGTCCCCTCCCCCTGACACACCCACTCCAGGAGTCACACAGCGTTCATCAGCATTCACACATGGAGGCAGTGACTCACTGTCTGGTGCTCTCTAATGTCTGTTCTATAGACATCTGCAAAGCTTTACTTAGGAGACTCCAAATTAAACAAAGAAAGCAGAGCAGCACCCACCGCCATTCACCGCTTCATTTACAGAGTGAACCACTAATAACGTGAGCTGATGCGCTAAGTAAACAGTATGAAATTTTCTTTCACAGATCAGTTGCATAGTTGAGTCATCCCCTGTGAGTGGTGATGCCTCTCCTCCAGAACAGGCCCCACCTCCTCCCTTACTGCACATTGGACTTCTGTTTAATGGTATTACATAACATTTTATACATTTAGTACACGTGTTTATCCAGAGCGAATTACTCAGCTTACATAATTTTTTAAATTAATCAATTTATACAGCTGAATATTTACAGAAGCAATTCAGGTTCTCGCTGAGTAATTGAAGCCAGTCTTGGAGTTGAAAGCGAAATTCCTTCATCTTTATGCCACACTACCACCATCAGTGGGTAGCATCTAAAACATTCAATAATTTTTCAAAAAGGTCATTTTCCTCTTTTTTCCTGGGGTGATACCCATTATTTCATGATGAAGGTGTGGAAGAAACAAATTCAGTGTGGTAGAAATGAAATGGTATATGCAAAAAGGAAACCTGTTTGAAAGCCACATAAAATAACTATTAAAATGCATTATTGCATATTTTCATTAATAACTGACTGTACAGTTGACAGCCACTTTGTGGTATTAGGTACACAATTACAGGGAGCCTTCTTTCGTTCCCCAGAACCTTTGATTGGCTGAGTGCAGAAGCTCCTCCATCTCCATCATCCCTGATCGAATTCTTATAGCTGGGACCTGCAGCCTCCCCTCTCTTCACACTCCAACCTGCTCATCTCTCAGCTGGACAGTAAGGGCCGTTCACACCACACACTGACAACATGCTGGGGACCCTCTGCACTCTCATCACTGTGCTCTCATGTAAGAAACTTATATTTATAATTATTTAAAAATTCAAATGTAACTTTAATCTTTCTTACATGAGCTTATTATTTCCCAGATGTGAATGGAGTGACAGTGGTGACACAGAAGCCTCCTGTTCTGTCAGTGAGTAAAGGAGATACGGCCACTATGGACTGTAACCTTGGCACTGTGACTAATAGAGTTGCTAGCTGGTACAAGCAGGTTCCAGGTGGAGCTCCTCAGTTTGTGCTGTATTTCTACCACTCTCACAGCTCTCCCACATATGGAGCTGGATTCTCCTCCCCCCGCTTCACTTCCAGTCATCAGAGTAAATCAGATTATCGATTGATAATTAAATCTGTGGAGGCAGGAGACTCAGCAGTGTATTACTGCAGGACATATGACACCTCTGCGAGTGAGATCGTATCACAGTGATTCACACCATGACAAAAACCTCTGAGCCTCACTTCTGCTTTAAAGCTGCTTCAGAAAGGAGAGAAGATGTGCATTTACTCAAGCTGAACCAGGCTCTCTCAGCCATAGAGCCATTTAAGCAATGTTAGCAGATAAAAGTCTCCAGTTGCCAAAGCTGGACAACTACAAGCAGCAAAGTCAAAAACATCAATCAGCAAGATGTCACCAAAAATCAACAGTCAGTAAAGTGTTTGTATATTTGACATTTGTAATAATAGAAGTGTTCACCGTGTCTAACTCAATCCAGCCAGTCGACTGTTTAGGTACTTCACTTTGTACATGCTATATCTTCCCCAAAAAAGAACATAAATACCTACATGCTGAGCACATGGAAATTATTCATTCTTCTGAAGCAAAACCCACCCCATTACATTTATATTTAAGGCATTCAGCAGGTGCTCTTGTTTAGAGCAACGTAAACTGCTTGCATCCTTTGCATACAATTCATTTGTAAGGCGGAATATTTACTGGAGCAATTTAGGCTAAGTGCCTTGTTCATGGAAACAACAGTTATTCCCACCCCGGGAATCCAACCTATAACTCTGGAGTCACACGCCCATTTTCCTAATCATTATGTGACGCTGCCCCCACGTTATGTAATCTTTGTCTCCTTACAATGTTTAAAGATCTTTGATAAAAATACGCATTACCCAGGGTACACAATGCTCACACTAATGATCTTTTACAACAATGATGGT
Source organism: Anguilla japonica (assembly GCA_025169545.1). Lineage (NCBI taxonomy): Eukaryota > Metazoa > Chordata > Actinopteri > Anguilliformes > Anguillidae > Anguilla > Anguilla japonica. The sequence goes on along the minus strand of CM045899.1, from coordinate 25,157,483 downwards.
TTAAGACATAATATGAACATGTGATTTAATTACTGAGGTGCTGATATTATTGATGGCTTCATTAATTATATTAATAAAACAATGTCAACATTTCTTCTGACTTAAGATTCTGACTACAGAACGTTCACACACTCCTGTTGATTGAATAGGAATTGAATAACATTTCACTTATGTGCAAGATGTGTATATCTCCAATATGACTAATTGTATGAAATCTGCAGCGAGCAGCTGACTGGCTAAACCTTAGCTTTAGAGAAATTCTGATTGGTTGAGTTCAGAAGCACATCCCTTCACATTTTCCTTTATAAGCAATGCTGTATTCTCTCCTCTCCTCACACTCCAACCTGCTCATCTCTCAGCTGGACAGTAAGGGCTGTTCACTCCACACACCGACAACATGCTGGGGACACTCTGCACTCTCATCACTGTGCTCTCATGTAAGAATCTTGTATGTATAATTATTTAAAAATTCAAATGTAACATTAATGTTTATTATATGAGCTTTTTATTTCCCAGGTGTGAGTGGAGTGACAGTGGTGACACAGAAGCCTCCTGTTCTGTCAGTGAGTAAAGGAGGTACGGCCACTATGGACTGTAACCTCGGGACTGTGACTGATCATATGGCTTATTGGTACAAGCAGGTTCCAGGTGCAGCTCCTCAGTTTGTGCTGTTTTTCCACCATGCTCTCGGCTCTCCCACATATGGAGATGGATTCTCCTCCAGTCACTTCACTTCTAATTGTCCAACTAATTCCGACTGTCAGTTAATAATTAGCAATGTGGAGGCAGGAGACTCAGCAGTGTATTACTGTAGCACATGGGACAGCTCTGCGAGTGAGAACGTATCACAGTGATTCACACCATGACAAAAACCTCTAAGCTTCACTTCTGCTTTAAAGCTGCTTCTGAAAGGAGTTCCAGCTCTGAGCAGGGTGTGAATTCACTCAAGCTGACCTAACGTCTCTCAGCCATGTCAGTAACAGTAGTCTGTATATGACAAAATTCTGCCTAAATCATCCTGCATGCTCACTGTGTTCTTTGTAGAAATGTATCATTTTGTGACTTTTTTCTTTCATGAAAGAAATCTAATATCACAAATTTAATGGAGTTTTTTGTCAGAGTTTTCACATCTTAGCTCATTTGGAACTCCTGTGTGGTGATAGAATACATACTGTATGTAACTTTTGGGGCATGGGATAGTCTATAGGGGACACAGAAAAGTCCTGTTCTGACAGTGAAATCTGAAAGTGACTTCAGGACTTTAACTCACAAAAATGTAAAACGTTTGAATTCGTACTCAGGCTACCAGTGGGTATGACATTACTGATCTCCTCCTTTTGCCCCAAATGCCCCTTTTGATTTGATGAAAATTGTATATTTCTATTATTGTTGCAACGCTGTCATTAGACTTCATTCATTCATTTCTGTAAGGTACATCCCGCACAATCTAGTGTAAGTTTTCTCGGTTGGTGTGCCCTTTGAGCACCTGCCCTTCAAAAGGTCTCTGCACAGCCATACACACAGGAGCCTGTCACTCTGGCCCACACCTATTTTACACCTGGAAACCCATGTGTGACGTTAAATCATATGCATTATTTCTACTTCGTCAGCACCATTAACATTAAGCCGTGAGCACAATTTACAATAATTTGTCAGCATGAATTATATCGTGTGCACATGAATTTTAAATTTCAGAATCTCTGTCACATCCGTAGATGAAAACCACACGCAGCAAAATCAAATGAGTCGATCAGTACGCACTCAGTAAAGTGATGATATATCTGGCATCTACAGTAACAACAGCTTTTCACTGTATTTAAGTTAGTCCAAACAATCTACTGATTATGACCTTCTGTTCTGAAAAATGCAGTATCTTCCGAAAGAGAAAACAGAAATCCCCATCTGCTAAAGATGCCAATCATAAATTTCTAATAAATTTCTAGTTCTACCGAAAAACGACCCAGCGATTTGCATTTGATGCATTCAACAGGTGCTCTTGTCCACAGTGACTTACACAGTTTACAATCTTAACCTGCAATCCATTTACACAGCAGGATATGTACAGAAGCAAATTAGGCTAAGTACCATGAACAAGGGTTCAACAGTTATTCCCCACCTGGGAATCCAGCCTATGCCTTTGCAGTTGCAAGCCCATTTTCTTGACAATAATTATACACTGGCCCTCCTGTACGTAATCTTTTTACAATGATGTACAGAACACTCACTGATAAAATTTTGCATTACCTAGGGTACACAGAGCTTTCAGTTATTACCTTGTCCATTAATGATGTTTCAATATATAACAGAAATAACACACACGATTTAATAACCAAGGGAACATCAGTGTCCTTATTAATTATAATAGTAAACACAGAATGTCTATATTTCAGCTGATCTGAGGTTCTAATTGTTCAAGAGGCCTCATCTCCAATTTGACTTGTTTTAATGAATCTGCTGAAAGCAGCGAACTGAACTGAACAGCAGACTGAACTCTTCATTTGGAAACCTATGATTGGCTGAGTACATTGGCTCCTCCCTTTACATTCCCCCTTAAAGCCAATAATACAGTCTCTCCTCAGGCTCCTCACACTCCAACCTGCTCATCTCTCTGCTGGACAGTAAGGGCCGTTCACACCACACACTGACAACATGCTGGGGACACTCTGCACTCTCATCACTGTGCTCTCATGTAAGAAACATATTCATTCTTATTTCCGTATTTGAACTTAGAAACTTAAATGTGTGTTTGCCTTTGGTGAGGATGGGCTATTTTGTGTAATATTTTTAAAACATCTCATTTTTTGCTTTCACAGGTGTCAGCAGCCAGAAGGTTTTGACACAGAAACCCTCAGTGCTGAGTGTGAATGAACACCAGAACACCAGTATGGACTGTAATATTGCCCGAGATGAAAATTATTATGTTTACTGGTACAAGCAGGTTCCAGGCAGTGCTCCTCAGTATGTGCTGCGTTTCCACCACACACTCAACTCTCCTGATAACTATGGAGCTGGGTTCTCCTCCAGCCGCTTTACCTCCACAGCCCAGAGTGAAACAGATTATCAGTTAATAATTACTAATGTGGAGGCAGGAGACTCAGCAGTGTATTACTGTCACACATGGGATAACTCTACTAAAGAGGAGGTATCACAGTGATTCACACCATGACAAAAACCTCTGAGCTTCACTTCTGCTTTAAAGCTGCTTCAATAACCCCATAGAAGTTGAGTGTTTTTTTTTTTACAGCTGAAACAGGATCTCTCTGTGCTGGAAACAATTTCCTCAGTCAAGAACTAAGAATGTACAGTAGTATTTCTTCCTCAATACACACATATACTGTATATTCTATAAACATTAACTTACAGAACAGGCCCCCAAACTGGCACAGAAGTGTATATTATCAAAGAAAATGGTCAAAATAATTTGATTCTCATAATTTAATAACAACTCATTGTACAAAAATGACAACCAAAACTGTTGTCTGTATTTGTAACATACCACGCCTGGAACAATTTTTTTTTTCAATTGTAGATTCAGTCCAGATTGCTGTATGCATATTTCCCCAGCTCTGACTGCACATACTGAAGCCTGATTAAAATGCTGCAGGTCTGGGTTGTCTATAATGATGTCACTCACTCCGGCTATAGTTTCAGGGAGACTGGTTTCATTAAAAATTATATTTTATATTATTCAATTATTCCCATATATACAGTAAGCAAAGAGCCTATTCAGTTGGGAAAATTGCAACTGGACTACATTTCATTATATGATACCTTTTATGTCCTGATATTAAAGCACTTTACACTGAAAGGACCGAATTGACCTTAATTTCCACTAATGTGTGGGATCCACAGGGATGATGCATGACAGCCATATTGTGATGGTCATCAGGTGAGGGGGACAGGGAGGGACAATTGGACCAGTTAAAGAATCAATCACCTGGTCTGGTTTAATAAACAATCAGAAGGTTCACCAAAAATGGAAACATTATTTCACTGAATGACTCTTTTCTAGAGATTAAATGAATGAGATCATACGATCCATCAGCTGCCATCAGGGCCATGCAAGTCAGTGCAGAGAGAATTAGAGGGGCAGGAGCACCAAGTGAAGAAAGGGCCACACCAGACCAGCTGTGTTGTAGAGATTTACCTGTGGGATCTGTTAGGGAGCCTCAGCTGTGCTGTAGAGATTTATCTGTGGCATCTGTTAGGGAGTTACAGCTGTCCTGTATAGGTTGACATGGGGGTTCTAATCGGGAAGAACAGATGTGCTATACAGATTTATTTTTTGATTCTGTTTGGGTATTGCAGATGTGCTGTCCATATTTACATGGTTCTGACAGGAATTACAGATGTGCTGTCAGCATTCAGATTTGTGTCCACAGTGTGTTTCAGTTCCCTCTTGCTGTTCTCAAACTGTGCTGAGGTTTTTGTACAGGGGTGTACATCATCTGTATCACTGTGGTATTCGGCCAAGGCACCAAGCTGATTGTCACTGGTAAGTCTCTTTTCATTTCTTTGCAAATGTTTTTAAATATGCAGTTTTCCATGATATTGTGTTGTTCTGTCTGACATAAATTTTTAGATTTTAAATAAGGCTTAAAAATTTTTCAAATGTAGCGTTGTTTACATCTCTTTCAATTCAATGCTGAGATACAAATCCAATGCTTCATGTCTGAAATGTTTTTTGTCTCTGTGGGTTTCAATTTATAAAAAAATTCATATTCAAAGAATATAGTCCTTTTGCTTCGTTTGGAATCCTGGTATTGTTTTTTTGCTAAATTATTTTTGAGAAAGATGTAATATTCTGTAATATTTTACTGAGAAATTTTATGTAAAACTGATATGTTATATTTGCTTTAATACAGGGCAAGTAATTGTCTGTTAACTCAATAATATATACACCTTTAATGAACTTCCCATTTTTCATCTTAACACCTAAATTATCTATTGATTATGCGTTGAACACAAAGTCTATTAAGCCATTAAGCCTCAAAAAGTAAAATCACTAACAGATTTATTTGAAATATTTATATTTATATTGTCAGTCAAAATTTGGTACAAATGACGTGATAGGCATGACAGTAATAGCAAACATCGTTCAGTCGATTTTTCACTCAGTTTAAAGGCGGTGGAAATAAAAAAGAATCACTGGAATGTTACACGACAAAGGTTGTTTGGTTCTGTAAGCGTTTGTTCGAATAGCACTTACATTTCTACCTAATGTGCGATACACATACTTGCTGGTCAAAATATGAGCACCCTTTCAATGAACCCGATATCTTATCATTTCTCTTTTTCAGATTCTTCTCTTGCTGCGCCTACCCTCTCTCTCCTGCCTCCATCCAGCGAGGAGCTGAAGACAGACAAAGCCACGCTGGTGTGCCTGGCGCAGATGTCTGTTGGGTTCGCTGATGTCAGCTGGACATCGGGCGGGAAACTAGTTACCGGCGGGGTTTTTACCGGCACCGCCGAACAGAAACCCGACAAAACCTTCGGTTTGAGCAGCTTCTTAACCATCACGCCCTCCGAATGGATTACCGACCGCGTCTTTACCTGTAAAGTATCTGTCGGTTCTAAAACCTCAGAGAAAAGTATCAAAAAGTCTGACTGCAGCGAGTAAATTGAGGCTGTTGTGTGAAATTATTGCTTATTTTATTTCTATTAGCATAGTTTTCCATCTGCAATAGTTTAGCAACCCATTATCAATAAATTGATTTATGGCAATACCTTAAGACTTTTTCAGGAATCGATCTTCAAGTTTAACATTATTATTTGCTCGTAAACCTATGAAGTGTGTTTTTGCTATCTTTGTGTTTGGATTGTGAGATTAAATAAATACTGTTGCATTCTTAAAAATACTCGATTTCATTTATGTGCGTTTGTTTTTGAAAGGAAGGCAGATTACTAAATAAGATCAAATCTGTGCTGCTGTTCAAAAGTTTACCAATATATTCTTTCTGTGAAAACTGGTGTAGAGACGCCATCAAACATAGTTTGATTTTTCAGTATCAAAAGCAGCAGACTGAAACCCTGGTCATGGACAGCCACAGGGTCTGCTGGTCTTCCTTGTTACAGCACTTACCAGATGAAATAGAGCAGGGGTCTACACAGGTAACACTGCTCACCTGATTTCTTGGGTCTGAATAACTTGCTCATTTTAAGGTGAAAGAAAAAACCAGCAGTCCTGTGGCTCTCCAGGACCATGGTTGCAGACTTTCCCAAAATTTCTAACCCTAAGGCCCACTCAATGAGCGAGTTATTTGTTTTATAATATAGACCAACAAGTTTAAATATATAGACTACAATGTGTTTTAATCATATTCTCTCAATACAACCACACTGACGCAAAATCAATGCAATGCATGCACTGTAGCATGTATAATGTTTAATTTGATTGATGTGAATTTCAATGGACAGTCAACAGAATTTTTTTTTTTTTTAATCCCATGTGTATCTCACAATGCTCTTCAATAATGCCCATCAACTATCAATAATCTCAATCCACTGTTTGGAGACTACTGGTCAATAGGATGGTTCTGCTTGCACTGAAAGAACTGTCCACTGGAGGGCAGAAGAGTAAATGAATAAGTCTGTGATGCACGTTCTTCTCCAGTTCAAACCTAATTGACGGCATTACCATCACATCCTTGCAACAATCACACTGCTGCAATGTCATGGAACTGTTAGGATAACATTGTATGTGGGCTGTGGAGGGGGCTGCTTGAATAAACTGGCGCTGCCGGTCCAGCCAAGCTGATCCAGCAGAGGGCGACAGAGAAACAGACCCACTACCGAAACTGAGACCCACCTGCAGGGTTTAAGCACGTTATTTATAGCGCCATGCAAATGAGGGAGTGATTTGAGCTCCTTTCACAGCTCAGAGGGGCAGCCCCGTGTCTGCTTATAGACCAGCAGGTGTGAGGAGGGGTGAACCAGACTGCACATTATGTTGCTGTAATGTTTTGGCAACGTTGCCATTTTGCTAGAAAAAAATTTAGTGTTGTCTGTTTCCGTGTGGTATGATGGAAAAGGGGGAGCAGTGCAGGCGATATCACGTCTCTCAAGTTTCTCTCCTGTTCCAACAACATTAGTAGGGCACTGCTACAGCCAAGGCAAAATAATGCTTTCTGTGCTTTCTGCTGATGCAGCTGCAGGTATGAAGAGGTGGTGGCAGAATGGATATGTTCTGGCAATGTTTATGTAATGCTGCAGCAATGTTTCACATTACTAGACATCAACAGAGATGCAACCATGTCTGGTAATACATTTGCACGTGTGGGGAGGGGTCATGGTCATTTAATTTACATTACTTATCACACTGTGACTGTGTGACAGCAACATCGTGAGGTTGTGTGTGAGTGGGGTTGGGGTGGAGTAGCAGGTGTGGCACTGTAGCGCTCTATCACAGTTTCTCCTGTGTGGCTCCAGTTCTGTGTAGGAGCTGAGAGAGCGGCGTCACTGGAACAGGGAGCACAGATACAGACAGCTGAGCCCATCACATATAGGGGATTCACAGTTACTGGACGGACAGTGAATTTCTCTCTCTTACGTACTTTATATATCATCTGATTGTGCCTGTGTCTGCCGGTGTGTTGGTGATTTTCTCCTTGTGTGTGAATGGGATTACTGGGCTCACTCCTGCCTGCTGTTGCTGACTCAATGCCTCCATTATGAGTGGGAGTGTCTCATTACCATCAGTCCCTGAGTTCCTATTTAAAACAGGAGAGACAGTGAGCAGAGAGAATGGACAGTACACATACAGCTTCTACACTTCTGAGGAGCCACCAGCTGATTAGAGAAGAATTCATTCGCTAGGCTGTGAAATAAATGCTGTTATTACATTATCACTAATGGAATGAAGTTGGAAAGAATCCTGGGCTGCTGTGATTGGCTGAGTGTAGAAGCTCCTCCCACTTCATCTCCCTGACTGGCCCCTTAAAGCTGGGTCCAGCACCCTACCCTCTCCTTGCACTCCAACCTGCTCATCTCTCAACTGGACAGTAAGGGCCGTTCACACCACACACTGACAACATGCTGGGGACACTCTGCACTCTCATCACTGTGCTCTCATGTAAGGGAAATCTCATAAAGGAAAAACCTAAATAAAATATAAAATTGATGTAACTTTCAACAGTTCTTAATAATATTTGTATTTTGAACTGAAATGTCATTTTTATTTTCTCACAAAAGCATATTTTTTCCCCAGGTGTGAGTGGAGTGACAGCGGTGACACAGAAGCCTCCTGTTCTGTCAGTGAGTAAAGGAGATACGGCCACTATGGACTGTAATGTTGGGACTGGGGGTGGTAGTGCTTACTGGTACAAGCAGGTTCCAGGTGGAGCTCCTCAGTTTGTGCTGCGGCTCTATGAAGGTGAAGACTCTCCAGATACATATGGAACCGGTTTCTCATCCAATCGCTTCACATCAACCCGTCAGAGTAATACAGACTCCCAATTCATAATTAAAAATGTGGAGGCAGGAGACTCAGCAGTGTATTACTGTGCTACATGGGATGACACTGCTAAAGAGTACGTATCACAGTGATTCACACCATGACAAAAACCTCTGAGCATCACTTCTGCTTTAAAGCTGCTTCAGAAAGGAAAGAACTTCAAACTCGAAGCAGGATGTGAATTCACTCAAGCTGAGCCAGGACTTCTCAACCATGTCAGTAACAGCATGAGGCCTCGACCACAGGTGTTAGAAACCCTTCCTGGAGGGCCACAGCACATGCTGGTTTATTTAAGTCTTCACCTGGCTAAAGAAATCCCTTAAGTTGTTTACTCTGGGCCTTCATTTGCTGCTAATGTGTAGGATATCACTAAATCCTGATACAGCGTTCTGTGAATCTGAACTGTGTGGCTGCACCTTCACGTCTGCACCTCTTTGTGTCACCATGACATGCTGCTCCTCCATCTTCAGACAGAGATTGTAGTTAGAGGAGCAGAGTAAGAATCCTTTACGGCTCTGTCCCCTCCCCTCTGACACCCCCACCCCAGGAGTCACACAGCATCCATCAGCATTCACACATGGAGGCAGTGACTCACTCTCTGGTGCTCTGTAATGTCTGTTCTACAGACATCTGCAAAGCTTTACTTAGGAGACTCCAAATTAAACAAAGAAAGCAGAGCAGCACCCGCCGCCATTCACCACTTCATTTACAGAGTGAACCACTAATAATGTGAGCTGATGCTCTAAGTAAACAGTATGAAATTTTCTTTCACAGATCAGTTGCATAGTTGAGTCATCCCTTGTGAGTGGTGATGCCTCTCCTCCAGAACAGACCCCACCTCCTCCCTTACTGCACATTGGACTTCTGTTTAATGGCATTACGTAACATGTTATACATTTTGTACGGAGCGAATTACTCAGCTCACATTATTTTTTAAATGAATCAATTTATACAGCTGAATGTTTGCTGAAGTAATTCAGGTTCCCACTGTGTATTTGAAGCAGAGTCTTGGAGTTGAAAATGAAGTTCCTTAATCATTATGCCACACTACCACGATCAGTAGGTAGCATTTAAAAGATTCAATAATTTGTCACACAGGTCTTTGTCCTCTTTGTTTCTCATGTGATACCCATTATATCATAATGGTGTTGAACAATTACAATGCATTAATAACTGACTGTACAGTTGACAGCCACTTTGTGGTATAAGGTACACAATTACAGGGAACCTTCTTTTGTTCCCCAGAACCTTTGATTGGCTGAGTGCAGAAGCTCCTCCCTCTCCATCTCCCTGACTGGCCCCTTAAAGCTGGGTCCAGCACCCTCTCCTCTCCTCACACTCCAAACTGCTCATCTCTCAGCTGGACAGTAAGGGTTGTTCACACCACACACTGACAACATGCTGGGGACACTCTGCACTCTCATCGCTGTGCTCTCATGTAAGGGAAATCTCATGAAGAAAAAACCTAAATAAAATATAACATTGATGTTACTTTCAACAGTACTCGATAATATTTGTATTTTGAACTGAAATGTCATTTTTATTTTCTCACAAAAGCATATTTTTTCCCCAGGTGTGAGTGGAGTGACAGCGGTGACACAGAAGCCTCCTGTTCTGTCAGTGAGTAAAGGAGATACGGCCACTATAGACTGTAATGTTGGGACTGGGGGTGATAGGGCTGTCTGGTACAAGCAGGTTCCAGGTGGAGTTCCTCAGTATGTGCTGTATTTCCACCACTCTTCGAGCTCTCCTAGCTATGGAGCTGGATTCTCCTCCCCCCGCTTCACATCCAATCATCAGAGTAAATCAGATTATCGATTGATAATTAAAACTGTAGAGGCAGGAGACTCAGCAGTGTATTACTGTGCCACATGGGACAGCTCTGCTGAAGAGTGGGTATCACAGTGATTCACACCATGACAAAAACCTCTGAGCCTCACTTCTGCTTTAAAGCTGCTTCAGAAAGGAGAGAAGATGTGCATTTACTCAAGCTGAACCAGGCTCTCCCAGCCATAGAGCCATTTAAGCAACGTTAGCTGATAAAAGTCTCCAGTTGCCAAAGCTGGACAACTACAAGCAGCAAAATCAAAAAATATCAGTCAGCAATAAGTCACCAAAAAACAACAGTCAAACGAAGTGTTTGTATATTTGGCATCTGTAATAATAGAAGTGTTCACCCTGTCTAACTCAATCCAGCCAGTTTGACTGTTTTTAGGCATTTCACTTTCTACATGCTACATCTTCCCCAAAAAAGAACATAAATGCCTACATGCTGAGCACATGGAAATTATTCATTCTTCTGAAGCAAAACCCACCCCATTACATTTATATTTAAGGCATTCAGCAGGTGCTCTTGTCCAAAGCAACTTAAACTGCTTGCATCCTTTGCATACAATTCATTTGTAAGACAGAATATTTACTGGAGCAAATTTAGGCTAAGTGCCTTGTTCAAGGAAACAACAGTTATTCCCACCCCGGGAATCCAACCTATAACTCTGGAGTCACACGCCCATTTTCCTAATCATTATGTGACGCTGCCCCACGTTATGTAATCTCTGTCTCCTTACAATGTTTAAAGATCTTTGATAAAAATATGCATTACCCAGGGTACACAATGCTCACACTAATGACCTTTTACAACAATGATGGTTTAAGACGTAATATGTACATGTGATTTAATTATTGAGGTACTGATATTATTAATGGCTTCATTAATTATATTAATAAAACAATGTCAACATTTCTTCTGACTTAAGGTTCTGACTACAGAATGTTCACACACTCCTATTGATTGAATAGGAATTGAATAACATTTCACTTATGTGCAAGATGTGCATATCTCCCATATGACTAATTGTATGAAATCTGCAGCGAGCAGCTGACTGGCTAAACCCTAGCTTTAGGGAAATTTTGATTGGCTGAGTTCAGAGGCTCGTCCCTTTACATTTTCCATTATAAGCAATGTTGTAGTCTCTCCTCTCCTCACACTCCAACCTGCTCATCTCTCAGCTGGACAGTAAGGGCTGTTCACACCACACACTGACAACATGCTGGGGACACTCTGCACTCTCATCACCGTGCTCTCATGTAAGAATCTTATATGTATAATTATTTAAACATTCAAATGTAACATCAATGTTTATTACATGAGCTTTTTATTTCCCAGGTGCGAATGGAGTGACAGTGGTGACACAGAAGCCTCCTGTTCTGTCAGTGAGTAAAGGAGATATGGCCACTATGGACTGTAACCTTGGGACTGTGACTGATATAGGTGCTTGGTGGTACATGCAGGTTCCCGGTGGAGCTCCTCAGTATGTGCTGTATTTCTACCATTCTTGGAGCTCTCCCAATTATGGGGCTGGTTTCTCCTCTCCCCGCTTCACATCAAATAATCAGAGTACATCGGATTATCGATTGATAATTGACAATACTGAGGCAGGAGACTCGGCAGTGTATTACTGTACCACATGGGACAGCTCTGCTAAAGAGAGGGTATCACAGTGATTCACACCATGACAAAAACCTCTGAGCTTCACTTCTGCTTTAAAGCTGCTTCAGAAAGGAGAGAAGATGTGCATTCACTCAAGCTGAACCAGGCTCTCCCAGCCATAGAGCCATTTAAGCAATGTTAGCAGATAAAAGTCTCCAGTTGCCGAAGCTGGACATCTACAAGCAGCAAAATCTAAAATATCAATCAGCAAGAAGTCACCAAAAAACAACAGTCAGTAAAGTGTTTGTATATTTGGCATCTGTAATAATAGAAGTGTTCACCGTGTCTAACTCAATCCAGCCAGTCGACTGTTTAGGCTCTTCACTTTGTACATGCTATATCTTCCCCAAAAAAGAACATAAATGCCTACATGCTGAGCACATGGAAATTATTCATTCTTCTGAAGCAAAACCTACCCCATTACATTTATATTTAAGGCATTCAGCAGGTGCTCTTGTCCAGAGTAACTTAAACTGCTTGCATCCTTTGCATACAATTCATTTGTAAGGCAGAATGTTTACTGGAGCAATTTTGTGGCTAAGTGCCTTGTTCAAGGAAACAACAGTTATTCCCACCCCGGGAATCCAACCTATTACTCTGGAGTCACATGCCCATTTTCCTAATCATTAGGTGACGCTGACCCCACGTTATGTAATCTCTGTTTCCTTACAATGTTTAAAGATCTTTGATAAAAATATGCATTACCCAGGGTACATAATGCTCACACTAATTACCTTTTACAACAATGATGGTTTAAGACGTAATATGAACATGTGATTTAATTACTGAGGTACTGATATTATTAATGGCTTCATTAATTATATTAATAAAACAATGTCAACATTTCTTCTGACTTAAGGTTCTGACTGCAGAATGTTCACACTCTCCTATTGATTGAATAGGAATTGAATAACATTTCACTTATGTGCAAGATGTGCATATCTTCAACATGACAAATTGTATGAAATCTGCAGCGAGCAGCTGACTGGCTGAACCCTAGCTTTAGGGAAATTGTGATTGGCTGAGTTCAGAGGCTCGTCCCTTTACATTGTCCATTATAAGCAATGCTGTAGTCTATCCTCACACTCCAACCTGCTCATCTCTCAGCTGGACAGTAAGGGCTGTTTATTCCACACACCAATAACATGCTGGGGACACTCTGCATTCTCATCACTGTGCTCTCATGTAAGATACATATTCTTTTTTTTTTTTTTTTTTTAAATATGAATGTAATGTAAATGTTTCTTACATGTTTATTTTTTCCCAGGTGCGAATGCAGTGACAGTGCTGACACAGAAGCCTCCTGTTCTGTCAGTGAGTAAAGGAGATACGGCCACTATGGACTGTAACCTCGGGACTGTTACTGGTCATGCTGCTCGCTGGTACAAGCAGGTTCCAGGTGGAGTTCCTCAGTTTCTGCTGTTTTTCCACCTCACTCATAGCTCTCCCACCTTGGGAGCTGGATTCTCCTCCAGTCACTTCACTTCTAAATGTCAGACTAATTCTGACTGTCAGTTAATAATTACTAATGTGGAGGCAGGAGACTCAGCAGTGTATTACTGTAGCACATGGGACAGCTCTGCTGAGGATCACGTATCACAGTAACCTGTAACCTCGGGACTGTGACTGGCAGTGCTGCTCGCTGGTACAAGCAGGTTCCAGGTGGAGTTCCTCAGTTTGTGCTGTATTTCCACCTCACTCACAGCTCTCCCACATATGGAGCTGGATTCTCCTCCAGCCACTTCACTTCTAAATGTCAGACTAATTCTGACTGTCAGTTAATAATTAAAAATGTGGAGGCAGGAGACTCAGCAGTGTATTACTGTAGTTTATGGGACAACGAGCATGTAACACAGTGATTCACCTCATGACAAAAACCTCTGAGCTTCATTTCTGTTTTACAGCTGCATCAGGAAGGGGAGAACTTCACACTCACAGCAGGATGTGAATTCATTCAAGCTGAGCCAGGACTTCTCAACCATGTTAGTAACAGCATGAGGCCCGGACCACAGGTGTGGTCTGTCCTGGAGGCCACAGTGCCTGCTGGCTTTGGGTGCGTACCACAACCAATGATTTAAAGTCACTGCTGCTCCCCCATCTTCAGACAGAGAATGTAGTTAGGGGAGAAGAGCATGAATCCTGCAGGATTGTGTCACCTCCCCCCTTAAACTCCCACACCAGGAGACGCACATGGAGGTAGTGAGTCACTCTGGTGCTCTGTAATGTACTTCAGATGTTTGCAAAGCCGTACTTGGGAAACTCCACATTAAACAGTCAAAGCAGAGCAGCACCCGCCGCCATTTACCACTTCATTTACAGGGTGAACAACTAATAATGTGAGCTGGTGCTAAAATACCATCTTCACAAAATGGCATCTTTATTTACAAATTAGTTTTATAGCAGAATCATTACTTGAGCATAGAGATGCCACTCCTCCAAATCAGGCCCCACCTCCTCCCTTACTGCTTATTTTAAAAGCCCAGGTAGATCATTTAATCAGATAAATCTTAGAGCCATTTCAATTGTAGAGGCAAAAGACAGTTCTCAGAAAAAAGATGAGCAACTTATCTTTTATTTCATTTGACTTTTCTTAAATGGCAATGCACAACAATTTAGGCATTTCACAGAAACTCTTGTCCAGTGAGATTTACACAGCCATCATTCTTTTACATTGAACCCTGTAACACAACTGGATATCCATGGAAGCATTTCAGGTTCCCAACGAGTAATTGAACCCAGTCTTATTTATATTTCAAGGCCCAGTTCCTAAACAATCATGCCACCCTACCGCTATCAGTGCATAGAATCTAATACATTACATACAATACATACAATAATTCTTCACTGAGGTAACTGTTGTCTTCTGTCCTCAGACAATATCCATAATGTCATGATGAAGGTGTTTAAGAAAAAATAGCGACTGGCAGAAATGAAAGTGAACATATGAAAAACTGAACCTGTGTGAAAGCCACATAAAACAACAGGTAAAATGTGTTCTTGCTTTTTTCCACTGAAACATAACTGACAACTACTTTCCCATATGAGAAACAGAATTACTGGAAAAAAAAGTTTCATTTGTTCCTCAAAACCTCTGATTGGCTGAGTGCAGAAGCTCCTCCCTCTCCATCTCCCTGACCTGCTCCTTATAGCTGGGTCCTGCAGCATCTCCTCTCCTCACACTTCAACCTGCTCATCTCTCAGCTGGACAGTAAGGGCTGTTCATTCCACACACTGACAACATGCTGGGGACACTCTGCACTCTCATCACTGTGCTCTCATGTAAGAATCGATATTCATAATTATGTTAAAATTCAAATGTAACTTTAATGTTTCTTAAATGCGCTTTTTATTTCCCAGGTGTGAGTGGAGTGACAGTGGTGACACAGAAGCCTCCTGTTCTGTCAGTGAGTAAAGGAGATACTGCCACTATGGACTGTAACCTCGGGACTGTGACTGATAGCGCTGCTCGCTGGTACAAGCAGGTTCCAGGCAGTGCTCCTCAGTATGTGCTGCGTTTCTACCATTCAAACAGCGCTCCCACATATGGAGATGGATATTCCTCCCCTCGCTTCACTTCCAATCACCAGACTAAATCAGATTATCGATTGATAATTAATACTGTAGAGGCAGGAGACTCAGCAGTGTATTACTGTAACACATGGGATGACTCTGCTAAAGAGCACGTATCACAGTGATTCACACCATGACAAAAACCTCTGAGCTTCACTTCTGCTTTAAAGCTGCTTCAGAAAGGAGAGAAGATGTGCATTTACTCAAGCTGAACCAGGATCTCTCAGCCATGGAGCCATTTCGTCTACAGAGCAATATTACCAGAGAAAAGCCTCCAGTTGCCAAAGCTGAAGAAAACTATAAGAGAGAAAATCAAAGGAGTCGATCAGCAAAAAGACGCCAAACAACACCAGTCTGTTAAGTGAACATATGTTTGGCATCTGCCATAACAACACTTTTCACAGTATGTAACTCAACTCAACCAGTCAGCTGCTTATGTACTTCTGTTTATGCATACTATACCTTTCCAACAAGAAAACAACAATCACAAAATGCTAAGGATGCCAATTACCATGTGAAATTATGATGTGTTAAGACAACACTAACAAACATGATTTCATAGCCAAGAGACTGATCTTTTCAGTGTCCTTATTAAATATAATTATAAGAACAAATTGTCTATATTTAATGTGATGCAAGGATCTGACTCAGGCCACAGTATATTCACAAACACCTATTGGTTGAATAACACTTGATTAACTTGTCACTAATGTGCTTTGACTTTTGTAGAAAGTCGGCTGAAAAGAACTGATTGGCTGAACCATTGCATCAGGAAACTGATTGGCTGAGTTGAGAGGCTCCTCCCTGTCCGTCATCCTGACTGGCCCCATACAGCTGGATCCCGCAGCCTCTCCTCTCCTCACACTCCAACCTGCTAATCTCTCAGCTGGACAGTAAGGGCCGTTCACACCACACACTGACAACATGCTGGGGACACTCTGCACTCTCATCACTGTGCTCTCATGTAAGAATCTGCTACTAACCCATTTTATTTAAAATTGTGTGCATATGTTGATCTCTTAACAACATAACTAATTTCTTACTTCCCAGGTGTAAGTGGAGTGACAGTGGTGACACAGAAACCTCCTGTTCTGTCAGTGAGTAAAGGAGATACGGCCACTATGGACTGTAACCTTGGGACTGTGACTAAAAGTGGTCCTCGGTGGTACAAGCAGGTTCCAGGTAGAGTTCCTCAGTTTGTGCTACGTTTCTACCATTCTTGGAGCTCTCCCAAATATGGAGATGGATTCTCCTCCCCTCGCTTCACTTCCAGTCACCAGACTGAATCAGATTATCGATTGATAATTGAAACTGTAGAGGCAGGAGACTCAGCGGTGTATTATTGTAAAACATGTGACAGCTCTGGTAAAGAGTGGGTATCACAGTGATTCACACCGTGACAAAAACCTCTGAGATTCACTTCTGCTTATGTGGCCTGCAGGGTGGCGCCAGAGAGCGCGATGGCCCCTGAAGAGGAGCAGGGGCTGGAGGACCGCTTGGACTGTGTCTCTCGTCTCCCTGCGGAGGACGGTCTCCGGGTTCTTCTGCAGAATGAGCTCATACACACACATCACGCAAAGAGAGAACAGGAAGTCTTTTGGCAAGCCTTCCTGTACAAGAAAAACTAGGGATCTCGCTCATTGTGGTCATTAAAGAAAAAAAACATTGACTTATCAGCAAGAATATTGGGGTTCCCCGATTTCCTGACTACATTTCCAACCTGGCTGCCTAATCATCCCTTGTTTCTTTATCTTCGTAATCCCGCACTGTCCACTGCGGCTGAGGTGTGATAAGTGTCCCGGTGAAAAATGCCTTCTTGCACATAGCCGAGGAGGATGCTGGGATGACTGTTACCATGCCGGATGAAAATAAAGGTGAATTATTTTTGATATTTCTCTGATGTTCATTATTTCCAAATCCGTTTCTCATTCTCCAAATAACCTAAAATGTAAAACCGTACCAGTACCGACTGGTATTGCATGGGCTTCAATGAGGGGCAAAACTGACCCTGGAAAATCCCTTCAAAGTGCCAATTGGAAACTTTTGAATAAATTACAACCTCATGAGTGTCTTCTTCAGCCAAAGACAAATAACCTGTGGTGCTGGGTCAGGGGGAGGCACAGAGAGGTTCACTGCTGGGTCACAGAGGGAGGAACAGAGAGGGTTACTGCTAAGTCAGTGAGATGGAACAGAGAGTTACTGCTGGGTCACAGGTGGAGCAGAGATGGGTTCTGCTGGGTCATAGGGAAGAAGCAGAGAGGAATACTGCTGGGTCATGGGGGGGATCCGCAAGGGTTACTGCTGGGTCATGGTTGGGCATGAGCAGTGAAGGCTATTGCTGGGCACTGCAATCACTGCTTGCTGTCTCCCAGAACGATTAAAATATGATTGACCGGCAGACTCATCAGTGCATTTGTCCCACACAGGAGGGTACTAGCCATGTAAACACATGGAGCGTCTGGTTTTGCCCAAATGTGTGGACATGTCTCAGTCTATCCTAACCAGATTTTAATGATCCTGCCATCTCCCAAATACTGTTAGACATGCATGACCATGAACTGCATGGGCCAGTGGAGCCCAACCCTGTTCCTAGAAATCTACCATCCTGCAGGTTTATATTTCAACCCTAATTTGGCACACCTGATTATTAGCAGCTCATCGAGATCTCTAGAGCTGTGTGTGAGGTGTGTTTTGTTAAGGCTGGAGTTAAGGCTTGCAGGACAGTTGGTCTCTGGGAACTGGGTTTGGAACCACTGCCACGGGCACTGTATCCGCGTGCATACACGGCTGCGGCTGATTGATGGTTATCACAGCTGTGGCTCATTGAATTCATCCGGCCTGTTTGTAAAGTTTTCTGTGCTTTTGGGGACAAATTAGAATACAGCACCTAAAGAATGTTCCCATCTGTGTATTTTTGTTTTATAAAAGCTTTTTTTTTGTTTTGGTCTTTGTTTTGGTCTTTGTTTACTTAGCACCTTGAAAGGGAAATAAACCGCCAGGAATCATTGAATCTATTGAGTACTATCTTGCTGTGTGTCCCGAAGATTTAAAATTGCATCCTTTTAGTTGTTCGAGGCTAATTCATAAATACTCTGTAAATTGTAAATGTAATGTGCTGAAGGGGTATTTTTGTGAGTTTTATTGTGTAGAAAATGGGAAAATTTTCTATTTTATGTTGGGATTTGTATGAGGACAGTGAAAAAAGTTTAACTAATTCAATTTTCTCACGAAAACAGACAGACTGATTAGTGTCACTGTCGACCAGCTCTTGATTTAATTTGTCAGGGGCTGTAGGACACTTTTGCCTGCGCTGATCAGATTGGCCAATAGATGGCCGAGGAGAAAGACAGAGAAATGCTTGAATTCCGCAGAACAGACATCTGGGTGTCTGTGATTATTCTCTGACGCAGTTTACACTGCTGTTTTTGTCACACTGCTATGATGCTTCTGAATTGTTAGGACAACACTGGGTGGGTCCCATTACTTTTCCCTCCTCACCTCCTTTCTTCCACTCCCCCACTACCTCTCGTCTCCTATCTAGAAGTACATTACATGGGCAAACGTATGTGGACGCCACTTCTAATTAGTGGGTTCGGCTACCGCTGCCGCACCCATTGCTTACAGGCGCATAAAATCAAGCATGCAGGCGAGCCATCTCCATTGACAGACGTTGCCACTAGAATGGGTCGTGCTGAAGAGCTCTGTGCTTTTCGACGTAGCTCTGTCATAGGATGAAAATTTTCCAACAAGTCAGTCAGTCGATTTTTTCTGCCCTGTTAGAGCTGCCACAGTAACCGTGAGTGCTGTTGTTGCGAGATGCAAACGTATGGGAACAGCAGCTGAGCCGCGACGCGGTGGGCCACACGAGCTCACGGTCGGGTGCCGAAGCTTGTAGCGCATAAGAGCCGCCTGTCCTTGGTTGCAACGCTCGCTACTGAGTTCCAGAGAGCCTCGGGAAGCACGGAGGAGACCAGGTGGTGGTGGAGGGAAGGAGGATACAGTTCTCAAATCTGGGTATGCAGCCTCTCTGCGTTGGCTGTGTGAAGCGGCTGCTTGAATGAGCCAGTCCTGCAGGTCCAGCCAAGATGATCCAGCAGAGGGCGCCAGAGATACTGGCCTGCTACTGAAACTGAGACCCACCTGCAGGGTTTAAACACGTTATTTATAGCGCCATGCAAATGAGGGAGTGATTTGAGCTCCTTTCACAGCTCAGAGGGACAGCCCCGTGTCTGCTTATAGACCTGCAGGTGTGAGGAGGGGTGAACCAGACTGCACATAATGTTAATGTATCACTGTAATTACTGGACAGAAATTGAGGACAATGCTCTCTATTAGACTGGCTTATATGGGAGATCAGCATGAACAGTGTTCTTCCAGTTCTCTCTTGTATTCTACTGCAGCAAGGTTTGAATAAGCAAAGGTATAAATGTTGTGTAGTGACAGCTGAATGTGTGAGGATTATACCTAGAGTGAAGACCCTGAATGTAACATTGAGTATCAGAGATGATTTGATTCATAGCACATTGTATTAGTGTTGCACTGCAGAGATTGTTAGGGACACTCCTGCCTGCTGTTACTGACTCCATGCCCTCATTATGAGTGGGGGAGTCTCATTAGCATCAGTCCCTGAGCTCCTTTTTAAAACAGGAGGGACAGTGATCAGAGAGGATGGACAGTGCACACACAGCTTCTACACATCTGAGGAGCCACCAGCTGATTAGAGAAGAATTCATTCGCTAGGCTGTGAAATAAATGCTGTTATCACATCATCACTAATGGAATGAAAATGGAAAGAATCCTGGGCTGCTGTGATTGGCTGAGTGTACAAGCTCCTCCTACTTCATCTCCCTGACTGGCCCCTTAAAGCTGGGTCCAGCACCCTCTCCCCTCCTCGCACTTCAACCTGCTCATCACTCAGCTGGACAGTAAGGGTTGTTCACACCACACACTGACAACATGCTGGGGACACTCTGCATTCTCATCGCTGTGCTCTCATGTAAGGGAAATCTCATAAAGAAAAAACCTAAATAAAATATAAAATTAATGTAACTTTCAACAGTACTCAATAATATTTGTATTTTGAACTGAAATGTCATTTTTATTTTCTCACAAGAGCATATTTTTTCCCCAGGTGTGAGTGGAGTGACAGCGGTGACACAGAAGCCTCCTGTTCTGCCAGTGAGTAAAGGAGATACGGCCACTATGGACTGTAAAGTTGGGAGTGGGGATGGTAGAGCTCTCTGGTACAAGCAGGTTCCAGGTGGAGTTCCTCAGTTTGTGCTGCGACTCTATAAAGGTGAAGACTCTCCAGATACATATGGAACCGGTTTCTCATCCAATCGCTTCACATCAACCCGTCAGAGTAAAACAGACTCCCAATTTATAATTAAAAACGTGGAGGCAGGAGACTCAGCAGTGTATTACTGTGCCACATGGGATGGCTCTTATGAGTGGGTATCACAGTGATTCACACTGTGACAAAAACCTCTGAGCTTCACTTCTGCTTTTAAGCTGCTTCAGGAAGGACAGAACTTCTCACTTAGAGCAGGATGTGAATTCACTCAAGCTGAGCCAGTACTTCTCAACCATGTCCGTAACAGCATAGACCATGTAACTCTGTACCTCTGAACTGTGTGAATGTACCCACGGTCTGCATCTGTTAGCATCGCCACCACACACTGAATCAGCATCCCCAGTGCCTCTCAAAGCAAATGCTGCTCTGCCATCTTCAGACTGAGAATGTAGTTAGAGGAGAAGAGCAAGAATCCTGCAGGATTCTGTCCCCTCCCCACTGACGCTCCCAAACCAGGAGTCACACAGCATCCATCAGCATTCACACATGGAGGAAGTGAGCAGCTCTCTGGCACTTTGCAATGTTTATTCTACCGACATCTGTAAAGTCTCACTTAGGAAACTCCACATTAAACAGCCAAAACAGAGCAGCACTCACTGCCATCCATTGTTCCTTCGGAGAGTGAATGACTAATGATATGAGCTGGTACTCCAAGAAGAGAGTTTGACACCTTCTGTTGCAAATACTTTCCACAGTAGAGTCATCACCTGAAGCAATGTTAGCTGATAAAAGTCTCCAGTTGCCAAAGCTGGACAACTACAAGCAGCAAAATCTAAAATATAAATCAGCAAGAAGTCACCAAAAAACAACAGTCAGTGAAGTGTTTGTATGTTTGGCATCTGTAATAATAGAAGTGTTCACCGTGTCTAACTCAATCAAGCCAGACGACTGTTTAGGCACTTCACTTTCTACATGCTATATCTTCCCCAAAAAAGAACATGAATGCCTACATGCTAAGCACAATGAAATTATTCATTCATCTGAAGCAAAACCCACCCCATTACATTTATATTTAAGGCATTCAGCAGGTGCTCTTGTCCAGAGCAACTTAAACTGCTTGCATCCTTTGCATACAATTCATTCGTAAGACAGAATATTTACTGGAGCAATTTAGGCTAAGTGCCTTGTTCAAGGAAACAACAATTATTACCACCCCGGGAATCCAACCTATAACTCTGGAGTCACACGCCCATTTTCCTAATCATTATGTGATGCTGCCCCCACTTCATGTAATCTCTGTCTCCTTACAATGTTTAAAGATCTTTGATAAAAATATGCATTACCCAGGGTACACAATGCTCACACTAATGACCTTTTACAACAATGATGGTTTAAGACATAATATGAACATGTGATTTAATTACTGAGGTACTGATATTACTGATGGCTTCATTAATTATATTAATAAAACAATGTCAACATTTCTTCTGACTTAAGGTTCTGACTACAGAATGTTCAATAAACTCCTATTGATTGAATAGGAATTGAATAACATTTCACTTATGTGCAAGATGTGCATATCTCCAATATGACTAATTGTATGAAATCTGCAGCGAGCAGCTGACTGGCTGAGCCCTAGCTTTAGAGAAATTGTGATTGGCTGAGTTCAGAGGCTCGTCCCTGTACATTATCCTTTATAAGCAATGCTGTAGTCTCTCCTCTCCTCACACTCCAACCTGCTCATCTCTCAGCTGGACAGTAAGGGCCGTTCACTCAACACTGACAACATGCTGGGGACACTCTGCACTCTCATCACTGTGCTCTCCTGTAAGAAACTTATATTCATCCGTAGTTTCAAATATTAATGCAATGTAAATGTTTCTTAAATGTTTATTATTTCACAGGTGTAAGTGGAGTGACAGTGGTGACACAGAAGCCTCCTGTTCTGTCAGTGAGTAAAGGAGATACGGCCACTATGGACTGTAACCTTGGGACTGTGACTGATTGGGCTGCTCGCTGGTACAAGCAGGTTCCAGGTGGAGCTCCTCAGTTTGTTCTGTATTTCCACCGCACTTTCACCTCTCCCACATATGGAGCTGGATTCTCTTCCAGCCACTTCTCTTCTGAATGTCAGACTAAATCTGACTGTCAGTTAATAATTAAAACTGTGGAGGCAGGAGACTCAGCAGTGTATTACTGTGACACATGGGATAACTCTGCTAAAGAGGTGGTATCACAGTGATTCACACCATGACAAAAACCTCTGAGCTTCACTTCTTCTTTAAAGCTGCTTGAGAAAGGAGAAAAGTTAAAACTCAGAGCAGGATGCGAATTTACTCAAGCTGAGCCAGGACTTCTCAACCATGTCAGTAACAGCATGAGGGTCAGTCCACAGGTGTTGTCTGTCCTAGAGGGCCACAGTGCATGTTGGCTTTTGGTGTGTACCACAACCAATGATTTAAAGTCAGACAGACAGAGATTGTAGTTAGAGGAGAAGAGCAGGAATCTTGTAGGATCGTGTGCCCTCCCCCCTGAAACTCCCAAACCAGGAGTCACACATGGAGGTAGTGAGTCACTCTGCTGCTCTGTAATGTCTGTACTCCAGATGTTTGCAAAGCCGTACTTGGGAAACTCCACATTGAACAGTCAAAGCAGAGCAGCACCCGCCGCCATTTACCACTTCATTTACAGGGTGAACAACTAATAATGTGAGCTGGTGCTCACATAACATCTTCACAAAATGGCATCTTTATTTACAAAGTAGTTTTATAGCAGAGTCATCACTTGAGTATAGAGATGCCCCTCCTCCAAATCAGGCCCCACCTCCTCCCTTACTGCTCATTTTAAAAGCCCGGGTAGATCATTTAATCAGCTAATTCTGAGAGCCATTTCAACTGGGTCTCTATTGAAGCATTTCAGGTTCCTGCCAAGCAAACTAACCCAGTCCTATTTATATTTCAAGGCCCAGTTCCTAAACAATCATGCCACACTACCGCTTACAGTGCGTAGAATCTAATACATTCAGTAATTCTTCACTGAGGTAACTGTTGTCTTCTGTCCTCAGGTAATATCCATAATTCCATGATGAAGGTGTTTAAGATATAATAGCGACTTGCAGAAATGAAAGTGAATACCTGAAAAACTGAACCTGTGTGAAAGCCACATAAAATAACAGGTAAAATATGTTCTTGCTTTTTCTCCGCTGAAACATAACTGACAACTGCTTTCCCATATGAGAAACAGAATTACAGGAAAAAAAATTTCTTCTGTTCCTCAAAACCTCTGATTGGCTGAGTGCACAGGCTCCTCCCTCTCCATCGTACTGACTGGCCCCTTATAGCTCGGTCCTGCAGCTTCTCCTCTCCTCACACTCCAACCTGCTCATCTCTCAGCTGGACAGTAAGGGCTGTTCACACCACACACTGACAACATGCTGGGGACACTCTGCACTCTCATCACTGTGCTCTCCTGTAAGAAACTTATATTCATCCTTAGTTTCAAATATTAATGCAATGTAAATGTTTCTTACATGTTTATTATTTCCCAGGTGTAAGTGGAGTGACAGTGGTGACACAGAAGCCTCCTGTTCTGTCAGTGAGTAAAGGAGATACTGCCACTATGGACTGTAACCTCGTGACTGTGACTGGTTATACTGCTCGCTGGTACAAGCAGGTTCCAGGTGGTGTTCCTCAGTTTGTGCTGTATTTCTACCACTCTGAGAGCTCTCCCACATATGGAGCTGGTTTCTCCTCCCCCCGCTTCACTTCCAATCACCAGAGTAAATCAGATTATCGATTGATTATTAAAACTGTGGAGGCAGGAGACTCAGCAGTGTATTACTGTCTCACATGGGACAGCTCTGCTGAAGAGTGGGTATCACAGTGATTCACACCATGACAAAAACCTCTGAGCATCACTTCTGCTTTGAAGCTGCTTCAGAAAGGAAAGAACTTAAAACTCAGAGCAGGATGTGAATTTACTCAAGCTGAGCCAGAACTTCTCAACCATGTCAGTAACAGCATGAGGCCTCGACCACAGGTGTTAGAAACCCTTCCTGGAGGGCCAGAGCACATGCTGGTTCATTTAAGTCGCTACCTGGCTAAAGAAATCCCTTAAGTTGTTTACTCTGGGCCTTCATTTGCTGCTAATGTGTAGGATATCACTAAATCCTGATACAGCGTTCTGTCACTCTGAACTGTGTGGCTGTACCTTCACGTCTGCACCTCTTTGTGTCCCCATGACATGCTGCTCTGCCATCTTCAGACTGAGATTGTAGTTAGAGGAGCAGAGTAAGAATCCTTTAGGATACTGTCCCCTCCCCCTGACACTCCCACACCAGGAGTCACACAGCATCCATCAGCATTCACACATGGAGGCAGTGACTCACTGTCTGGTGCTCTGTAATGTCTGTTCTACAGACATCTGCAAAGCTTTACTTAGGAGACTCCAAATTAAACAAAGAAAGCAGAGCAGCACCCACCACCATTCATCGCTTCATTTACAGAGTGAACAACTAATAATGTGAGCTGATGCTCTAAGTAAACAGTATGAAATTTTCTTTCACAGATCAGTTGCATAGTTGAGTCATCCCTTGTGAGTGGTGATGCCCCTCCTCCAGAACAGGCCCCACCTCCTCCCTTACTGTACATTGGACTTCCGTTTAATGGCATTACGTAACATTTTCTACATTCAGCAGACATGCTTATCCAGAGAAAATTACTCAGCTTACATTATTTTTTAAAATGAATCAATTTATACAGCTGAATGTTCACTGAAGCAATTCAGGATCCCACTGAGTAATTGAAGCCAGTTTTGGAGTTGAAAACGAAGCTCCTTAATCTTTATGCCACACTACCACCATCAGTGGGTAGCATCTAAAACATTCAATTTTTTTCACAAAGGTCATTGTCCTCTTATTTCCTGGGGTGATACCCATTATTTCATAATGGTGTTGAAGAAAAAAATTTAGTGTGGTAGAGATGAATGGGAATATGCAAATAGGGAGCCTATTTGAAAGCCACATAAAATAATTATTAAAATGCATTCTTGCTTATTTTCATTAATAACTGACTGTATAATTGACAGCCACTTTGTGGTATGAGTTACACAATTACAAGGAGCCTTTTTTAGTTCCCCAGAACCTTTGATTGGCTGACCGCAGAAGCTCCTCCCTCTCCATCTCCCTGACCAGCTCCTCATAGTTGGGTGCTGCAGCCTCTCCTCTCCTCACACTCCAACCTGCTCATCTCTCTGTTGGACAGTAAGGGCTGTTCACACCACACACTGACAACATGCTGGGGACACTCTGCACTCTCATCACTGTGCTCTCATGTAAGAAACATATTCATTCTTATTTCCGTATTTGAACTTACAAATTTAAATGTGTGTTTGCCTTTGGTGAGGATGGGCTGTTTTGTGTAATATGTTTAAAACATCTAATTTCTTGCTTTCACAGGTGTCAGTGGCCAGAAGGTTTTGACACAGAAACCTTCAGTGCTGAGTGTGAATAAACAGCAGAAAGCCACAATGGACTGTAATATTGCCCAAGATGAAAATGAATATGTTTCCTGGTACAAGCAGGTTCCAGGCAGTGCTCCTCAGTATGTGCTGCGTTTCTACCACTCTGACAGCTCTCCTGATTACTATGGAGCTGGGTTCTCCTCCAGCCGCTTTACCTCCACAGCCCAGAGTAACACAGATTATCAGTTAATAATTACTAATGTGGAGGCAGGAGACTCAGCACTGTATTACTGTAGCACATGGGACAGATCTGCTAAAGTAGACATATCACAGTGATTCACACCATGACAATAACCTCTGAGCTTCACTTCTGCTTTAAAGCTGCTTCAGAAAGGACAGAACGTCACTCTCTCAAACATGTACTGCTCTCAGAGTCCTTCTGCCAGCCCCTTCCATCCGCTCATTTTGCTGTGTTCTGCACACACTAGTTTCTGCATCAAGTAGTTTTTGTCTGTATTATGTTTCTGTGATAAGAAATTGCAAAATGATCAATTGTACAGCTCATATTTTTGAAAACCTGTCACCTAAAAAATGCGGTGAATGATATGTAAATGTGATTTCTCACATTATTTCATGAAACAAAGCAATGTTAATATATAATAATATTATGGGCTTTCATGCCAGTTTTTTGAAGCCATCCAGCTTAGTCAATATGCAAATCATGAACTTTCTGGACAAACTGAGAGGATCTAACTGCATCTTTAATTTTTATTTATTTATTTATTTATTTTGTAAAATTACGAAGATGTGAATGCATGAAGACGTGTATGAAGATAAATGCTGTATATGCCTAAGGATCTGGGATAATGCTTGAATTAAGTAGTTTGTATGTTTTTAAACCCAGAGCTACACTTAGACTTGGGATATTTTTGTGTACCAACAATACAAATGAGAAATTGATGACCTGTCAAACAGCAGTCACTAAAATTCCCATGAGCCCAGTTTTGGGGCACAGACTCCAGCGTTGGGATACAGACCCCAGTGTTGAAGCACAGACTTCAGTGTTGGGGTACAGACCACAGTGTTGGGGTACAGACCTCAGTGATGTGTCCAAATAAACTGCAATCGCAGATTTATTTCCCAGTGAGGGAATGCCTGCTGATTGGCTGTACAATCCCCATCATCTCATCACCTCTGTATGAGTCCTCAGGTCAGCACTATTAATGTGAGATGAGCTCCCAGTTCAATGTAATGTGGGCAAGTAAACATACACTGTGTTTTAATAGGCTGCAAATTTATAAGCTGTTTATCATATTTTGTAATTTCCGCAAAATATAATGACATATTGTTCATAAGCATTTACATTTTCTCTAGTATTTTTGGTCACTTTCCTGTGTATTATTTTGAATTACTTTACCTCTGCGTTTCTGTATCCATGTGAACCCTTGTCTTGCAATTGGCTGTCATTGGGAGTTCAGAAGCTTGCCTTTCTCTGTCTCCCTGACCGACAGCTCAAATATATATTTTTATCCTTTAATGTAAATGCTGCTTTTAATTATTATATTTTTGTGTATGGATATTCCTTTCAAGAATGAGGAGTTTCTTTTATGTCTTGTGTTAAAAAACAGAAAACAACTGTGATATGCTGTTGGCCACTCAGGTTGTTTGATATTTTTGGGTTTTCTCTTGTGCCAAAAAACGTAAGAATTGTGACTGAGTAAGGTTTGATTGTCTTTGTCTCTAGAAACGTCTTCTACGCCATGTTTCATTTGAATTGATCAGCTCTGATTGGTTGAGTGCAGAAGCTCCTCCCTCTCCATCTCCCAGAGCGGCTCCTTATAGCTGGGTCCTGCAGCCTCTTCTGTCCTCACACTCCAACCTGCTCATCTCTCAGCTGAACAGTAAGGGCCATTCACACCACACACTGACAACATGCTGGGAACACTCTGCACTCTCATCATTGTGCTTTCATGTAAGAAACCTATATTAATTTTTATTTTTAAAGTTGAATGGAATGTAAACATTTCTTACATGAGCTTTTTATTTCCCAGGTGCAAGTGGAGTGACAGTGCTGACACAGAAGCCTCCTGTTCTGTCAGTGAGTAAAGGAGATACGGCCACTATGGACTGTAACCTCGGGACTGTGACTAATATGGCTGCTGAATGGTACAAGCAGGTTCCAGGTGCAGCTCCTCAGTTTGTGCTGTATTTCCACCACACTTTCAGCTCTCCCACATATGGAGCTGGATTCTCCTCCAGTCACTTCACTTCTAAATGTCAGACTAATTCTGACTGTCAGTTAATAATTAAAACTGTACAGGCAGGAGACTCAGCAGTGTATTACTGTTACACATGGGACAGCTCTGCGAGTGAGAATGTATCACAGTGATTCACACCATGACAAAAACCTCTGAGCTTCACTTCTGCTTTAATGCTGCTTCAGAAAGGAGTTCCAGCTCTGAGCAGGATGTGAATTTACTCAAGCTGAACTAGCGTCTCTCAGCCATGTCAGTAACAGTAGTCTGTATAAGAAAAAATACTGCCGAAATCATCCTGCATGCTCACTGTGTTCTTTGTAGAAATTATTATTTTATGACTTTTTTCTTTCATGAAAGAAATCTAATATCACGGTTTTAATGGAGTTTTTGGTCAAAGTTTTCACTTCTTAGCTCATTTGGAACTCCTGTGTGGTGATAGAATACATACTGTATGTAACATTTGGGGCATGGAATACTCTACAGGGGACAGAGAAGCCTCCTGTTCTGTCAGTGAGTAAAGGAGATACGGCCACTATGGACTGTAACCTCGAGACTGTGACTGATAGTGGTGCTCGCTGGTACAAGCAGGTTCCAGGTAGAGCTCCTCAGTATGTGATCTTGTTCTATCATGGTGACAGCTCTCCCTTTTTTGGAGCTGGATTCTCCGCCACCCGCTTCACATCCAATCATCAAAGTAAATCAGATTATCGACTGATAATTAAAAATGTGGAGGCAGGAGACTCAGCAGTGTATTACTGTAACACATGGGACAGCTCTGCTAATGAGTGGGTATCACAGTGATTCACACCATGACAACAACCTCTGAGCTTCACTTCTGCTTTAAAGCTGCTTCAGAAAGGAGAGAAGATGTGCATTTACTCAAGCTGAACCTGTATCTCTCAGCCATGGGGCAATTTCAACTACTGAGTAACATTACTATAAACAAGATAATCTAAAGGGAGAATTGGCTAAAAGACACCAAAACAACAACAGTCCGTAAGGTGATCATATAATTAGCTTCTGCAGTAACAGCCCTGTTCACTGTATCTAACTCAATCCTACCAGTTAGCCTTTTAGCTACTTCTGCATGTACATGCTGTACCTCCCCCAAAAGAAAACAGAAATTCTCATCTGCTAAGAAGGCCAATCGTATAAAGTTCTAGTTCCTCTGAAGCAAAATGTAGCGATTGCATTAAGATGTAATTGTTTCTGCAGGTGCTCTTGTCCAGTGGGACGTACACAGCTAACATTCTTTACTCTATTCCATTAACACAGCTGGACATTTGCTGAAGAAAATCTAGCTAAGTATCAATATCAAGGGTACAACAACTATTCCCCACCTGGGTATCTGCTACTGCTACTTTGGACTCTAACGCCCAGTTTCCTAACATCTATGCAACACTGCCCCTCCTGTACATAATTTCTGCCACTCTACAAAGTTGTAAAAACATTCACTGATAAAAGTCTTCATTACAAAGCGCACTCAGTGCTCTCACTAATTAATATGTACAATACTGACGTTTAAGTCCTGACCCTAACACATGATTTAATAACTGGGGGGCTGATCTCATCAATGTCATTATTAATTATATCAATAAACACACAAAGTTAATATTTCTTCTGACTTAAGTTTCTGACTCAGGTATGTCCACACTCCTGTATATTAAATAACACTTGAATAAGATGGCTTATCTGTATTTTGAATTGTTTTATGAAGTATGCTGATTGGCTGAACCCTTCCTATTGGAAACTATGATTAGCTGAGTGCCGAGGCTCCTCCCTCTCCATCTCCCCTTATAGCCAGTATCACAGTCTCACCTCACACTCCAACCTGCTCATCTCTCAGCTGGACAGTAAGGGCTGTTCACACCACACACTGACAACATGCTGGGGACACTCTGCACTCTCATCACTGTGCTCTCATGTAAGAAACATATTCATTCTTATTTCCGTATTTGAACTTACAAACTTAAATGTGTGTTTGCCTTTGGTGAGGATGGGCTGTTTAGTGTAATATTTTTAAAACATCTCACTTTTTGCTTTCACAGGTGTCAGTGGCCAGAAGGTTTTGACACAGAAACCCTCAGTGCTGAGTGTGAATAAACAGCAGAAAGCCACAATGGACTGTAATATTGTCAGAGATGAGGGCAATGCTGTTTACTGGTACAAGCAGGTTCCAGGCAGTGCTCCTCAGTATGTGCTGCGTTTCTACCACTCTGACAGCTCTCCTGATTACTATGGAGCTGGGTTCTCCTCCAGCCGCTTTACCTCCACAGCCCAGAGTAACACAGATTATCAGTTAATAATTACTAATGTGGAGGCAGGAGACTCAGCAGTGTATTACTGTAAAACATGGGATGACTCTGCTAAAGAGGACATATCACAGTGATTCACACCATGACAAAAACCTCTGAGCTTCACTTCTGCTTTAAAGCTGCTTCAATAACCCCATAGAAGTTGAGTGTTTTTTTTTTTTTTTACAGCTGAAACAGGATCTCTCTGTGCTGGAAACAATTTCCTCAGTCAAGAACTAAGAATGTACAGTAGTATTTCTTCCTCAATAAACAAATATACTGTATATTCTATATTCATTAACTTACACAACAGGCCCCCAAACTGGCACAGAAGTGTACATTATCAAAGAAAAAGTTAAAAATAATTTGATTCTCATAATTTAATAACAACTCATTGTACAAAAATGACAACCAAAACTATTGTGTGTATTTGTAACATACCATGCCTGGAACAATTTATCTTTCCAAATGTAGATTCAGTCCCGAGTGCTGTATGTGTATTTCCCCAGCTCTGACTGCACATGTCTGAAGCCTGATTAAAATGCTGCAGGTCTGGGTTGTCTATAATGATGTCACTCACTCCGGCTATAGTTTCAGGGAGACTGGTTTCATCAAAATTATATTTTATATTATTCAGTTATTCCCATATATTCAGTAAGTAAAGAGCCTATTCAGTTGGGAAAATTGCAACTGGACTACATTTCATTATATGATACTTTTTATGTCCTGATAATAATGCACTTTACACTGAAAGTACTGAATTGACCTTAATCTCCACTAATGTGTGGGATCCACAGGGGTGATGCATGACAGCCATATTGTGATGGACATCAGGTGAGGGGGACAGGGAGGGACTATTGGGCCAGTTAAAGAATCAACCACCTGGTCTGGTTTATTAAACAATCAGAAGGTTCACCAAAAATGGAAACATTATTTCACTGAATGACTCTTTTTTAGAGATTAAATGAATGAGATTATACGATCCATCAGCTGCCATCAGGGTCATGCAGGTCAGTGCAGAGAGCATTAGAGGGGCAGGATCTCCAAGTGATGAAAGGGCCACACCAGACCAGTTGTGCTGTAGGGATTTACTTGTGGGATTTGTTAGGGAGCCTCAGCTGTGCTGTAGAGATTTACTAGTGGGATCTGTTAGGGAGCTACAGCTGTGCTGTAGAGATTTACCAGTGGGATCTGTTAGGGAGCTACAGCTGTGTTGTAGAGATTTACTTGCGGGATTTGTTAGGGAGTCTCAGCTGTGCTGTAGAGATTTACCTGTGGGATCTGTTAGGGAGCTACAGCTGTCCTGTATAGGTTGACATGGGGGTTCTAAACGGGAAGAACAGATGTGCTATATAGGTTTATATTTTGATTCTGTTTGGGTTATTGCAGATGTGCTGTCCATATTTACATGGTTCTGACAGGAATTACAGATGTGCTGTCAGCATTCAGATTTGTGTCCACAGTGTGTTTCAGTTCCCTCTTGCTGTGCTCAGACTGAGCTGAGGTTTTTGTACGGGGGTGTACATGATCTGTATCACTGTGGTATTCGGCCAAGGCACCAAGCTGATTGTCACTGGTAAGTCTCTTTTCATTTCTTTGCAAATGTTTTTAAATATGCAGTTTCCATGCCATTGTATTGTTCTGTCTGACATAAATTTTTGGATTTTAAATAAGGCTTAAATTTTTTAAAATTGTAGCGTTGTTTACATCTCTTTCAATTCAATGCTGAGATACAAATCCCATCCTTCATGTTTGAATTTTTTTGTCTCTGTGGGTTTCAATTCATAAAAAAAATTTCTTATTCAAAAAATATTTTGAAAATTTTAAAAAAATTTGCTTCGTTTGGAAACCTAGTATTGTTTTTTGCTAAATTATTTTTGAGAAAAATGTAATATTCTGTAATAATTTACTGGAAAATTTTATGTAAAACTGAAATGTCATATTTGCTTTAATACAGGGCAAGTAATTGTAATTTAACTAAATAATATATACACCTTTAATGAACTTCCCATTTTTCATCGTAACACCTAAATTATTTATTGATTATGCGTTGAACACAAAGTCTATTAAAGCATTAAGCCTCAAAATGTAAAATCACCGACAGATTTATTTGAAATATGAATATTTATATTGTCAGTCAAAATTTGGTCTAAATGACGTGATAGGCATGACAGTAATAGAAAACATCGTTCAGTCGATTTTTCACTCAGTTTAAAAGCGGTGGAAATAAAAAAATCACCGGAATGTTAGACGGCAAAGGTTGTTTGGTTCTGTAAGCGTGTTTTCGAATAGCACTTATATTTCTACATTATGTGCGATACATATATTTGCTGGTCAAAATATGAGCACCCTTTCAATGTGCCTGATATCTTATAATTTCTCTTTTTCAGATTCCTCTCTTGCTGCGCCTACCCTCTCTCTCCTGCCTCCATCCAGCGAGGAGCTGAAGACAGATAAAGCCACTCTGGTGTGCCTGGCGCAGATGTCCGTTGGGTTCGCTGATGTCAGCTGGACATCGGGCGGGAAACTAGTTACCGGCGGGTTTTTTACCGGTACCGCCGAACAGAAACCCGACAAAACCTTCGGTTTGAGCAGCTTCTTAACCATCACGCCCTCCGAATGGATTAACGACCGCGTCTTTACCTGTAAAGTATCTGTCGGTTCTAAAACCTCAGAGAAAAGTATCAAAAAGTCTGACTGCAGCGAGTAAATTGAGGCTGTTGTGTGACATTATTGCTTGTTTTATTTCAATTAGTATGGTTTTCCATCTGCAATAGTTTAGCAACCCATTATCAATAAATTGATTTATGGCAATACCTTAAGACTTTTTCAGGAATCGATCTTCAAGTTTAACATTATTATTTGCTCTTAAACTTATGAAGTGTGTTTTTGCTATCTTTGTGTTTGGATTGTGAGATTAAATAAATACTGTTGCATGCTTAAAAATACTCGATTTCATTTATGTGCGTTTGTTTTTGAAAGGAAGGCAGATTACTAAATAAGATCAAATCTGTGCTGCTGTTCAAAGGTTTACCAATATATTCTTTCTGTGAAAACTGGTGTAGAGACGCCATCAAACATAGTTTGATTTTTCAGTATCAAAAGCAGCAGACTGCAACCCTGGTCATGGACAGCCACAGGGTCTGCTGGTCTTCCTCGTTACAGCACTTACCAGATGAAATAAAGCAGGGGTCTACACAGGTAACACTGCTCACCTGATTTCTTAGGTCTGAATATCTTGCTAATTTTAAGGTGAAAGAAAAAACCAGCAGACCTGTGGCTCTCCAGGACCATGGTTGCAGACTTTCCCAAAATTTCTAACCCTAAGGCCCACTCAATGAGCGAGTTATTTGTTTTATAATATAGACCAACAAGTTCAAATATAGGAACTACAATGTGTTTTAATCATATTCTCTCAATACAACCACACTGACACAAAATCAATGCAATGCATGCACTGTAGCATGTATAATGTTTAATTTGATTGATGTGAATTTCAATGGACACTCAACAGAATTTTTTTTTTTTTAATCCCATGTGTATCTCACAATGCTCTTCAATAACGCCCATCAACTATCAATAATCTCAATCCACTGTTTGGAGACTACTGGTCAATAGGATGGTTCTGCTTGCACTGAAAGAACTGTCCACTGGAGGGCAGAAGAGTAAATGAATAAGTCTGTGATGCACGTTCTTCTCCAGTTCAAACCTAATTGACTGCATTACCATCACATCCCTGCAACAATCACACTGCTGCAATGTCATGGAACTGTTAGGATAACATTGTCTGTGGGCTGTGGAGGGGGCTGCTTGAATTAACTGGTGCTGCAGGTCCAGCCAAAGTGATCCAGCAGAGGGTGACAGAGAAACAGACCCGCTACTGAAACTGAGACACACCTGCAGGGTTTAAACACGTTATTTATAGCGCCATGCAAATGAGGGAGTGATTTGAGCTCCTTTCACAGCTCAGAGGGACAGCCCTGTGTCTGCTTATAGACCTGCAGGTGTGAGGAGAGATGAACCAGACTGCACATAATGTTTCTGTAATGTTTTGGCAACGTTGCCATTTTGCTATAAGAAACTACAGTGCTGTCTGTTACCGTGTGGCATGATGGGAAAGGGGGAGAAGTGCAGCCAACGTTCTCACGTCTCTCAAGTTTCTCTCATGTCCCAACAACATTAATATGGCACTGCCACAGGCAAAGCTAAATAATGCTTTCTGTGCTTTCTGCTGATGCAGCTGCGGGTATGAAGAGGTGGTGGCAAAATGGATATGTTCTGGCAATGTTTATGTAATGCTGCAGCAATGTTTCAGACAACTAGACATCAACAGAGATGCAACCATGTCTGGTAATAAATTTGCACGTGTGGGGAGGGGTCATGGTCATTACATTTACATTACTTATCACACTGTGACTGTGTGACAGTAACATTGTGAGGTTGTGTGTGAGTGGGGTTGGGGTGGAGTAGCGGGTGTGGCACTGTGGCGCTCCATCACAGTTTCTCCTGTGTGGCTCCAGTTCTGCGTAGGAGCTGAGAGAGCGGTGTCACTGGAACAGGGAGCACAGATACAGACAGCTGAGCCCATCACATATAGGGGATTCACAGTTACTGGACAGTGAATTTCTCTCTCTTACTTACTTTATATATCATCTGATTGTGCCTGTGTCTGCCGGTGTGTTGGTGCTTTTCTCCTTGTGTGTGAATGGGATTACTGGGGTCACTCCTGCCTGCTGTTGCTGACTCAATGCCTCCATTATGAGTGGGAGTGTCTCATTACCATCAGTCCCTGAGTTCCTATTTAAAACAGGAGAGACAGGGAGCAGAGAGAATGGACAGTGCACATACAGCTTCTACACTTAGAGGAGCCACCAGCTGATTAGAGAGGAATTCATTCGCTAGGCTGTGAAATAAATGCTGTTATCACATCATCACTAATGGAGTGAAGTTGGAAAGAATCCTGGGCTGCTGTGATTGGCTGAGTGCTGAGGCTCCTCCCACTCCATCTCCCTGTCTGGTTCCTTATAGCTGGGTGCTACAGCCTCTCCTCTGCTCACACTCCAACCTGCTCATCTCTCAGCTGGACAGTAAGGGCCGTTCACACCACACACAGACAACATGCTGGGGACGCTCTGCACTCTCATCACTGTGATCTCATGTAAGAATCTGCTACTCACCCATTTAATTTAATATTTTGTGCATATGTTGATCACATAACAACATAAATCATTTTTTACTTTCCAGGTGTGAGTGGAGTAACAGTGGTGACACAGAAGCCTCCTGTTCTGTCAGTGAGTAAAGGAGATACGGCCACTATAGACTGTAATGTAGGGACTGGGGGTGATAGGGCTGTCTGGTACAAGCAGGTTCCAGGTCGAGTTCCTCAGTGTGTGCTGTATTTCCACCACTCTTGGAACTCTCCTAGCTATGGAGCTGGATTCTCCTCCCCCCGCTTCACATCCAATCATCAGAGTAAATCAGATTATCGATTGATAATTAAAACTGGAGAGGCAGGAGACTCAGCAGTGTATTACTGTACCACATGGGACAGCTCTGCTAAAGAGTGGGTATCACAGTGATTCACACCATGACAAAAACCTCTGAGCCTCACTTCTGCTTTAAAGCTGATTGAGAAAGGAAAGAACTTCAAACTCAGAGCAGGATGTGAGTTCACTCAAGCTGAGCCAGGACTTCTCAACCATGTCAGTAACAGCATGAGGCCTCTACCACAGGTGTTAGAAACCCTTCTTGGAGGGCCACAGTACATGCTGGTTTATTTAAGTCTTCACCTGGCTAAAGAAATCCCTTAAGATGTTTACTCTTGGCCTTCATTTGCTGCTAATGTGTAGGATATCACTAAATCCTGATACAGCGTTCTGTGAATCTGAACTGTGTGGCTGTACCTTCACGTCTGCACCTCTTTGTGTCCCCATGACATGCTGCTCCTCCATCTTCAGACAGAGAGTGTAGTTAGAGGAGCAGAGTAAGAATCCTTTACGGCTCTGTCCCCTCCCCCTGACACCCCCACGCCAGGAGTCACACAGTAAACATCAGTATTCACACATGGAGGCAGTGACTCACTGTCTGGTGCTCTGTGATGTCTGTTCTACAGACATCTGCAAAGCTTTACTTAGGAGACTCCAAATTAAACAAAGACAGCAGAGCAGCACCCACCGCCATTCAC
This sequence comes from Anguilla japonica, assembly GCA_025169545.1. Classification (NCBI taxonomy): domain Eukaryota; kingdom Metazoa; phylum Chordata; class Actinopteri; order Anguilliformes; family Anguillidae; genus Anguilla; species Anguilla japonica. Next base: position 25,120,482 of record CM045899.1, on the reverse strand, counting down.
CACTTCATTTACAGAGTGAACCACTAATAATGTGAGCTGATGCTCTTAGTAAACAGTATGAAATTTTCTTTCACAGATCAGTTGCATAGTTGAGTCATCCCTTGTGAGTGGTTATGCCCCTCCTCCAGAATAGGCCCCACCTACTCCCTTGCTGAACATTGGACTTCTGTTTAATGGCATTACATAACATATTCTACATTCAGAAGACATGTTGATCCAGAGCGAATTACTCAGCTTTCATTATATGCCACACTACCACTATCAGTAGGTAGCATTTAAAACATTCAATAGTTTTTTCACACAAGTCTTTGTTCTCTTTTTTCCTCGTGTGATACCCATTATTTCGTGATGAAGGTGTTGAAGAAAACAAGACCAGGTTAAAATCTAGTATATGGCTGGACCTAACGCACGTGATCCAGCCGACCAATGGTGTAACTTCATAACTTGGCTGACCAATGGTGTAGCTTCATCACAAAGTCACTCAATCAGGCACAGACATTTGGTTTTGTAGGGCTGGCCCCACTGGTGCAGTCCAGCCAAAAAATTCAGTGTGGTAGAAATGAAAGGGAATATGCAAAAAGGCACCTGTTTGAAATGCACATAAAATAACTATTAAAATGCATTATTGCTTATTTTCATTAATAACTGACTGTACGGTTGACAGCCACTTTGTGGTATAAGGTACACAATTACAGGGAGCCTTCTTTCGTTCCCCAGAACCTTTGATTGGCTGAGTGCAGAAGCTCCTCCCTCTCCATCTCCCTGCCTGGCCCCTTATAGCTGGGTCCTGCAGCCTCTCCTCTCCTCACACTCCAACCTGCTCATCTCTCAGCTGGACAGTAAGGGTTGTTCACACCACACACTGACAACATGCTGGGGACGCTCTGCACTCTCATCACTGTGCTCTCATGTAAGAAACTATATGTGCATTAATCGGGTACGGGTGAAGTACAGATCGGTTATTTTGTGGACACATTTTAAAATGTGCTCTTCTGTTGTTGCTTTCACAGGTGTCAGTGGCCAGAAGGTTTTGACACAGAAGCCCTCAGTGCTGAGTGTAAATAAACAGCAGAAAGCCACAATGGACTGTAATGTTGCCAGAGATGATAACCAATATGTTTTCTGGTACAAACAGGTTCCAGGCAGTGCTCCTCAGTATGTGCTGCGTTTCTACCACTCTCACAGCTCTCCTGATAACTATGGAGCTGGGTTCTCCTCCAGCCGCTTTACCTCCACAGCCCAGAGTAAAACAGATTATCAGTTAATAATTACCAATGTGGAGGCAGGAGACTCAGCAGTGTATTACTGTTACACATGGGACAGCTCTGCGAGTGAGAACATATCACAGTGATTCACACCATGACAAAAACCTCTGCGCTTCACTTCTGCTTTAAAGCTGCTTCAGAAAGGAGAGAACTTAAAACTCAGAGCAGGATGTGAATTTATTCAAGCTGAGCCAGGACTTCTCAACCATGTCAGTAACAGCATGAGGCCCAGTCCACAGGTGTTAGAAACCCGTCCTGGAGGGCCAGAGCACATGCTGGTTTATTTAAGTCGCTACCTGGCTAAAGAAATCCCTTAAGTTGTTTACTCTGGGCCTTCATTTGCTGCTAATGTGTAGGATATCACTAAATCCTGATACAGCGTTCTGTGACTCTGAACTGTGTGGCTGTACCTTCACGTCTGCACCTCTTTGTGCCACCATGACATGCTGCTCCGCCATCTTCAGACTGAGATTGTAGTTAGAGGAGCAGAGTAAGAATCGTTTACGGTTTTGTCCCCTCCCCCTGACACACCCACCCCAGGAGTCACACAGTGTCCATCAGCATTCACACATGGAGGCAGTGACTCACTCTGGTGCTCTGTAATGTCTGTTCTACAGACATCTGCAAAGCTTTACTTAGGAGACTCCAAATTAAACAAAGAAAGCAGAGCAGCACCATTCACCACTTAATTTACAGAGTGAACCACTAGTAATGTGAGCTGATGCTCTAAGTAAACAGTATGAAATTTTCTTTCACAGATCAGTTGCATAGTTGAGTCATCCCTTGTGAGTGGTGATGCCTCTCCTCCAGAACAGACCCTACCTCCTCCCATACTGCACATTAGACTTCCGTTTAATGGCATTACGTAACATGTTATACATTTTGTACGCATGTTTATCCAGAGCGAATTACTCGGCTTACATTATTTTTTAAATGAATCAATTTATACAGCTGAATATTTACTGAAGCAATTCAGGTTCCCATTGTGTATTTGAAGCAGAGTCTTGGAGTTGAAAATGACGTTCCTTAATCATATTGCCACACTACCACGATCAGTAGGTAGCATTTAAAAGATTCAATAATTTTTCACACAGGTCTTTGTCCTCTTTGGTTCTCATGTGATACCCATTATATCATAATGGTGTTGAACAATTACAATGCATTAATAACTGACTGTACAGTTGACAGCCACTTTGTGGTATGAGATACACAATTACAGGGAGCCTTCTTTTGTTCCCCAGAACCTTTGATTGGCTGAGTGCAGAAGCTACTCCCTCTCCATCTCCCTGATCGACTCCTTATAGTTGGGTGCTGCAGCCTCTCCTCTCCTCACACTCCAACCTGCTCATCTCTCAGCTGGACAGTAAGGGCCGTTCACACCACACACTGACAACATGCTGGGGACACTCTGCACTCTCATCACTGTGCTCTCATGTAAGAAACCTATATTCATCTTTATTTTAGAATGTGAATGTAATGTATATGTTTCTTACATGTGTTCCTTATTTCCAGGTGTGAGTGGAGTGATAGTGGTGACACAGAAGCCTCCTGTTCTGTCAGTGAGGAAAGGAGATACGGCCACTATGGACTGTAACCTCGGGACTGTTACTGATAGTGGTGCTCGCTGGTACAAGCAGGTTCCAGGTGGAGCTCCTCAGTTTGTGCTGTATTTCTACCATCCAAAAAGCGCTCCCACATATGGAGATGGATTCTCCTCCACCCGCTTCACATCCAATCATCAGAGTAAATCTGATTATCGATTGATAATTAAAACTGTGGAGGCAGGAGACTCAGCAGTGTATTACTGTCAGACATGGGATGAGTCTGCTAAACAACGCGTATCACAGTGATTCACACCATGACAAAAACCTCCGAGCTTCACTTCTGCTTTAAAGCTGCTTCAATAACCCCATAGAAGATGAGTTGTTTTTTAAAGCTGAAACAGGATCTCTCTGTGCTGGAAACAATTTCCTCAGTCAATAACTAAGAATGTACAGTAGTATTTCTTCCTCAATACACAAATATTCTGTATATTCTATGTGCATTAACTTACACAACAGGCCCCCAAACTGGCACAGAAGTGTATATTATCAAAGAAAAAGTTTTAAATAATTTTATTCTCATAATTTAATAAAAACCCATTGTACAAAAATGACAACCAAAACGATTCTGTGTATTTGTAACATACCATGCCTGGAACAATTTTTTTTTTTTTTTCCAAATGTAGATTCAGTCCAGATTGCTGTATGCATATTTCCCCAGTTCCGACCGCACATATCTGAAGCCTGATTAAAATGCTGCAGGTCTGGGTTGTCTAAAATGATGTCACTCACTCCGGCTATAGTTTCAGGGAGACTGGTTTCATGAAAATAATTTTTTATATTATTCAATTATTCCCACATGTACAGTAAATAAAGAGTCTATTGATTTGGGAAAATTGCAACTGGACTACATTTCATTATATGATACCTTTTATGTCCTGATATTATAGCACTTTACACTGAAAGTACTGAATTGACCTTAATCTCCACTAATGTGTGGGATCCACAGGGGTGATGCATGACAGCCATATTGTGATGGACATCAGGTGAGGTGGACAGGGAGGGACTATTGGGCCAGTTAAAGAATCAATCACCTGGTCTGGTTTAATAAACAATCAGAAGGTTCACGGTAAATGGAAACATTATTTCACTGAATGACTCTTTTTTAGAGATTAAATGATTGAGATTATATGATCCATCAGCTGCCATCAGGGCCATGCAAGTCAGTGCAGAGAGCATTAGAGGGGCAGGAGCTCCAAGTGAAGAAAGGGCCACACCAGACCAGCTGTGCTGTAGAGATTTACCTGTGGGATCTGTTAGGGAGTTACAGCTGTCCTGTATAGGTTGACATGGGGGTTCTAATCAGGAAGAACAGATGTGCTATACAGATTTATATTTTGATTCTGTTTGGGTTATTGCAGATGTGCTGTCCATATTTACATGGTTCTGACAGGAATTACAGATGTGCCATCAGCATTCAGACTTGTGTCCACAGTGTGTTTCAGTTCCCTCTTGCTGTGCTCAAACTGAGCTGAGGTTTTTGTATGGGGGTGTACATCATCTGTATCACTGTGGTATTCGGCCAAGGCACCAAGCTGATTGTCACTGGTAAGTCTCTTTTCATTTCTTTGCAAATGTTTTTAAATGTGCAGTTTTCCATGCCATTGTGTTGTTCTGTCTGACATAAATTTTTAGATTTTAAATAAGGCTTAAAATTTTTTCAAATGTAGCATTGTTTACATCTCTTTCAATTCAATGCTGAGATACAAATCCCATGCTTCATGTCTGAAATTTTTTTTTTCTCTGTGGGTTTCAATTCATAAAAAAATTCATATTCAAAGAATATAGTCCTTTTGCTTCGTTTGGAATCCTGGTATTGTTTTTTGCTAAATTATTTTTGAGAAAGATGTAATATTCTGTAATATTTTACTGAGAAATTTTATGTAAAACTGATATGTTATATTTGCTTTAATACAGCGCAAGTAATTGTCCGTTAACTCAATAATATATACACCTTTAATGAACTTCCCATTTTTGATCGTAACACCTAAATTAATATTGATTATGCGTTGAACACAAAGTCTGTTAAGCCATTAAGCCTCAAAAAGTAAAATCACTAACAGAGTTATTTGAAATATTAATATTTATATTGTCAGTCAAAATTTGGTACAAATGACGTGATAGGCATGACAGTAACAGAAAACAGCGTTCAGTCGATTTTTCACTCAGTTTAAAGGCGGTGGAAATAAATAAAAAAATCACTGGAATGTTACACGGCAAAGGTTGTTTGCATCCGTAAGCGTTTTGTCGAATAGCACTTTTATTTCTACATAATGTGCGATACATATATTTGCTGGACAAAATATGAGCACCCTTTCAATGAGCCCGATACCTTATAATTTCTCTTTTTCAGATTCTTCTCTTGCTGCGCCTACCCTCTCTCTCCTGCCTCCATCCAGCGAGGAGCTGAAGACAGATAAAGCCACGGTGGTGTGCCTGGCGCAGATGTCTGTTGGGTTCGCTGATGTCAGCTGGACATCGGGCGGGAAACCAGTTACCGGCGGGGTTTTTACCGGCACCGCCGAACAGAAACCCGACAAAACCTTCGGTTTGAGCAGCTTCTTAACCATCACGCCCTCCGAGTGGATTACCGACCGCGTCTTTACCTGTAAAGTATCTGTCGGGTCTAAAACCTCAGAGAAAAGTATCAAAAAGTCTGACTGCAGCGAGTAAATTGAGGCTGTTGTGTGACGTTATTGCTTATTTTATTTTGATTAGCATGGTTTTCCATCTGCAATAGTTTAGCAACCCATTATCAATAAATTGATTTATGGCAATACCATAAGACTTTTTCAGGAGTAGATTTTCACGTTTAACATTATTATTTGCTCTTATACCTATAAAGTGTGTTTTTGCTATCTTTGTGTTTGCATTGTGAGATTAAATAAAGACTGTTGCATGCTTAAAAATACTCAGTTTCATTTGTTAATGTGCATTTGTTATAGAGAAGACAGATCACTAAATAAGCCAATATATAAAGACACCATTAAAGAAGGTGTGTTTGATTTTCAGTTTCAAAATCAGCAGACTACAACCCTGGTCACAGGGTCTGCTGGTCTTCCTTGTTACAGCAGTTAATAGATGAAATAAAGCAGGGGTCTACACAAGTAACACTGCTCACCTGTTTTCTTACATCTGGATCACTTGCTAATTTTAAGGTGAAAGAAAAAACAGCAGACCTGTGGCTCTCCAGGAACATGGTTGCAGACTTTCCCAAAATTTCGGACCCTAAGGTCCACTCAATGAGCAAAATATGTATATTTTTTAATCTAGATCGACAAGTTTAAATATGGGAATTACAATGTGTTTTAATCATATTCTCTGAATACAACCACACTGACAGCAAAATCAGTGCAGTAGCATGTATAATGTTCAATTTGATTGATTTTAGTGAATTTCAATGGACAGTCATTAGACTCACAATGCTCTTCAACACCATCCATCAACCATCAGATGATCCCAATCCACTGTTCGGGAACTGCAGGTCAATAGGATATTTTTGTTGCACTGAAAGATCTGTCCACTGGAGGGCAGAAGAGTAAATTAATTAGTCTGTGATGCACTTTCCTCTCCAGTACAAACCTGACAGACTGCATTACCATCACATCTTTGCAACAATCACACTGCTGCAATGTCATGGAACTGTTAGGATAACATTGTTTGTGGGCTGTGGAGGGGGCTGCTTGAATAAACTGGTGCTGCAGGTCAAGCCAAGCTGATCCAGCAGAGGGCGACAGAGAAACAGACCCGCTACTGAAACTGAGGCACACCTGCAGGGTTTAAACACGTTATTTATAGCGCCATGCAAATTAGGGAGTGATTTGGCTCCTTTCACAGCTCAGAGGGACAGCCCCGTGTCTGCTTATAGACCTGCAGGTGTGAGGAGGGGTGAACCAGACTGCACTTTATGTTGCTGTAATGTTTTGGCAACGTTGCCATTTTGCTATGAAAAACTACAGTGCTGTCTGTTTCCGTGTGGCATGATGGGAAAGGGGGAGCTGTGCAGCCAACGTTCTCACGTCTCTCAAGTTTCTCTCATGTCCCAACAACATTAATATGGCACTGCTACAGCCAAAGCAAAATAATGCTTTCTGTGCTTTCTGCTGATGCAGCTGCAGGTATGAAGAGGTGGTGGCAGAATGGATATGTTCTGGCAATGTTTATGTAATGCTGCAGCAATGTTTCAGATAACTAGACTGTGGTGTGGGGATGGCTGGTTTAAGCAGCCACACCTGCCCTGGGTCAAGTTAATTAGACCTGGCCAATTGTATAATTGGTTAAGAATTGGGGAATTGGCCAGGTCTAATTGGACCCAGGAACAGGAGTGGCTGCACCTGTGCGTAGTGAGGTAATCACTGCGCACAGGTTAAATCTGCCATCCCCACCCACACGAGGGAAGCCTCTCTGTCATGACAGTGTTTTTACATCTGCTTCTTTGGCTGTAACATCTTGCCAAACCCTTGGAAATAAATCATGGACGGTTTGAACATCTTATCCCTGTGTCTCTGTGCTGGAGGGCCCCAAGAAAAGCCACTTCGGTGGCCTGTGGCAGGCGTGTTTGCCACAGTGGCGCCCAACGTGGGGCTTCTCCGGCACAGGAAAGAGGCACAGGAGGGTCAGCCAGGAAGCACACTGGAGGAGGGGCAGCTGAGGTGTTCCCGACAGGGCTTCGGGCGGATCCTCCAGGCCAAAAACGGGGAGCAAGAGATGACAACGGAGGGGAAGGAAGCGATCCTCAGCTGGGATGCTGAGGAGCTGGACCTGGCCGGGAAGGCAGGTCAGCTACGGGCGGTGCACGAGAGGTGGTCGCGCCGTGAGCTGGACTTGGCCGGGAAGGCGGGTCAGCTACGGGCGGCGCACAAGCAGTGGCCGCGCCGTTTTGCTTCCTTTCTTGTCTGTTTGTTGTTTTAGTTCGTTGTTTTGGCCTGGTTGGTTTGCCCGGAGCCCATTAGGGGGTAAGCCTGCAGCTGCCTGCCAGCAGAGCCGACTGGCGGCCACCACACCTACGAGGGTTCCTGGTCCCCAGCGCCACAAGGAAGCCAGCCCACCAGCCCAGCCACCCCACCACAGCCCCTGGAACAGCCCAAGCCCGGTGACGCCCCCACCAGCCAGCAGAGCAGCCCAGGACTTCCTGCGCTCCGGGAGGGAGGAGGAAGAAGGGCTGCCTTGTCATCCGGGGGTGGGTCACAGCATGTACGGGACTGTTCCGGGGCCACCCACCCTTGACACTTTTTTTGGAGTGTTTTTTTATTTTATTTTTGTTTGTCTTTTGCTTTGTTGGGAGTGCGGGGGGTGGTGGGGGAGGGGGTAGGGGGGTGTATGCTTCGGCCAGGGATTCTCCCTGGCCTCAGTTTGGCGTTGGGGGTATGTGGTGTGGGGATGGCTGGTTTAAGCAGCCACACCTGCCCTGGGTCAAGTTAATTAGACCTGGCCAATTGTATAATTGGTTAAGAATTGGGGAATTGGCCAGGTCTAATTGGACCCAGGAACAGGAGTGGCTGCACCTGTGCGTAGTGAGGTAATCACTGCGCACAGGTTAAATCTGCCATCCCCACCCACACGAGGGAAGCCTCTCTGTCATGACAGTGTTTTTACATCTGCTTCTTTGGCTGTAACATCTTGCCAAACCCTTGGAAATAAATCATGGACGGTTTGAACATCTTATCCCTGTGTCTCTGTGCTGGAGGGCCCCAAGAAAAGCCACTTCGGTGGCCTGTGGCAGGCGTGTTTGCCACATAGACATCAACAGAGATGCAACCATGTCTGGTAATAAATTTGCACGTGTGGGGAGGGGTCATGGTCATTTTATTTACATTACTTATCACACTGTGACTGTATGACAGTAACATTTTGAGGTTGTGTGTGAGTGGGTTTGGGGTGGAGTAGCAGGTGTGGCACTTCGGCGCTCCATCACAGTTTCTCCTGTGTGGCTCCAGTTCTGTGTAGGAGCTGAGAGAGTGGCGTCACTGGAACAGGGAGCACAGATACAGACAGCTGAGCCCATCACATATAGGGGATTCACTGTTACTGGACGGACAATGGATTTCTCTCTCTTACGTACTTTATATATCATCTGATTGTGCCTGTGTCTGCCGGTGTGTTGGTGCTTTTCTCCTTGTGTGTGAATGGGATTACTGGGATCACTCCTGCCTGCTGTTGCTGACTCAATGCCTCCATTATGAGTGGGAGTGTCTCATTACCATCAGTCCCTGAGTTCCTATTTAAAACAGGAGGGACAGTGAGCAGAGAGGATGGACAGTGCACACACAGCTTCTACACTTAGAGGAGCCACCAGCTGATTAGAGAAGAATTCATTCGCTAGGCTGTGAAATAAATGCTGTTATCACATCATCACTAATGGAGTGAAGTTCGAAAGAATCCTGGGCTGCTGTGATTGGCTGAGTGCTGAGGCTCCTCCCACATCTCTCTGTCTGGTTCCTTATAGCTGGGTGCTACAGCCTCTCCTCTCCTCACACTCCAACCTGCTCATCTCTCAGCTGGACAGTAAGGGCCGTTCACACCACACACAGACAACATGCTGGGGACACTCTGCATTCTCATCACTGTGATCTCATGTAAGAATCTGCTACTCACCCATTTAATTTAATATTTTGTGCATATGTTTGATCACATAACAACATAAATCATTTTTTACTTTCCAGGTGTGAGTGGAGTAACAGTGGTGACACAGAAGCCTCCTGTTCTGTCAGTGAGTAAAGGAGATACGGCCACTATGGACTGTAATGTTGGGACTGGGGGTGATAGGGCTGTCTGGAACAAGCAGGTTCCAGGTGGAGTTCCTCAGTATGTGCTGTATTTCTACCACTCTTCGAGCTCGCCTAGCTATGGAGCTGGATTCTCCTCCCCCCGCTTCACATCCAATCATCAGAGTAAATCAGATTATCGATTGATTATTAAAACTGTGGAGGCAGGAGACTCAGCAGTGTATTACTGCACCACATGGGACAGCTCTGCTAAAGAGTGGGTATCACAGTGATTCACACCATGACAAAAACCTCAGAGCTTCACTTCTGCTTTAAAGCTGCTTCAGAAAGGAGAGAAGATGTGCATTTACTCAAGCTGAACCAGGCTCTCCCAGCCATAGAGCCATTTAAGCAATGTTAGCAGATAAAAGTCTCCAGTTGCCAAAGCTGGACAACTACAAGCAGCAAAATCAAAAATATCAATCAGCAATAAGTCACCAAAACACAACAGTCAGTGAAGTGTTTGTATATTTGGCATCTGTAATAATAGAAGTGTTCACCGTGTCTTACTCAATCCAGCCAGTCGACTGTTTAGGCATTTCACTTTCTACATGCTATACCTTCCCCAAAAAAGAACATAAATGCCTACATGCTAAGCACATGGAAATTATTCATTCATCTGAAGCAAAACCTACCCCATTACATTTATATTTAAGGCATTCAGCAGGTGCTCTTGTCCAGAGCAACTGACACTGCTTGCATCCTTTGCATACAATTCATTTTTTAGGCGGAATATTTACTGGAGCAATTTAAGCGAAGTGCCTTGTTCAAGGAAACAACAGTTATTCCCACCCAAGGAATCCAACCAATAACTCTCGAGTCACATGCCGATTTTTCTAATCATTATGTGACGCTGCCCCCACGTCATGTAATCTCTGTCTCCTTACAATGTTTAAAGATCTTTAATAAAAATATGCATTACCCAGGGTACACAATGCTCACACTAATACCTTTTACAACAATGATGGTTTAAGACGTAATATAAAACATGTGATTTAATTACTGAGGTGCTGATATTATTAATGGCTTCATTAATTATATTAATAAAACAATGTCAACATTTCTTCTGACTTAAGGTTCTGACTACAGAATGTTCACACACTCCTATTGATTGAATAGGAATTGAATAACATTTCACTTATGTGCAAGATGTGCATATCACGAATATGACTAATTGTATTAAATCTGCAGCGAGCAGCTGACTGGCTGAACCCTAGCTTTAGGGAAATTGTGATTGGCTGAGTTCAGAGGCTTGTCCCTTCACATTTTCCTTTATAAGCAATGCTGTAGTCTCTCATCTCCTCACACTCCAACCTGCTCATCTCTCAGCTGGACAGTACAGGCTGTTCATCCCACACACCGACAACATGCTGGGGACACTCTGCACTCTCATCACTGTTCTCTCATGTAAGAATCACATATGTATAATTATTTAAAAATTCAAATGTAACATTAAAGTTTCTTACATGAGCTTTTTTTATTTCCCAGGTGCGAGTGGAGTGACAGTGGTGACACAGAAGCCTCCTGTTCTGTCAGTGAGTAAAGGAGATACGGCCACTATGGACTGTAACCTCGGGACTGTGACTAGTCATGTGGCTTATTGGTACAAGCAGGTTCCAGGTGGAACTCCTCAATTTGTGCTGTATTTCCACCTCACTCACAGCTCTCCCACATACGGAGCTGGATTCTCCTCCAGCCACTTGTCTTCTAAATGTCCGACTAATTCCGACTGTCAGTTAATAATTAGCAGTGTGGAGGCAGGAGACTCAGCAGTGTATTACTGTAGCACATGGGACAGCTCTGCTAAAGAGTGGGTATCACAGTGTTCACACCATGACAAAAACCTCTGAGCTTCACTTCTGCTTTAATGCTGCTTCAGAAAGGAGTTCCAGCTCTGAGCAGGATGTGAATTCACTCAAGCTGAACTAGCGTCTCTCAGCCATGTCAGTAACAGTAGTCTGTGGATGAAAAAATTCTGCCTAAATCATCCTGCATGCTCACTGTGTTCTTTGTAGAAATGTATCATTTTGTGACTTTTCTCTTTCATGAAAGGAATCTAATATCACAGATTTAATGGTGTTGTTGGTCAAAGTTTTCACGTCTTAGCTCATTTGGAACTCCTGTGTGGTGATAGAATACATACTGTATGTAACTTTTGGGGCGTGGGATACTCTACAGGGGACACAGAAGCCTCCTGTTCTGTCAGTGAGTAAAGGAGATACGACCAGTATGGACCGTAACCTCGGGACTGAGACTGATACTGGTGCTCGCTGATACAAGCAGGTTCCAGGTGGAGCTTCTCATTTGTGCTGCATTTCTGTCAATTTTGGAGCTCTCCCACATATGGAGCTGGTTTCTCTTCCACTGGCTTCACATCCAATCATCAGAGCAAATCAGATTATCGATTGATAATTAAAACCGTAGAGGCAGGAGACTCAGCAGTGTATTACTGTCACACATTGGACAGCTCTGCTAAAGAGTGGGTATCACAGTGATTCACACCATGACAAAAACCTCTGAGATTCACTTCTGCTTTAAAGCTGCTTCAGAAAGGAGAGAAGATGCATTTACTCAAGCTGAACCAGGCTCTCCCAGCCATAGAGCCATTTAAGCAATGTTAGCTGATAAAAGTCTCCAGTTGCCAAAGCTGGACAAGACTACAAGCAGCCAAATCAAAAATATCAATCAGCAAGAAGTCACCAAAACACAACAGTCAGTGAAGTGTTTGTATATTTGGCATCTGTAATAATAGAAGTGTTCACCGTGTCTTACTCAATCCAGCCAGTCGACTGTTTAGGCACTTCACTTTGTACATGCTATACCTTTCCCAAAAAAGAACATAAATGCCTACATGCTAAGCACATGGAAATTATTAATTCTTCTGCAGCAAAACCCACCCCATTACATTTATATTTAAGGCATTCAGCAGGTGCTCTTGTCCAGAGCAACTGACACTGCTTGCATCCTTTGCATACAATTCGTTCGTAAGGCGGGATATTTACTGGAGCAATTTTGGCTAAGTGCCTTGTTCAAGGAAACAACAGTTACTCCCCCCCTCGGAATCCAACCTATTACTCTGGAGTCACACGCCCATTTTCCTAATCATTATGTGACGCTGCCCCCACGTCATGTAATCTCTGTCTCCTTACAATGTTTAAAGATCTTTGATAAAAATATGCATTACCCAGGGTACACAATGCTCACACTAATTACCTTTTACAACAATGATGGTTTAAGACGTAATATAAACATGTGATTTAATTACTGAGGTGCTGATATTATTAATGGCTTCATTAATTATATTAATAAAACAATGTCAACATTTCTTCTGACTTAAGGTTCTGACTACAGAATGTTCACACACTCCTATTGATTGAATAGGAATTGAATAACATTTCACTTATGTGCAAGATGTGCATATCACGAATATGACTAATTGTATTAAATCTGCAGCGAGCAGCTGACTGGCTGAACCCTAGCTTTAGGGAAATTGTGATTGGCTGAGTTCAGAGGCTTGTCCCTTCACATTTTCCTTTATAAGCAATGCTGTAGTCTCTCATCTCCTCACACTCCAACCTGCTCATCTCTCAGCTGGACAGTACAGGCTGTTCATCCCACACACCGACAACATGCTGGGGACACTCTGCACTCTCATCACTGTTCTCTCTCATGTAAGAATCACATATGTATAATTATTTAAAAATTCAAATGTAACATTAAAGTTTCTTACATGAGCTTTTTATTTCCCAGGTGCGAGTGGAGTGACAGTGGTGACACAGAAGCCTCCTGTTCTGTCAGTGAGTAAAGGAGATACGGCCACTATGGACTGTAACCTCGGGACTGTGACTAGTCATGTGGCTTATTGGTACAAGCAGGTTCCAGGTGGAACTCCTCAATTTGTGCTGTATTTCCACCTCACTCACAGCTCTCCCACATACGGAGCTGGATTCTCCTCCAGCCACTTCTCTTCTAAATGTCCGACTAATTCCGACTGTCAGTTAATAATTAGCAGTGTGGAGGCAGGAGACTCAGCAGTGTATTACTGTAGCACATGGGACAGCTTTGCTAAAGAGTGGGTATCACAGTGTTCACACCATGACAAAAACCTCTGAGCTTCACTTCTGCTTTAATGCTGCTTCAGAAAGGAGTTCCAGCTCTGAGCAGGATGTGAATTCACTCAAGCTGAACTAGCGTCTCTCAGCCATGTCAGTAACAGTAGTCTGTGGATGAAAAAATTCTGCCTAAATCATCCTGCATGCTCACTGTGTTCTTTGTAGAAATGTATCATTTTGTGACTTTTCTCTTTCATGAAAGGAATCTAATATCACAGATTTAATGGTGTTGTTGGTCAAAGTTTTCACGTCTTAGCTCATTTGGAACTCCTGTGTGGTGATAGAATACATACTGTATGTAACTTTTGGGGCGTGGGATACTCTACAGGGGACACAGAAGCCTCCTGTTCTGTCAGTGAGTAAAGGAGATACGACCAGTATGGACCGTAACCTCGGGACTGAGACTGATACTGGTGCTCGCTGATACAAGCAGGTTCCAGGTGGAGCTTCTCAGTTTGTGCTGCATTTCTGTCAATTTTGGAGCTCTCCCACATATGGAGCTGGTTTCTCTTCCACTGGCTTCACATCCAATCATCAGAGCAAATCAGATTATCGATTGATAATTAAAACCGTAGAGGCAGGAGACTCAGCAGTGTATTACTGTCACACATGGGACAGCTCTGCGAGTAAGATCGTATCACAGTGATTAACACCATGACAAAAACCTCTGAGCCTCACTTCTGCTTTAAAGCTGCTTCAGAAAGGAGAGAAGATGCATTTACTCAAGCTGAACCAGGCTCTCCCAGCCATAGAGCCATTTAAGCAATGTTAGCTGATAAAAGTCTCCAGTTGCCAAAGCTGGACAACTACAAGCAGCCAAATCAAAAATATCAATCAGCAAGAAGTCACCAAAACACAACAGTCAGTGAAGTGTTTGTATATTTGGCATCTGTAATAATAGAAGTGTTCACCGTGTCTAACTCAATCCAGCCAGTCGACTGTTTAGGCACTTCACTTTGTACATGCTATACCTTTCCCAAAAAAGAACATAAATGCCTACATGCTAAGCACATGGAAATTATTAATTCTTCTGCAGCAAAACCCAGCCCATTACATTTATATTTAAGGCATTCAGCAGGTGCTCTTGTCCAGAGCAACTGACACTGCTTGCATCCTTTGCATACAATTCGTTCGTAAGGCGGGATATTTACTGGAGCAATTTTGGCTAAGTGCCTTGTTCAAGGAAACAACAGTTACTCCCCCCTCGGAATCCAACCTATTACTCTGGAGTCACACGCCCATTTTCCTAATCATTATGTGACGCTGCCCCCACGTCATGTAATCTCTGTCTCCTTACAATGTTTAAAGATCTTTGATAAAATATGCATTACCCAGGGTACACAATGCTCACACTAATTACCTTTTACAACAATGATGGTTTAAGACGTAATATAAACATGTGATTTAATTACTGAGGTGCTGATATTATTAATGGCTTCATTAATTATATTAATAAAACAATGTCAACATTTCTTCTGACTTAAGGTTCTGACTACAGAATGTTCACACACTCCTATTGATTGAATAGGAATTGAATAACATTTCACTTATGTGCAAGATGTGCATATCACGAATATGACTAATTGTATTAAATCTGCAGCGAGCAGCTGACTGGCTGAACCCTAGCTTTAGGGAAATTGTGATTGGCTGAGTTCAGAGGCTTGTCCCTTCACATTTTCCTTTATAAGCAATGCTGTAGTCTCTCATCTCCTCACACTCCAACCTGCTCATCTCTCAGCTGGACAGTACAGGCTGTTCATCCCACACACCGACAACATGCTGGGGACACTCTGCACTCTCATCACTGTTCTCTCATGTAAGAATCACATATGTATAATTATTTAAAAATTCAAATGTAACATTAAAGTTTCTTACATGAGCTTTTTATTTCCCAGGTGCGAGTGGAGTGATAGTGGTGACACAGAAGCCTCCTGTTCTGTCAGTGAGTAAAGGAGATACGGCCACTATGGACTGTAACCTCGGGACTGTGACTAGTCATGTGGCTTATTGGTACAAGCAGGTTCCAGGTGGAACTCCTCAATTTGTGCTGTATTTCCACCTCACTCACAGCTCTCCCACATACGGAGCTGGATTCTCCTCCAGCCACTTCTCTTCTAAATGTCCGACTAATTCCGACTGTCAGTTAATAATTAGCAGTGTGGAGGCAGGAGACTCAGCAGTGTATTACTGTAGCACATGGGACAGCTCTGCTAAAGAGTGGGTATCACAGTGTTCACACCATGACAAAAACCTCTGAGCTTCACTTCTGCTTTAATGCTGCTTCAGAAAGGAGTTCCAGCTCTGAGCAGGATGTGAATTCACTCAAGCTGAACTAGCGTCTCTCAGCCATGTCAGTAACAGTAGTCTGTGGATGAAAAAATTCTGCCTAAATCATCCTGCATGCTCACTGTGTTCTTTGTAGAAATGTATCATTTTGTGACTTTTCTCTTTCATGAAAGGAATCTAATATCACAGATTTAATGGTGTTGTTGGTCAAAGTTTTCACGTCTTAGCTCATTTGGAACTCCTGTGTGGTGATAGAATACATACTGTATGTAACTTTTGGGGCGTGGGATACTCTACAGGGGACACAGAAGCCTCCTGTTCTGTCAGTGAGTAAAGGAGATACGACCAGTATGGACCGTAACCTCGGGACTGAGACTGATACTGGTGCTCGCTGATACAAGCAGGTTCCAGGTGGAGCTTCTCAGTTTGTGCTGCATTTCTGTCAATTTTGGAGCTCTCCCACATATGGAGCTGGTTTCTCTTCCACTGGCTTCACATCCAATCATCAGAGCAAATCAGATTATCGATTGATAATTAAAACCGTAGAGGCAGGAGACTCAGCAGTGTATTACTGTCACACATGGGACAGCTCTGCGAGTAAGATCGTATCACAGTGATTAACACCATGACAAAAACCTCTGAGCCTCACTTCTGCTTTAAAGCTGCTTCAGAAAGGAGAGAAGATGCATTTACTCAAGCTGAACCAGGCTCTCCCAGCCATAGAGCCATTTAAGCAATGTTAGCTGATAAAAGTCTCCAGTTGCCAAAGCTGGACAACTACAAGCAGCCAAATCAAAAATATCAATCAGCAAGAAGTCACCAAAACACAACAGTCAGTAAAGTGTTTGTATATTTGGCATCTGTAATAATAGAAGTGTTCACCGTGTCTTACTCAATCCAGCCAGTCGACTGTTTAGGCACTTCACTTTGTACATGCTATACCTTTCCCAAAAAAGAACATAAATGCCTACATGCTAAGCACATGGAAATTATTAATTCTTCTGCAGCAAAACCCACCCCATTACATTTATATTTAAGGCATTCAGCAGGTGCTCTTGTCCAGAGCAACTGACACTGCTTGCATCCTTTGCATACAATTCGTTCGTAAGGCGGGATATTTACTGGAGCAATTTTGGCTAAGTGCCTTGTTCAAGGAAACAACAGTTACTCCCCCCTCGGAATCCAACCTATTACTCTGGAGTCACACGCCCATTTTCCTAATCATTATGTGACGCTGCCCCCACGTCATGTAATCTCTGTCTCCTTACAATTTTTAAAGATCTTTGATAAAAATATGCATTACCCAGGGTACACAATGCTCACACTAATTACCTTTTACAACAATGATGGTTTAAGACGTAATATGAATACGTAATATGTGATTTAATTACTGAGGTATGGATATTATTAATGGCTTCATTAATTATATTAATAAAACAATGTCAATATTTCTTCTGACTTAAGGTTCTGACTACAGAACGTTCACACACTCCTATTGATTGAATAGGAATTGAATAACATTTTGCTGATGTGCAAGATGAGCATATCTCCAAAATGACTAATTGGATGAAATCTGCAGCAAGCAGCTGACTGGCTGAACCCTAGCTTTAGGGAAATTGTGTTTGTTTGAGTTCAGAGGCACGTCCCTTCACATTTTCCTTTATAAGCAATGCTGTAGTCTCTCCTCTCCTCACACTCCAACCTGCTCATCTCTCAGCTGGACAGTAAGGGCCGTTCACTCAACACACTGACAACATGCTGGGGACACTCTGCACTCTCATCACTGTGCTCTCATGTAAGGGAAATCTCATAAAGATAATACCTAAATAAAATATAAAATTGATGTAACTTTCAACAATACTTAATAATATTTGTATTTGAACTGAAATGTCATTTATATTTTCTAACAAAAGCATATTTTTTCCCCAGGTGTGAGTGGAGCGACAGTGGTGACACAGAAGCCTCCTGTTCTGTCAGTGAGTAAAGGAGATACAGCCACT
The DNA here is from genome assembly GCA_025169545.1 of Anguilla japonica. Lineage (NCBI taxonomy): Eukaryota > Metazoa > Chordata > Actinopteri > Anguilliformes > Anguillidae > Anguilla > Anguilla japonica. The sequence continues at coordinate 25,102,454 of CM045899.1, read as the reverse complement.
ATGGACTGTAACGTTGGGACTGGGGGTGGTAGTGCTTACTGGTACAAGCAAGTTCCAGGTGGACTTCCTCAGTTTGTGCTGCGACTCTATAAAGGTGAAGACTCTCCAGATACATATGGAACCGGTTTCTCATCCAATCGCTTCACATCAACCCGTCAGAGTAATACAGACTCCCAATTTATAATTAAAAATGTGGAGGCAGGAGACTCAGCAGTGTATTACTGTGCCACATACGACAGCTCTGCTAAAGAGTGGGTATCACAGTGATTCACACCATGACAAAAACCTCTGAGCTTCACTTCTGCTTTAAAGCTGCTTGAGAAAGGAAAGATCTTCAAACTCGGAGCATGATGTGAATTTACTCAAGCTGAGCCAGGACTTCTCAACCATGTCAGTAACAGAATGAGGCCTCGACCACAGGTGTTAGAAACCCGTCCTGGAGGGCCACAGCACATGCTGGTTTATTTAAGTCGCTACCTGGCTAAAGAAATCCCTTAAGTTGTTTATTCTGGGCCTTCATTTGCTGCTAATGTGTAGGATATCACTAAATCCTGATACAGCGTTCTGTCACTCTGAACTGTGTGGCTGTACCTTCACGTCTGCACCTCTTTGTGTCACCATGACATGCTGCTCCTCCATCTTCAGACAGAGATTGTAGTTAGAGGAGCAGAGTAAGAATCCTTTAGGATACTGTCCCCTCCCGCTGACACACCCACACCCCAGGAGTCACACAGCATCCATCAGCATTCACACATGGAGGCAGTGACTCACTGTCTGGTGCTCTGTAATGTCTGCTCTACAGACATCTGCAAAGCTTTACTTAGGAGACTCCAAATTAAACAAAGAAAGCAGAGCAGCACCCACCGCCATTCACCACTTAATTTACAGAGTGAACCACTAATAATGTGAGCTGATGCGCTAAGTAAACAGTATGAAATTTTCTTTCACAGATCAGTTGCATAGTTGAGTCATCCCCTGTGAGTGGTGATGCCTCTCCTCCAGAACAGGCCCCACCTCCTCCCTTTCTGCACATTGGACTTCTGTTTAATGGTATTACATAACATTTTATACATTTAGTACACGTGTTTATCCAGAGCGAATTACTCAGCTTACATTATTTTTTAAATTAATCAATTTATACAGCTGAATATTTACTGAAGCAATTCAGGTTCTCGCTGAGTAATTGAAGCCAGTCTTGGAGTTGAAAGCGAAATTCCTTCATCTTTATGCCACACTACCACCATCAGTGGGTAGCATCTAAAACATTCAATAATTTTTCAAAAAGGTCATTTTCCTCTTTTTTCCTGGTGTGATACCCATTATTTCATGATGAAGGTGTGGAAGAAACAAATTCAGTGTGGTAGAAATGAAATGGTATATGCAAAAAGGAAACCTGTTTGAAAGCCACATAAAATAACTATTAAAATGCATTATTGCATATTTTCATTAATAACTGACTGTACAGTTGACAGCCACTTTGTGGTATTAGGTACACAATTACAGGGAGCCTTCTTTCGTTCCCCAGAACCTTTGATTGGCTGAGTGCAGAAGCTCCTCCCTCTCCATCATCCCTGATCGAATTCTTATAGCTGGGACCTGCAGCCTCCCCTCTCCTCACACTCCAACCTGCTCATCTCTCAGCTGGACAGTAAGGGCCGTTCACACCACACACTGACAACATGCTGGGGACACTCTGCACTCTCATCACTGTGCTTTCATGTAAGAAACTTATATTTATAATTATAAAAAAATTCAAATGTAACTTTAATTTTTCTTACATGAGCTTTCTATTTCCCAGATGTGAGTGGAGTGACAGTGGTGACACAGAAGCCTCCTGTTCTGTCAGTGAGTAAAGGAGATACGGCTACTATGGACTGTAACCTCGGGACTGTGACTGATAGAGTTGCTTGGTGGTACAAGCAGGTTCCAGGCAGTGTTCCTCAGTTTGTGCTGTATTTCCACCACTCTCACAGCTCTCCCACATATGGAGCTGGTTTCTCCTCCCCCCGCTTCACTTCCAATCATCAGAGTAAATCAGATTATCGATTGATAATTGACAATACTGAGGCAGGAGACTCGGCTGTGTATTACTGTGTCACATGGGATACCTCTGTGAATGAGTACGTATCACAGTGATTCACACCATGACAAAAACCTCTGAGCTTCACTTCTGCTTTAAAGCTGCTTGAGAAAGGAGAGAACTTCATACTCGGAGAAGGATGTGAAGTTATTCAAGCTGAGCCAGGACTTCTCAACCATGTCAGTAACAGCATGAGGCCTCGACCACAGGTGTTAGAAACCCTTCCTGGAGGGCCAGAGCACATGCTGGTTCATTTAAGTCGCTACCTGGCTAAAGAAATCCCTTAAGTTGTTTACTCTGGGCCTTCATTTGCTGCTAATGTGTAGGATATCACTAAATCCTGATACAGCGTTCTGTCACTCTGAACTGTGTGGCTGCACCTTCACGTCTGCACCTCTTTGTGTCCCCATGACATGCTGCTCCGCCATCTTCAGACAGAGATTGTAGTTAGAGGAGCAGAGTAAGAATCCTTTACGGCTCTGTCCCCTCCCCCTGACACCCCCACGCCAGGAGTCACACAGCGTCCATCAGCATTCACACATGGAGGCAGTGACTCACTCTCTGGTGCTCTGTGATGTCCGTTCTACAGACATCTGCAAAGCTTTACTTAGGAGACTCCAAATTAAACAAAGAAAGCAGAGCAGCACGCACCGCCATTCACCACTTCATTTACAGAGTGAACAACTAATAATGTGAGCTGATGCTCTAAGCAAACAGTATGAAATTTTCTTTCAGAAATCAGGTGCATAGTTGAGTCATCCTCTGTGTGTGGTGATGCCCCTCCTTCAGATCAGGCCCCACCTCCTCCCTTACTGCACATTGGACTTCTGTTCAATGGTATTACATAACATTTTATACATTTAGTACACATGTTTATCCAGAGCGAATTACTCAGCTTACATTTTTTTTTAAATGAATACATTTAAACAGCTGAATATTTACTGAAGCAATTCAGGTTCCCACTGAGCAATGGAAGCCAGTCTTGGAGTTGAAAGTGAAGTTCCTTAATCTTTATGCCACACTACCACCATGAGTGGGTAGCATCTAAAACATTCAATAATTTATCACAAAGGTCATTGTCCATTTTTTTCCTGGTATGATTCCCATTATTTCATGATGAAGGTATTGAAGAAATAAATTTAGTGTGGTAGAAATTAAAGGGAATATGCAAAAAGGAAACCTGTTTGAAAGCCACATAAAATGATTATTAAAATGCATTCTTGCTTATTTTCATTAATAACTGACTGTACAGTTGACAGCCACTTTGTGGTATAAGGTACACAATTACAGGGAGCCTTCTTTCGTTCCCCAGAACCTTTGATTGGCTGAGTGCAGAAGCTCCTCCCTCTCCATCTCCCTGATCGACTCCTTATAGTTGGGTGCTGCAGCCTCTCCTCTCCTCACACTCCAACCTGCTCATCTCTCAGCTGGACTGTAAGGGCCGTTCACACCACACACTGACAACATGCTGGGGACACTCTGCACTCTCATCACTGTGATCTCATGTAAGAATCTGCTACTCACCCATTTAATTCAATATTTTGTGCATATGTTGATCACATAACAACATAAATCATTTTTTACTTTCCAGGTGTGAGTGGAGTAACAGTGGTGACACAGAAGCCTCCTGTTCTGTCAGTGAGTAAAGGAGATACGGCCACTATAGACTGTAATGTAGGGACTGGGGGTGATAGGGCTGTCTGGTACAAGCAGGTTCCAGGTCGAGTTCCTCAGTATGTGCTGTATTTCCACCACTCTTCGAGCTCTCCTAGCTATGGAGCTGGATTCTCCTCCCCCCGCTTCACATCCAATCATCAGAGTAAATCAGATTATCGATTGATAATTAAAACTGGAGAGGCAGGAGACTCAGCAGTGTATTACTGCACCACATGGGACAGCTCTGCTGGAGAGTGGGTATCACAGTGATTCACACCATGACAAAAACCTCTGAGCCTCACTTCTGCTTTAAAGCTGATTGAGAAAGGAAAGAACTTCAAACTCAGAGCAGGATGTGAATTTACTCAAGCTGAGCCAGGACTTCTCAACCATGTCAGTAACAGCATGAGGCCTCGACCACAGGTGTTAGAAACCCTTCCTGGAGGGCCAGAGCACATGCTGGTTCATTTAAGTCGCTACCTGGCTAAAGAAATCCCTTAAGTTGTTTACTCTGGGCCTTCATTTGCTGCTAATGTGTAGGATATCACTAAATCCTGATACAGCGTTCTGTGACTCTGAACTGTGTGGCTGTACCTTCACGTCTGCACCTCTTTGTGCCCCCATGACATGCTGCTCCGCCATCTTCAAACTGAGATTGTAGTTAGAGGAGCAGAGTAAGAATCCTTTACGGCTCTGTCCCCTCCCCCTGACACCCCCACGCCAGGAGTCACACAGCGTCCATCAGCATTCACACATGGAGGCAGTGACTCACTCTCTGGTGCTCTGTGATGTCTGTTCTACAAACATCTGCAAAGCTTTACTTAGGAGACTCCAAATTAAACAAAGAAAGCAGAGCAGCACCCACCGCCATTCATCGCTTCATTTACAGAGTGAACCACTAATAATGTGAGCTGATGCGCTAAGTAAACAGTATGAAAGTTTCTTTCACAGATCAGTTGCATAGTTGAGTCATCCCTTGTGAGTAGTGATGCCTCTCCTCCAGAACAGGCCCCATCTCCTCCCTTGCTGAACATTGGTCTTCTGTTTAATTGTATTACATAACATTTTATACATTTATCAGACATGGTTATCCAGAGCGAATTACTCAGCTCACATTATTTTTTAAATGAATCACGTTGTACAGCTGAATATTTACTGAAGCAATTCAGGTTCCCACTGTGTAATTGAAGGACAGTCTTGGAGTTGAAAATGAAGTTCCTTAATCATTATGCCACACTACCACGATCAGTAGGTAGCATTTAAAAGATTCAGTAATTTTTCACACCTGTCTTTGTCCTCTTTGTTTCTCATGTGATACTCATTATTTCATGATGGTCTTGAACAATTACAATGCATTAATAACTGACTGTACAGTTGACAGCCACTTTGTGGTATAAGGTACACAATTACAGGGAGCCTTCTTTCGTTCCACAGAACTTTTGATTGGCTGAGTACAGAAGCTCCTCCCTCTCCATCTCCCTGATCGACTCCTTATAGCTGGGACCTGCAGCCTCTCCTCTCCTCACACTCCAACCTGCTCATCTCTCAGCTGGACAGTAAGGGCCGCTCACCCAACACACTGACAACATGCTGGGGACACTCTGCACTCTCATCACTGTGATCTCATGTAAGAAACTTATATTTATAATTATTAAAAAATTTCAAATGTAACTTTAATGTTTCTTACATGAGCTTTTTATTTCCCAGGTGTGTGTGTGGAGTGACAGTTGTGACACAGAAGCCTCCTGTTCTGTCAGTGAGGAAAGGAGAAACGGCCACTATGGACTGTAACCTCGGCACTGTGACTGATAGTGCTGCTCGCTGGTGCAAGCAGGTTCCAGGTGGAGTTCCTCAGTTTGTGCTGGGTGTCTACCACTCTCACAGCGCTCCCACATATGGAGCTGGTTTCTCCTCTCCCCGCTTCACTTCCAATCACCAGAGTAAATCAGATTATCGATTGATTATTAAAACTGTGGAGGCAGGAGACTCAGCAGTGTATTACTGTGCTACATGGGATGACTCTGCTAAAGAGTGGGTATCACAGTGATTCACACCATGACAAAAACCTCTGAGCTTCATTTCTGCTTTAAAGTTGCTTCTGAAAGGAGTTCCAGCTCTGAGCAGGATGTGAATACACTCAAGCTGAACTAGCGTCTCTCAGCCATGTCAGTAACAGTAGTCTGTATATGAAAAAATTCTGCCTAAATCATCCTGCATGCTCACTGTGTTCTTTGTAGAAATGTATCATTTTGTGACTTTTTTCTTTCATGAAAGAAATCTAATGTCACAGTTTTAATGGTGTTTTTTGTCAAAGCTTTCACATCTTAGCTCATTTGGAACTCCTGTGTGCTGATAGAATACATACTGTATGTAACATTTGGGGCATGGGATACTCTACAGGGGACACAGAAGCCTCCTGTTCTGTCAGTGAGTAAAGGAGATACGGCCACTATGGACTGTAACCTCGGGACTGTGACTGGTAGTGCTGCTCGCTGGTACAAGCAGGTTCCAGGTGGAGCTCCTCAGTTTGTGCTGCATTTCTGTCAATTTTGGAGCTCTCCCACATATGGAGCTGGTTTCTCTTCCACTGGCTTCACATCCAATCATCAGAGCAAATCAGATTATCGATTGATTAAAAATGTGAAGGCAGGAGTCTCAACAGTGTATTAATGTGCTATCTGATTATTTGATAATAAGTTACCCTCCCATCTGATAATAACCTAATTGCTGTTGCCTAATAACTATTTTACAGTTATTAGGTTTTGCTAATTATTCAGATGGGAGGATTAACCCTTTACAAAAAAGTCACATGAATTTCACCTGAAATGCCCATTTAATCTGAAAGTGACTTCAGGACTTTAACTCACAAAAATGTAAAACGTTTGAATTCGTACTCAGGCTACCAGTGGGTATGACATTACTGATCTCCTCCTTTTGCTCCAAATGCCCCTTTGATTTGATGAAAATTGTATATTTCTATTATTGTTGCAACGCTCTCATTAGACTTCATGCATTCATTTCTGTAAAGTATATCCCGTACGATCTCGTGTAAGTTTTTTCAGTTTGAGGGGCAGGTGCTCCTTTGAGCAAATTTTGCTTTATTTAGCTCTCTCAGTATAATGGTTTTGGTATCTCTATTTGTACTGTTTTTCTATTTTCTGCACTATAACACTTTTCAATTACTTCTTTCTTATTTTTATGTACAGCACATTGAGCTGCATCACTTGTATGAAATGTGCTCTATGAATAAAATTTGATTTGAATTTGATTTGATTTACACAGCAGGATATTTACAGAAGCAAATTAGGCTAAGTACCATGAACAACGGTTCAACAGTTATTCCCCACCTGGGAATCCGGCCTATGCCTTTGGAGTTGCACGCCCAGTTTCCTTACTGGAATTATACACTGCCCCTCCTCTACATAATCTGTCTCCGTATAATGATGTGCAGAACACTCACTGATAAAATTCTGCATTACCTAGGGTACACAAAGCTTTCAGTTATTACCTTGTCCATTAATGATGTTTCAAAATATAACAGAAATAACACACACGATTTAATAACCAAGGGAACATCAATGCCCTTATTAATTATAATTATAAACACAGAATGTCTATATTTCAGCTGATCTGAGGTTCTAAATGTTCACGAGGCCTCATCTCTAATTTGACTTGTTTTATTAAATCTGCTGAAAGCAGCTAACTGAACTGAACAGTGGACTGAACTCTTCATTTGGAAACCTATGATTGGCTGAGTACATAGGCTCCTCCCTTTACATTCCCCCTTAAAGCCAATAATACAATCTCTCCTCACGCTACTCACACACCAAACTGCTCATCTCTCAGCTGGTCAGTAAGGGCCGTTCACACCACACACTGACAACATGCTGGGGACACTCTGCACTCTCATCACTGTGCTCTCATGTAAGAAACATATTCATTCTTATTTCCGTATTTGAACTTACAAACTTAAATGTGTGTTTGCCTTTGGTGAGGATGGGCTGTTTTGTGTAATATTTTTAAAACATCTCATCTTTTGCTTTCACAGGTGTCAGTGGCCAGAAGGTTTTGACACAGAAACCCTCAGTGCTGAGTGTGAATAAACAGCAGAAAGCCACAATGGATTGTAATATTGCCCGAGATGAAAATGAATATGTTTCCTGGTACAAGCAGGTTCCAGGCAGTGCTCCTCAGCATGTGCTGCGTTTCTACCACACTTGGAGCTCTCCTGATAACTATGGAGCTGGGTTCTCCTCCAGCCGCTTCACCTCCACAGCCCAGAGTAACACAGATTATCAGTTAATAATTACTAATGTGGAGGCAGGAGACTCAGCAGTGTATCACTGTCAGACATGGGATGACTCTGCTAAAGACAACATATCACAGTGATTCACACCATGACAAAAACCTCTGAGCTTCACTTCTGCTTTAAAGCTGCTTCAATAACCCCATAGAAGATGAGTGTTTTTTTACAGCTGAAACAGGATCTCTCTTTGCTGAAAACAATTTCCTCAGTCAACTAAGAATGTACAGTAGTATTTCTTCCTCAATACACATATATACTGTATATTCTATATGCATTAACTTACACAACAGGCCCCCAAACTAGCACAGAAGTATATATTCACAAAGAAAAAGTGAAAACTAAGTTGATTCTCATAATTTCCTAGCAACTCATTGTACAAAAATGACAACCAAAACTATTGTGTGTATTTGTAACATACCATGCCTGGAACAATTTTTTTTTTCCAATTGTAGATTCAGTCCGGATTGCTGTATGCATATTTCCCCAGCTCTGACTGCACATATCTGAAGCCTGATTAAAGTGCTGCAGGTCTGGGTTGTCCATAATGATGTCACTCAATCCGGCTACAGTGTCAGGGAGACTAGTTTCATCAAAATTATATTTTATATTATTCAGTTATTCCCATATATTCAGTAAGTAAAGAGCCTATTCAGTTGGGAAAATTGCAACTGGACTACATTTCATTATATGATACTTTTTATGTCCTGATAATAAAGCAGTTTACACTGAAAGGACTGAACTGACCTTAATCTCCACTAATGTGTGGGATCCACAGGGATGATGCATGACAGCCATATTGTGATGGACATCAGGTGAGGGGGACAGGGAGGGACAATTGGGCCAGTTAAAGAATCAATAACCTGGTCTGGTTTAATAAACAATCAGAAGGTTCACCAAAAATGGAAACATTATTTCACTGAATGACTCTTTTCTAGAGATTAAATGAATGAGATCATATGATCCATTAGCTGCCATCAGGGCCATGCAAGTCAGTGCAGAGAGCATTAGAGGGGCAGGAGCTCCAAGTGAAGAAAGGGCCACACCAGACCAGTTGTGCTGCAGAGATTTACCTGTGGGATCTGTTAGAGAGCCTCAGCTGTGCTGTAGAGATTTACCTGTGGGATCTGTTAGGGAGCTACAGCTGTGCTTTAGAGATTTGCTTGTGGGATCTGTTAGGGAGCCTCAGCTGTGCTGTAGAGATTTGCCTGTGGGATCTGTTAGTGAGCCTCAGCTGTGCTGTAGAGATTTACCTGTGCAATCTGTTAGGGAGCCTCAGCTGTGCTGTAGTGATTTACCTGTGGGATCTGTTAGGGAGTCTCAGCTGGCCAGTATAGGTTGACATGGGGGTTCTAATCGGGAAGAACAGATGTGCTATACAGATTTATATTTTGATTCTGTTTGGATTATTGCAGATGTGCTGTCCATATTCACATGGTTCTGACAGGAATTACAGATGTGTTGTCAAGGTTCAGAGTTGTGTCCACAGTGTGTTTCAGTTCCCTCTTGCTGTGCTCAAACTGAGCTAAGGTTTTTGTACGGGGGTGTACATCATCTGTATCACTGTGGTATTCGGCCAAGGCACCAAGCTGATTGTCACTGGTAAGTCTCTTTTCATTTCTTTGCTAACTTTTTTAAATATGCAGTTTTCCATGCCATTGTGTTGTTCTGTCTGACATACATTTTTGGATTTTAAATAAGGCTTACATTTTTTTCAAATGTAGCGTTGTTTACATCTCTTTCAATTCAATGCTGAGATACAAATCCCATGCTTCATATCTGAAATTTTTTTTCTCTGTGGGTTTCAATTTATAAAAAAATTCATATTCAAAGAATATAGTCCTTTTGCTTCGTTTAGAATACTGGTATTGTTTTTTTGCTAAATTATTTTTGAGAAAAATGTAATATTTTGTAATATTTTACTGAGAAATTTTATGTAAAACTGACATGTTATATTTGCTTTAATACAGGGCAAGTAATTGTCCTTTTACTCAATAATATATACACCTTTAATGAACGTCCCATTTTTCATGGTAACACCTAAATTATTTATTGATTATGCGTTGAACACAAAGTCTATTAAGCCATTAAGCCTCAAAATGTAAAATCACTGACAGATTTATTTGAAATATTAATATTTATATTGTCAGTCAAAATTTGGTGCAAATGACGTGATAGGCATGACAGTAATAGAAAACATTTTTCACTCAGTTTAAAGGCGGTGGAAATAAATTTAAAAATCACTGGAATGTTACACGGCAAAGGTTGTTTGGATCCGTAAGCGTTATTTCGAATAGCACTTTTATTTCTACATAATGTGCGATACATATATTTGCTGGTCAAAATATGAGCACCCTTTCAATGAACCCGATATCTTATCATTTCTCTTTTTCAGATTCTTCTCTTGCTGCGCCTACCCTCTCTCTCCTGCCTCCATCCAGCGAGGAGCTGAAGACAAATAAAGCCACGCTGGTGTGCCTGGCGCAGATGTCTGTTGGGTTCGCTGATGTCAGCTGGACTTCGGCCGGGAAACCAGTTACCGGCGGGGTTTTCACCGGCACCGCCGAACAGAAACCCGACAAAACCTTCGGTTTGAGCAGCTTCTTAACCATCACGCCCTCCGAATGGATTACCGACCGCGTCTTTACCTGTAAAGTATCTGTCGGGTCTAAAACCTCAGAGAAAAGTATCAAAAAGTCTGACTGCAGCGAGTAAATTGGGGCTGTTGTGTGACATTATTGCTTATTTTATTTTGATTAGCATGGTTTTCCATCTGCAATAGTTTAGCCACCCATTATCAATAAATTGATTTATGGCAATACCGTAAGACTTTTTCAGGAGTAGATTTTCAAGTTTAACATTACTATTTGCTCTTAAACCTATAACGTGTGTTTTTGTTATCTTTGTGTTTGCATTGTGAGATTAAATAAAGACTGTTGCATATTTAAAAATACTCAGTTTCATTTGTTATTGTGCATTTGTTATAGAGAAGACAGATCACTAAATATGCCAATATATAAAGACACCATTAAAGAAAGCGTGTTTGATTTTTCAGTATCAAAAGCAGCAGACTGCAACCCCGGTCACAGGGTCTGCTGGTCTTCCTTGTTACAGCACTTAATAGATGAAATAACGCAGGGGTCTACACAGGTAACACTGCTCACCTGGTTTTTTAGGTCTGAATCACTTGCTAATTTTAATGTGAAAGAAATAAACAGCAGACCTGTGGCTCTCCAGGACCATGGTTGCAGACTTTCCCAAAATTTCTAACCCTAAGCCCCACTCAATGAGCGAGTTATTTTTTTTATAACATAGACCGACAAGTTCAAATATAGGAACTACAATGTGTTTTAATCATATTCTCTCAATACAACCACACTGACACAAAACCAATGCAATGCATGCACTGTAGCATGTATAATGTTTAATTTGATTGTTGTGAATTTCAATGGACAGTCAACAGAATTTTTTTTATTTATTCCATGTGTATCTCACAATGCTCTTCAATAATGCCCATCAACTATCAAAAATCCCAATCCACTGTTTGGGAACTACTGGTCAATAGGACGGTTCTGCTTGCACTGAAAGAACTGTCCACTGGAGGGCAGAAGAGTAAATGAATTAGTCTGCGATGCACGTTCCTCTCCAGTACAAACCTGACTGACCGCATTACCATCACATCCCTGCAACAATCACACTGCTGCAATGGCATGTAACTGTTTGGATAACATTGTATGTGGGCTGTGGAGAAGCCTGCTTGAATAAACTGATGCTGCAGGTCCAGCCAAGCTGATCCAGCAGAGGGCGACAGAGAAACAGACCCGCTACTGAAACTGAGACCCACCTGCAGGGTTTAAACACGTTATTTATAGCGCCATGCAAATGAGGGAGTGATTTGAGCTCCTTTCACAGCTCAGGGGGACAGCCCCGTGTCTGCTTATAGACCAGCAGATGTGAGGAGGGGTGAACCAACCTGCACATTATGTTGCTGTAATGTTTTGGCAACGTTGCCATTTTGCTAGAAATTTTTTTTTGTGCTGTCTGTTTCCGTGTGGCATGATGGGAAAGGGGGAGCAGTGCAGGCAATGTCACCTCTCTCAAGTTTCTCTCATATTTCAACAACATTAATATGGCACTGCTACAGCCAAAGCAAAATAATGCCTTCTGTGCTTTCTGCTGATGCAGCTGCTGGTATGAAGAGGTGGTACAGGAATGAATACTTTCTGGTGATGTTTATGCAATGCATTACATTACATTACATTACAGGCATTTGGCAGATGCTCATATCCAGAGCGACGTACAACAAAGAGTATAACCATAACCAGGAACAAGTATGACGAAAACCCTAGAGAGAAGTACCGGTCCAAGTGCAGGGAACAATCGCATAGTTCTGCATAGCTATGCTGCAGCAATGTTTCACATTACTAGACATCAACAGCAATGCAATCGTGTCTGGTAATAAATTTGCAGGTGTGGGGAGGGGTCATGGTCATTACATTTACATTACTTATCACACTGTGACTGTGTAACAGCAACATTGTGAGGTTGTGTGTCAGTGGGGTTGGGGTGGAGTAGCAGGTGTGGCACTGTGGCGCTCCATCACAATTTCTCCTGTGTGGCTCCAGCTGTGTAGGAGCTGAGAGAGCGGAGTCACTGGAACAGGGAGCACAGATACAGACAGCTAAGCCCATCACATCTAGGGGATTTGCAGTCAGAGGATAGACAGAAACCTCTTACTTACTGTATATATATATCATCTGATTGTGCATGTGTGCACTGGTGTGTTGGTGTTTTTCTCCTTGTGTGTGAATGGGATTACTGGGATCACTCCTGCCTGCTGTTGCTGACTCCACGCCTCCATTATGAGTGGGGGAGTCTCATTAGCATCAGTCCCTGAGCTCCTTTTTAAAACAGGAGGGGTTATGCGTTGAGAGAATGGACAGTGCACATACAGCATGTACACTTCTGAGGTGCCACCAGCTGATTAGAGAAGAATTCATTCGGTAGGCTGTGAAAGAAATGCTGTTATCACATCATCACTAATGGAATGAAGTTGGAAAGAATCCTGGGTTGCTGTGATTGGCTGAGTGTACAAGCTCCTCCCGCTTCATCTCCCTGTCTGGCCCCTTATTGCTGGGTCCTCACACTCCAACCTGCTCATCTCTCAGCTGGACAGTAAGGGCCGTTCACACCACACACTGACAACATGCTGGGGACACTCTGCACTCTCATCACTGTGCTCTCATGTAAGAAACCTATATTCATCTTTATTTTAGAATGTGAATGTAATGTATATGTTTCTTACATGTGTTCCTTATTTCCAGGTGTGAGTGGAGTGATAGTGGTGACACAGAAGCCTCCTGTTCTGTCAGTGAGTAAAGGAGATACGGCCACTATGGACTGTAACCTCGGGACTGTTACTGATAGTGCTGCTCGCTGGTACAAGCAGGTTCCAGGTGGAGCTCCTCAGTTTGTGCTGGTTTTCTACCATCCAAACAGCGCTCCCACATATGGAGATGGATTCTCCTCCACCCGCTTCACTTCCAATCATCAGAGTAAATCAGATTATCGATTGATAATTAAAACTGTAGAGGCAGGAGACTCAGCAGTGTATTACTGTCACACATACGACAGCTCTGCTAAAGAGGACGTATCACAGTGATTCACACCATGACAAAAACGTCTGAGCTTCACTTCTGCTTTAAAGTTGCTTCAGAAAGGAAAGAAGATGTGCATTTACTCAAGCAGAACCAGGCTCTCTCAGCCATGGAGCCATTTCGTCTACAAAGTAATGTTAACAGAGAAAAGTCTCCAGTTTCCAAAGCTCAGGAAAATTATGAGAGACAATCAAACGAGTCGATCAGCAAAAAGACACCAAACAACAACAGTCTGTTAAGTGAACATATGTTTGGCATCTGCCATAACAACACTTTTCACAATATGTCACTCAACTCAACCAGTCAGCTGCTTATGTACTTCTCTTTATGCATGCTATACCTTTCCAACAAGAAAACAAAAATCACTATATGCTAAGGATGTTAATCATATAGAAATGATTTGTTCTTCTGAAAGAACACCCAGCTTGTTACATTTATGTAAGAATTCAACAGGTGCTCTTGTCCAGAGTGACTTACACAGTTTACATTCTTTACATGCAAACCATTTACGCATCTGGATATTTACTGAAACAAATTAGGCTAAGTACCTTAATCAAGGGTACAGCATTTCCTCCCTACCTGGGAATCTAACTTACAACTTTGGAGTCACAAGCCAAGGTTCTTTACGATTATGCCACACTGCCATTCCTCTACATAATCTCTGTATTCCTAAAATGTTGTAAAGGATATTCTCTGATTGATAGAAGTCTGCATTACCCAGGGCATACAAAGCTCTTACAAATTATCATGTGCAATTAGGATGTGTTAAGACAACACTAACAAACATGATTTCATAGACAAGAGACTGATCATTTCAGTGTCCTAATTAATTATTATTATCAGAACAAATTGGCTATATTTAACGTGATGCATAGATCTGACTCAGGCCACAGTATATTCACACACATCTATTGGTTGAATAACACTTGATTAACTTGTCACTGATCTGCTTTGACTTTTGAAGAATATATGCTGAGAGGAGCTGATCGGCTGAACCCTTGCTTCAGGAAACTGATTGGCTGAGTGGAGGCTCCTCCCTGTTCGTCTTCCTGACTGGCCCCATATAGCTGGATCCCGCAGCCTCTCCTCTCCTCACACTCCAACCTGCTCATCTCTCAGCTGGACAGTAAGGGCCGTTCACACCACACACTGACAACATGCTGGGGACACTCTGCACGCTCATCACTGTGCTCTCATGTAAGAATCTGCTACTCACCCATTTTATTTAAAATTGTGTGCATGTGGTGATCTCTTAACAACATAAATAATTTGTTACTTCTCAGGTGTAAGTGGAGTGACAGTGGTGACACAGAAACCTCCTGTTCTGTCAGTGAGTAAAGGAGATACGGCCACTATGGACTGTAACCTCGGGACTGTGACTGATTGGGCTGCTCACTGGTACAAGCAGGTTCCAGGTGGAGTTCTTCAGTATGTGCTGGGTTTCTATCACTCTTGGAGCTCTACTAGCTATGGAGATGGTTTCTCCTCCCCCAGCTTCACTTCCAATCATCAGAGTAAATCAGACTATCGATTGATAATTAAAACTGTAGAGGCAGGAGACTCAGCAGTGTATTACTGTGCTACATGGGACAGCTCTGCTGAAGAGTGGGTATCACAGTGATTCACACCGTGACATAAACCTCTGAGCCACACTTCTGCTTTAAAGCTGCTTCAGAGAGGAAAGAACTTCAAACTTGGCGCATGATGTGAATTCACTCAAGCTGAGCCAGGTCTTCTCAACCATGTCAGTAACAGCATGAGGCCTAGTCCACTGGTGTTAGAAACCCTTCCTGGAGGGTCAGTGCACATGCTGGTTTATTTAAGTCGCTACCTGGCTGAAGAAATCCCATAAGTTGTTTACTCTGGGCCTTCATTTGCTGCTAATGTGTAGGATATCACTAAATCCTGATACAGCGTTCTGTGACTCTGAACTGTGTGGCTGTACCTTCACGTCTGCACCTCTTTGTATCACCATGACATGCTGCTCCTCCATCTTCAGACTGAGATTGTAGTTAGAGGAGCAGAGTAAGAATCCTTTAGAATTCTGCTCCCTCCCCCTGACACACCCACACCCCAGGAGTCACACAGCATCCATCAGCATTCACACATGGAGGCAGTGACTCACTCTCTGGTGCTCTGTGATGTCCGTTCTACAGACATCTGCAAAGCTTTACTTAGGAGACTCCAAATTAATCAAAGAAAGCAGAGCAGCACCCACCGCCATTCACCACTTCATTTACAGAGTGAACCACTAATAATGTGAGCTGATGCTCTAAGTAAACAGTGTGAAAGTTTCTTTCACAGATCAGTTGCATAGTTGAGACATCCCTTGTGAGTGGTGATGCCTCTCCTCCAGAACAAGCCCCACCTCCTCCCTTACTGCACATTGGACTTCTGTTTAATGGCATTATGTAACACTTTATAAATGTAGCAGACATGGTTATCCAGAGCGAATTACTCAGCTTACATTATTTTTTAAATGAATCAATTTACACAGCTGAATATTTACTGAAGCAATTCAGGTTCTCGCTGAGTAATTGAAGCCAGTCTCGGAGTTGAAAGCGAAATTCCTTAATCTTTATGCCACACTACCACCATCAGTGGGAAGCATCTCAAACATTCAATAATTTTTCAAAAAGGTCATTGTCCTCTTTTTTCCTGGTGTGATACCCATTATTTCACGATGAAGCCATGGGAGGAAAAAATTAAGTGTGGTAGAAATGAAAGGAAATATGCAAAAGGGGAACCTGTTTGAAGGCAACATAAAATAACTATTAAAATGCATTAATATCTGACTGTATAATTGACAGCCACTTTGTGGTATTAGATACACAATTACAGGGAGCCTTCTTTCGTTCCCTAGAATCTTTGATTGGCTGAGTGCAGAAGCTCCTCCCTCTCCATCTCCCTGACCAGCCCCATATAGCTGGTTCCTGCAGCCTCTCCTCTCCTCACACTCCAACCTGCTCATCTCTCAGCTGGACAGTAAGGGCCGTTCACTCCACACACTGACAACATGCTGGGGACACTCTGCTCTCTCATCACTGCGCTCTCATGTGAGAAACTTATATTTATAATTATTAAAAAATTCAAATGTAACTTTAATGTTTCTTACATGAGCTTTTTATTTCCCAGGTGTTAGTGGAGTGACAGTGGTGACACAGAAGCCTCCTGTTTTGTCAGTGAGTAAAGGAGATACGGCCACTATGGACTGTAACCTCGGGACTGTGACTACTAGTGCTGCTCGCTGGTACAAGCAGGTTCCAGGTGGAGTTCCTCAGTTTGTGCTGGTTTTCTACCATCCAAACAGCGCTCCCACATATGGAGATGGATATTCCTCCCCTCGCTTCACTTCCAATCACCAGACTAAATCAGATTATCGATTGATAATTAATACTGTGGAGGCAGGAGACTCAGCAGTGTATTACTGCACCACATACGACATCTCTGCTAAAGAGTGGGTATCACAGTGATTCACACCATGACAAAAACCTCTGAGCTTTATTTCTGCTTTAAAGCTGCTTGAAAAAGGAGAGAAGATGTGCATTAACTCAAGCTGAACCAGTGATCTCTCAGCCATGGAGCCATTTAATCTACAGAGTAATATTACCAGAGAAAAGTCTCCAGTTGCCAACGCTCAGGAAAATTATAAGAGAGAAAATCAAAGGAGTCGATCAGCAAAAAGACACCAAATAACACCAGTCTGTTAAGTGATCATATGTTTGGCATCTGCCATGACAACACTTTTCACAGTATGTAACTTAACTCAACCAGTCAGCTGCTTATGTACTTCTGTTTATGCATGCTATACCTTTCCAACAAGAAAACAATAATCACAATATGCTAAGGATGCAAATCATATAGAAATTATTTGTTCTTCTGAAACAACACCCAGCTTGTTACATTTATTTAAGAATTCAACAGGTGCTCTTGTCTGGAGTGACTTACACAGTTTACATTCTTTAGATGCAATCCATTTACGCATGTGGATATTTACTGAAGCAAATTAGGCTAAGTACCTTGATCAAGGGTACAACATTTCCTCCCTACCTGGGAATCTAAGTTACAACTTTGGACTAACAAACCAAGGTTCTTTATGATTATGCCACACTGCCCTTCCTCTACATAATCTCTGTATTCATAAAATGTTATAAAGGATATTCTCTGATTGATAGAAGTCTGCATTACCCAGGGCATACAAAGCTCTCACAAATTACCATGTGCAATTAGGATGTGGTAGAACCGTAGAGGCAAAACACAGACTAACAGAAAATATGTTTCTTTTCCATGAGGTCAGTTTTCAGAAAATAGATGAGCAACCTATCTTTTATTTCATTTGACTTTTCTTAAATTATAGAACAATGTAGGCATTTCACAGAAGCTCTTGTCCAGTGAGATTTACACAGCCTGCATTCTTCTACATTGAACCCTTTTATGCAACTGGATCTCTATTGAAGCATTTCAGGTTCCTGCAGAGCAAACAAACCCAGTCCTATTTATATTTCAAGGTCCAGTTCCTAAACAATCATGCCACACTACCACTTTCAGTGCGTAGAATCTAATACATTCAGTAATTCTTCACTAAGGTTATTGTTGTCTTCTGTCCTCAGGCAATATCCATAATTCCATGATGAAGGTGTTTAAAAAAAAATAGCGACTTGCAGAAATGAAAGTGAATATCTGAAAAACTGAACCTGTGTGAAAGCCACATAAAATAACAGGTAAAATGTGTTGTTGATTTTTTCCGCTGAAACATAGCTGACAACTGCTTTCCCATATGAGAAACAGAATTACTGGGAAAAAATTTTCTTCTGTTCCTAAAAACCTCTGATTGGCTGAGTGCAGTGGCTCCTCCCTCTCCATCTCCCTGACCGACTCCTTATAGCTGGGTCCTGTAGCCTCTCCTCTCCTCACACTCCAACCTGCTCATCTCTCAGCTGGACAGTAAGGGCCGTTCACACCACACACTGACAACATGCTGGGGACACTCTGCACTCTCATCACTGTGCTCTCCTGTAAGAAACTTATATTCATCCTTAGTTTCAAATATTAATGCAATGTAAATGTTTCTTACATGTTTATTATTTCCCAGGTGTGAGTGGAGTAACAGTGGTGACACAGAAGCCTCCTGTTCTGTCAGTGAGTAAAGGAGATACGGCCACTATGGACTGTAACCTTGGTACTGTGACTGGCAGTGCTGCTCGCTGGTACAAGCAGGTTCCAGGTGGAGTTCCTCAGTTTGTGCTGTATTTCTACCACTCTGACAGCTCTCCCACATATGGAGCTGGATTCTCCTCCCCCCGCTTCACTTCCAATCACCAGACTACATCAGATTATCGATTGATAATTAATACTGTAGAGGCAGGAGACTCAGCAGTGTATTACTGTCACACATGGGATGGCTCTGCTAAAGAGGAGGTATCACAGTGATTCACACCATGACAAAAACCTCTGAGCCTCACTTCTGCTTTAAAGCTGCTTCAGAAAGGAGAGAGGATGTGCATTCACTCAAGCTGAACCAGGCTCTCCCAGCCATAGAGCCATTTAAGCAATGTTAGCAGATAAAAGTCTCCATTTGCCAAAGCTGGACAACTACAAGCAGCCAAATAAAAAATATCAATCAGCAAGAAGTCACCAAAAAACAACAGTCAGCGAAGTGTTTGTATATTTGGCATCTGTAATAATAGAAGTGTTCACCGTGTCTAACTCAATCCAGCCAGTCGACTGTTTAGGCACTTCACTTTGTACATGCTATACCTTCCCCAAAAAAGAACATAAATGCCTACATGCTAAGCACATGGAAATTATTCATTCTTCTGAAGCAAAACCCACCCCATTACATTTATATTTAAGGCATTCAGCAGGTGCTCTTGTCCAGAGCAACTGACACTGCTTGCATCCTTTGCATACAATTCATTCGTAAGGCAGGATATTTACTGGAGAAATTTTGGCTAAGTGCCTTGTTCAAGGAAACAACAGTTATTCCCACCCCAGGAATCCAACCTATAACTCTGGAGTCACATGCCCATTTTCCTAATCGTTATGTGACGCTGCCCCCACGTTATGTAATCTCTGTCTCCTTACAATGATTAAAGATCTTTGATAAAAATATGCATTACCCAGGGTACACAATGCTCACACTAATTACCTTTTACAACAATGATGGTTTAAGACGTAATATGTACATGTGATTTAATTACTGAGGTTCTGATATTATTGATGTCGTGATTAATTATATTAGTAAAACAATGTCAACATTTCTTCTGACTTAAGATTCTGACTACAGAACGTTCACACACTCCTATTGATTGAATAGGATTTGAATAACATTTCACTTATGTGCAAGATGTGCATATCTCCAATATGACTAGTTGTATTAAATCTGCAGCGAGCAGCTGACTGGCTGAACCCTAGCTTTAGGGAAATTGTGATTGGCTGAGTTCAGAGGCTCATCCCTTCACATTTTCCTTTATAAGCAATGCTGTAGTCTCTCCTCTCCTCACACTCCAACCTGCTCATCTCTCAGCTGGACAGTACGGGCTGTTCATCCCACACACCGACAACATGCTGGGGACACTCTGCACTCTCATCACTGTTCTCTCATGTAAGAATCACACATGAATAATTATTTTAAAATTCAAATGTAGCATTAATGTTTATTACATGAGCTTTTTATTTCCCAGGTGCGAGTGGAGTGACAGTGGTAACACAGAAGCCTCCTGTTCTGTCAGTGAGTAAAGGAGATACGGCCACTGTGGACTGTAACCTCGGGACTGTGACTGGCAGTCCTGCTCGCTGGTACAAGCAGGGTCCAGGTGGAGCTCCTCAGTTTGTGCTGCGTTTCCGTCACTCTTGGAGCTCTCCCGTATATGGAACTGGATTCTCCTCCAGCCACTTCTCTTCTAAATGTCAGACTAATTCCGACTGTCAGTTAATAATTAGCAATGTGGAGGCAGGAGACTCAGCAGTGTATTACTGTAACACATGGGACAGCTCTGCTAATGAGTGGGTATCACAGTGATTCACACCATGACAAAAACCTCTGAGCTTCATTTCTGCTTTAAAGTTGCTTCTGAAAGGAGTTCCAGCTCTGAGCAGGATGTGAATACACTCAAGCTGAACTAGCGTCTCTCAGCCATGTCAGTAGCAGTAGTCTGTATAAGAAAAAATACTGCCGAAATCATCCTGGATGCTCACTGTGTTCATTGTAGAAATGTATCATTTTGTGACTTTTTTCTTTCATGATAGAAATCTAATATCACAGTATTAATGGAGTTTTTGGTCAAAGTTTTCACTTCTTAGCTCATTTGGAACTCCTGTGTGGTGATAGAATACATACTGTATGTAACATTTGGGGCATGGAATACTCTACAGGGGACACAGAAGCCTCCTGTTCTGTCAGTGAGTAAAGGAGATACAGCCACTATGGACTGTAACCTCAGGACTGTGACTGCTAGTGCTGATCGGTGGTACAAGCAGGTTCCAGGTGGAGCTCTCCCACATATGGAGCTGGTTTCTCTTCCACTGGCTTTACATCCAATCACCAGAGCAAATCAGATTATCGATTGATTAAAAATGTGAAGGCAGGAGTCTCAATAGTGTATTACTGTGCTATCTGATTATCTGATAATAGGTTACCCTCCCATCTGATAATAACCTAATTGCTGTTGCCTAATAACTATTTTTCAGTTATTAGGTTTTGCTAATTATTCAGATGGGAGGATAAACCCTTTACAAAAAAGTCACATGAATTTCACCTGAAATGCCCATTTAATTTGAAAGTGACTTCCGGACTATAACTCACAAAAA
Organism: Anguilla japonica; assembly: GCA_025169545.1. NCBI lineage: Eukaryota > Metazoa > Chordata > Actinopteri > Anguilliformes > Anguillidae > Anguilla > Anguilla japonica. The sequence continues at coordinate 25,080,949 of CM045899.1, read as the reverse complement.
TGTAAAAAGTTTTGAATTCGTACTCAGGCTACCAGTGGGTATGACATTTGTGACCTCCTTTTGCCCAAAATGCCCCATTTGATTAGATGACAATTGTATATTTCTATTATTGTTGCAACGCCCTCATTAGACTTCATTCATTCATTTCTGTAAAGTATATCCCGTACGATCTAGTGTAAGTTTTCTCGGTTGGTGTGCCCTTTGAGCACCTGCCCCTCAAAAGGTCTCTGCACAGCCATACATACAGGAGCATGTCACTCTGGCCCACACCTATTATACACCTGGAAACCCATGTGTGGCATTAAATCATATGCATTATTTCTACTTCGTCAGCACCGTTAACATTAAGTCGTGAGCACAATTTACAATAATATGTCAGCATGAATTATATCTTGTGCACATGAATTTTAAATTTCAGAATCTCTGTCACATCCGTAGATGAAAACCACACGCAGCAAAATCAAATGAGTTGATCAGTACGCACTCAGTAAAGTGATGATATATCTGGCATCTACAGTAACAACAGCTTTTCACTGTATTTAAGTTAGTCCAGACAGTCAACTGATTATGACTGTCTGTTCTTTAAATGCTATATCTTCCAAAATAGAAAACAAAAATCCCCATCTGCTAAAGATGCCAATAATATGTAAATTTCTAGTTCTACCGAAAAACAACCCAGCGATTTGCATTTAAGGCATTCAACAGGTGCTCTTGTCTACAGTGACTTACACAGTTTACAGTCTTAACCTGCAATCCATTTACACAGCAGGATATTTACAGAAGCAAATTAGGCTAAATACCATGAACAAGGGTTCATTAGTTATTCCCCACCTGGGAATCCAGCCTATGCCTTTGGAGTTGCACGCCCAGTTTCCTTACTGTAATTGTACACTGCCTCTCCTGTACATAATCTGTCTCCTTACAATGATGTACAGAAAACTCACTGATAAAATTCTGCATTACCTAGGGTACACAAAGCTTTCAGGTATTACCTTGTCCATTAAGGATGTTTTAATATATAACAGAAATAACACATGCGATTTAATAACCAAGGGAATATTAATGTCCTTATTAATTATAATTATAAACACAGAATGTCTATATTTCAGCTGATCTGAGGTTCTAAAGGTTCAAGAGGCCTCATCTCCAATTTGACTTGTTTTATTAAATCTGCTGAAAGCACGAACTGAACTGAACAGTGGACTGAACTCTTCATTTGGAAACCTATGATTGGCGGAGTACATAGGCTCCTCCCTTTACATTCCCCCTTAAAGCCAATAATACAATCTCTCCTCACGCTACTCACACTCTCAGCTGGTCAGTAAGGGCCGTTCACACCACACACTGACAACATGCTGGGGACACTCTGCACTCTCATCACTGTGCTCTCATGTAAGAAACATATTCATTCTTATTTCCGTATTTGAACTTACAAACTTAAATGTGTGTTTGCCTTTGGTGAGGATGGGCTGTTTTGTGTAATATTTTTAAAACATCTCATCTTTTGCTTTCACAGGTGTCAGTGGCCAGAAGGTTTTGACACAGAAACCCTCAGTGCTGAGTGTGAATAAACAGCAGAAAGCCACAATGGACTGTAATATTGATCGAGAAGAAAATTATTATGTTTCCTGGTACAAGCAAGTTCCAGGCAGTGCTCCTCAGTATGTGCTGCGTTTCTACCACTCTCACAGCTCTCCTGATAACTATGGAGCTGGATTCTCCTCTAGCCGCTTTACCTCCACAGCCCAGAGTAAAACAGATTATCAGTTAATAATTACTGATGTGGAGGCAGGAGACTCAGCAGTGTATTACTGTCTCACATGGGATGACTCTGCTAAAGAGAACATATCACAGTGATTCACACCATGACAAAAACCTCTGAGCTTCACTTCTGCTTTAAAGCTGCTTCAATAACCCCATAGAAGATGAGTGTTTTTTTACAGCTGAAACAGGATCTCTCTTTGCTGAAAACAATTTCCTCAGTCAACTAAGAATGTACAGTAGTATTTCTTCCTCAATACACAAATATACTGTATATTCTATATGCATTAACTTACACAACAGGCCCCCAAACTGGCACAGAAGTATATATTCACAAAGAAAAAGTTAAAACTCAGTGGATTCTCATAATTTCCTAACAACTCATTGTACAAAAATGACAACCAAAACTGTTGTGTGTATTTGTAAAATACCATGCCTGGAAGTATTTTTTTTTCCAAATGTAGATTCAGTCCCGAGTGCTGTATGTGTATTTCCCCAGCTCTGACTGCACATGTCTGAAGCCTGATTAAAATGCTGTAGGTCTGGGTTGTCCATAATGATGTCACTCACTCTGGCTATAGTGTCAGGGAGACTGGTTTCATCAAAATTATATTTTATATTATTCAGTTATTCCCATATATGCAGTAAGTAAAGAGCCTATTCAGTTGGAGAAATTGCAACTGGACTACATTTCATTATATGATACCTTTTATGTCCTGATAATAATGCACTTTACACTGAAAGGACTGAATTGACCTTAATCTCCACTAATGTGTGGGATCCACAGGGGTGATGCATGACAGCCATATTGTGATGGACATCAGGTGAGGGGGACAGGGAGGGACTATTGGGACAGTTAAAGAATCAATCACCTGGTCTGGTTTAATAAACAATCAGAAGGTTCATTGTAAATGGAAACATTATTTCACTGAATGATTCTTTTCTAGAGATTAAATGAATGAGATAATACGATCCATCAGCTGCCATCAGGGCCATGCAAGTCAGTGCAGAGAGCATTAGAGGGGCAGGAGCACCAAGTGAAGTAAGAGCCACACCAGACCAGCTGTGCTGTAGAGATTTACCTGTTGGATCTGTTAGGGAGCCTCGGGTGTGCTGTAGAGATTTATCTGTGGGATCTGTTAGGGAGTTACAGCTGTGCTGTACAGATTTACTTGTGGGATCTGTTAGGAAGTTACAGCTGTACTGTAGGGATTTACCTGTGGGATCATTTAGGGATCTACAGCTGTGTTGTAGAGATATACCTGTGGGATCTGTTAGGGAGCTACAGCTGTCCTGTATAGGTTGACATGGGAGTTCTAATCGGGAAGAACAGATGTGCTATACAGATTTATATTTTGATTCTGTTTGGGTTATTGCAGATGTGCTGTCCATATTTACATGGTTCTGACAGGAATTACGAATGTGCTGTCAGCATTCAGATTTGTGTCCACAGTGTGTTTCAGTTCCCTCTTGCTGTGCTCAAACTGAGCTGAGGTTTTTGTACGGGGGTGTACATCATCTGTATCACTGTGGTATTCGGCCAAGGCACCAAGCTGATTGTCACTGGTAAGTCTCTTTTCATTTCTTTATTTTCTCTGTCATTCTTTGTGTGCCAATTAGTTATTGTGTGGTTTTTTCAGACATATACTGTTGGAGCGTAATGTAGTTTAAATTATGAAATGCTAGTTTGTGCTCGCTCTGATTGTTCATTTTAGATTATTCTATTCCTCAAGAGAGAAAATGACTTATCAGTATAGGCTCTTGGTGTTTCTTTTTTCTTCTTTTAAATGCGTAGTTTCCAGATATCTAGAACATCCATGTAACAGCCTACTTTTTATCTTATGAAGATGAGGTCTCAGTGAATAATCTTTTGATAGAAAATTAGTAAGGGCTCTGGGAAGACACTGTCGAAACACGTCAGCATTGTCAATATTTCTCTGCACAATAAATAATAGTTATATTCATCTGAGTAGTATATTCTTTTTGTAGGACTTGTGAACCACTTTACATCTTCATATGAATGTAGGCTACCCCAGGACCAGCACCCCAAACTAATTAAGGGACGGCTACTGGTGGTGACAGCAGTTAACTTTAAACAGAAAATAACAAATATTCCCTTTGCTACATTTTGTAGAGAATATTTTTTTTTTTTTCCCATTTTTGATAAATAGCATTCATGATGAGGCCACAACGATTTGTTAATTACATGTCAGTTAATAGTTAAATCCAGTACAGTTGTCAGTTTATTCAAAACCTGAATATCGACAGTATTAAATCTGCCACCCAAATAAGTACGCCTACTTGAACTGTCATATTCTTGAAAGTGACTTTAAAGCTGACCTAAAATGCCATACTGAAAATTCTACTTGAAGCCTATTAATTTCCTATGTGTCTTTGCCTACATATTTTTGAATGTTCATTTGATTAAAAAAAACATCCCGTTATTCGTGTCAAGCATTTCTAAATATGAATGGCCTGATTCTATTAATTAAATCTTCGCTAATTTACTGCATTTATTCCTCTGTTTCAGACTCTTCTCTTGCTGCGCCTACCCTCTCTCTCCTGCCTCCATCCAGCGAGGAGCTGAAGACAGATAAAGCCACGCTGGTGTGCCTGGCGCAGATGTCTGTTGGGTTCGCTGATGTCAGCTGGACATCGGGCGGGAAACCAGTTACCGGCGGGGTTTTTACTGGCACCGCCGAACAGAAACCCGACAAAACCTTCGGTTTGAGCAGCTTCTTAACCATCACGCCCTCCGAATGGATTACCGACCGCGTCTTTACCTGTAAAGTATCTTCCGCGTCTAAAACCTCAGAGAAAAGTATCAAAAAGTCTGATTGCAGCGAGTAAACTTAGTGCTTTCCCGTATCAAACGTTTGATCTCGCGTTGTATCTGCAGTAATCTCGCTATAGACTATAGGCTTAATAAATGTAAGTGAATTGTTTTTAAAATAACATTAGTACACTTTCGAGATTAAATGTTGGTTATTCCATGCGTTTATTTGTGGATTGAGTTTTTTCCCCTGTATGCTTGCATTGTGCCGCGATTAAATATAAATCATTAAAATATTGCATTAAAATACTGATGTGTGTCTGTGTCTTCTTGATAAAACTAGAGTAAAGACGTACTGATACTGACATTATCAATCAGCACAATTGATCTAATTTACCAGTGTCTATATGATGTCTGTCCAGAAAAAAAGAACAGGAGAACAACAGAAAATTTTTCTTTACACATAGCTCAAACCCAAACCCAACACCATGCGTTCCCAGCAACGCTGTCACGTTGCTATAACATTATGGAAATGTTGTGATAATGCTGTGTGTGTTGGCCTTGGAGTTGGTTTGTTTAATTGAAGCGGTTTGTGTTGTAAGCCCTGCATATCCTGCAGGGGGCAACAGATAGACAGCTACTGAAACTGAAAGACACCTGCTGGATCTATAGCGCCATGCAAATAAGGGAGTGATTTCAGCTCCTTTCACAGTTCAGAGGGACAGCCCCGTGTCTGCTTACAGACCTGCAGGTGTGAAAAGGGCTCTACCAGACTGCACATGATGACATTTCAGTGTCAGTTGCATACAGCCTATGATGGTGCTTTCAGTTACAGGAATGTACGGGAAATGGAGATTGCTGTAAATAAGATTCTCTGAATGTTCATCTTATCTTGCAGTAAGTTCTAACATCAATATTCAGTAGGATAATTTTCTGATGATGTTTTTTTCTCATAAGCTCGGCCGACGGCTTTCCTTTTATCTTCTGTAGTAGTATCCCCCCATCCTACAGGTGGCGCTGTAGCGCTGCTACACTGTGACTATCGGGTCACCAAGCTAAAGGTGGTGTTTTGCCCACCTCTAGCAACTTTTTCCCTCAAAAAGGACCTAGCCACAAACGCCACTTTAAAAATGTAATTTCATACCTTTTAGCAGTATTCCCGACGGCGTAATTTGTAGTCATGGGACTCATTCCAATCGTTTATTATATCCGTGATCCGTCCTCGCCTCCTCGGTCCTTTGCTTGATCCGAAAATTCGTCGAGGTCCGCCATCTTTAAGGACACTGCGATTCGGCGGAGCGAGCTCAGGGGCGAGGAGACTTCAGCAAGGATACATTGCAAGTGCAGTCTTCACAGAAGCCTTTTTTCGGAACGTGTCTCTTATAAATATTCCACCTCTCCACATTGTAACAATTTGAAACATGGCGGGAACACCCCTGTACAAATGTAAGTTCTTATCGTTGTTTTCCGTTTATTATAAAGCACTTTAAGTTAATACATGATGACACACATTATTTAGGACTAACAAAAGCCACGTCTAGTCATGAAAAAGAGAATAACAACATTGTAGTTATTTGTAAGCATATTTCTCTTTCTTGTTTCCCATATCGTTCGTTAACTTGCTGCATATTTAACACAACCTTCCATGCTTAACGTTAACCACAATCCTTTCAAAATCATGTTTAATTTCACCGTAAGCTATAGGCTAGGCGATACAATACGGTGAAATCACGTAGCCTATGTTCACCCCGTCGAATGCATGCAGAAAGTAACTCTAAGCATGTTCTCACCTGCAGCAGCTTAAACATAAACGTGCAAGCTGCCTTGCGTTCAAAACTTGGGCGGAGCCATCCTGACATACCTGTATGCGAAGCATGATAAGAAGCCCAATTCGAAAATCCAAGCCATGCTGCCAAGTGATCACAAGTTTCATGTAGGCTATAATTAATTTTGTAAGAACGTCTGATAATACTAATAGGCGACTGCTCCGTCTCTTTATAATGAAATATGTCTCTTTCATTCGGCTGCCAGCAGGTAACTAACTACCCTTTGTAACCGCTACAGTAGCCAACATTAACAATACAATCTTGACTTGATGAATGTTCTTAAATAAACGGTGGGCTGTAACAAGGCACATGTACCGGCAATAACGCACGCCAACAAAGGAATCAAATAGCACATTTAACAATCGTCATTATGAATATACGTGGCCAAACAAGAAGTGGTTGTGGGGTGGGGGTGGGGGGTCACGCTTGGAACAGCCCCTTTAAAAATACGATACATTTAAACGCCAGCTCTGATTACTAAAGTAACCTATATATTGTTTTTTTGCACGATGGTATTTGCCAACATTAACGAAACATTGGTTTTCGTGATGTACGCTGCGTTAATGTCTATGTTTGGGTATTCCGGGGCCCCGTGGCTGCTCATATGGGTGCGCCGCATTCAGGACCTGCTAATTTCGCTTCTGATTCACTTCTGATTCAAAACCTTTATTTCCTCACTTGTACGCCTGCGAATAACGTAATTTGAATGTATTGATGCATTGCTGCTGTCTTTCATCGATGCAATCAATCTATTTTAGCCTATAGCAATTTAGCATCTTTTCTCATACGTATTTCATGGCTGAAAAATGGGCTTGTGAAACGCGGTCGACACGTGCTGTTGTGATGTAGGGCTATATTGTGGGCGGTAGTGTAGGGTAATGAGTTCGAGTCCCCACTAGGACACTGCCGTTGTACCCTTGAGCAAGATACTTAAGCTGCATTGCTTCAGTATATATCCAGCTGTATAAATGGATGCAATGTAAATGCTATGTAAAAAGTTGTGTATAAGTCGCTCTGGATAAGAGCATCTGCTAAATGCCTGTAATGTAATGTCTATACAAGCATTACCGGTTGCCCTTCACTTATCGGTCTGTAATGTCATTTCTTACAGGGACAGATGAGGAAACCGTCAGACTCATTCGGCTGAGGGCTGAAAATGATAACCTCTTCACAGGGAAGAGGCACGCAGCCGGAAAAGCATGGAGGTGAGTCATGAGTAAATTTCTATAGTCCATGATAATGTCATCTGCAACTGAAAGATTTTGCACACAAAAACTGTCAATAAACCAAACAAAAGGCTAATTTCAGATTAACTTACAGGACCACATCACTGTCCATATTGGATATGCCTGCAAATATGCTTATATTTAATATCTGGCTTGTTGTTCCCAGTTTATCACCATAAGATATAAATAAAGAATTATATGTAGATATCCCCATAGTTGCAGGGCAGTGCAGTGCTTCCATGTTAGGAGCATTTGTTCATGAAAATGAGTATGTGGTTAAATCATTTAGGAGCACATCTACTAATTGAGATGCATTAGTGTGCGCCTAAATTTTGGAACTTAAGAGCACATGTGCTCATTGGGAAAAAAATCCTTGAGTTGTTAGTTTGCTCCTAATAAAAACACAGCTACTGAGTTATCATTAGTCTTGTTTGGAGAAATTTGAACAACAAAGTGAGACTCCGTGTGGGGTTAGTCTTTATTTACAGAGCACTGATAGTTCTCTTGCAACCTTCTGTGAGGTTTTCCTACATGTCATAGGCTAATGTTGACGGAATCAATCCTCTGTACTGTGATCCATGTCCTGGTTTGGACCATGTTAAAGTAGTCAATTGTATGCAAATGATAACTTCTGACATCCCTAATTTAAGTGTGATAAGAGGCACGCCTGCCCTTGTAAATGGCCAACACATAAACATGACATGACATGGCTGTAATTATTGATGGGCACTTGGGTGTGGCATGTTGAATTGTACTGTTTTTTTTTTAAACAGGGAAATTCTTCAGCAGATGGGCCTACAGGGCCAGGTGAGCCATGCACAAGCCGCTAAAAAGTGGGACAATCTGAAGCGGAAATACAAGGTGAGGATAAATCAGCGATACGTGTTTGGTGCTGTGTGTTTTTCCTTTGCGTGTTCTAGGGACTTTTACATAATGAAACACATTTATTCCTGTTCAGTGGGCTCATGGTGCACCTGCACCCTTGCTTCCTTCCTTGTAGGAACTCCGGAGCTCTGCATCGGGGGCGGGGACGGACAGGGGAGAGGCCACAGCGGCCACTTGGCCGTGCTTTTCTGCAATGCACGAGGCCATCGGCGGGGGGGAGTCTGTCGATCCTCCCGCCCCGATGGACTCACGTGTTGCAGAAAACCCGGCACGTGTGGCTGATGAGGCCTCGGACGCTGGTGGCTCCTCCCCTCGTGGATCTGTGACGGCCACTCATAGCCAGACGTGTGTGAAGGCGGAGGAGGAGGAGGAGGGGGAGGGCACACAGCCCTTTTGTCATCACTCTTGTACGACTGAGAAATAATAATAATGTCATTTCTATGTATTTGTGTGCATTAGCCTTCTTCTACTGATGCTGTTCATATGTTTTATACGTCGTCAGAATAATGGCAAAAGTCGCACGCGTAGCTACAAGGCTCTCGAGTCAAAAAAGAAAACTTTGAGAGTGCAAATCCCAAGCTTGCGAGCAAGACGACAAAAAAAAAAACAGAACCACGAGTGTAAAACAAAAGGTTGCGAGGAAAAAAAAAAAAAGAGCGCTCGTGAACCTTAAGATCGCAGGAGAAAAAACAAAAACAGCAGTGGACGCGCAACGAGGTCTTTGGGCGTGCGAGTGGGCTTTTTCTCGCACACTGGACTCTGAGCGCTCGCGTTGTTTTTTTTCTCTGCGCGTGTTGTTTTTAGTTTTGTCAGTCCTCCTCGCACGCAAGTTTTACGTTTGGCAATCCCCCGCGTGCTGTTGTGAGTCAGAGCTGCACACAGGTGGTACAGGTTCAGGCTACTTGGCTACTTACAGGTTTGTAATGTCATTTCTTACAGGGACACATTTTCAGACCTTCAGACTCATTCGGCTGAGGTCTGAAAATGACCACCGCTTCACAGGGAAGAGGCATACAGCCAAAAAAGCATGGAAGTGAGTCATGAGTATATTCCAATAGTGAATAATAATGTCATCCGCAACTGAAAGGTTTTGGACAGAAAAACTGTCAATAAGCCAAGAAAAGATTAATTTCAGACGTACTTGAAAGATCGTGTCACCCTATATTGGATATGCTTCCCTATATGCTTATATTTAGCATGTGACTTGGTGTTCCCAATTTATGATAATCACAATAAGATATCCATAAGGAGTGTACATAGATCCCCGTAGTTGTCAGGTTGCTCTGAAAATTACAATTACTTTGTCATTGTAGTCAGTGGCTTTTTTGGAGGAATTTGAAGAACAAAGTGAGACAGGCTCTCCGGGGTTAGTCTTTATTTACGGAGCACTGATGCTTCACTTAGGACCTTGTGTGATGTCTTGTTCTACATGTCATAGGCTAGTGCTGACAGAATCACTCCTCTGCACTCTAATTTATTGATGGGTACTTGGGTGTGGCATGTTGAATCGTACTGTTTTTTTTTTATCAGGGAAATTCTTCAGCAGATGGGCCTACAGGGCCAGGTGAGCCCTGCACAAGCTGCAAAAAAGTGGGACAATATGAAGCGGAAGTATAAGGTGAGGATAAATTAGCGATAAGTGTTTGGTGCTGTGTGTTTTTCCTTTGCGTGTTTCTAGGGACTTTTACATAAGGAAACACATTTATTCCTGTTCAGTGGGCTCATGGTGCACCTGCACCCTTGCTTCTTTCCTTGTAGGAACTCCGGAGCTCTGCATCGGGGACAGGGACGGACAGGGGAGAGGCCACAGCGGCCACTTGGCCGTGGTTTACTGCAATGCATGAGGCCGTCGACAGGGGCGAATCTGTCGATCCTCCCGTCCTGATGGACTCACGTGTTGCAGAAAACTTGGCGCATGTGGCTGATGAGGCCTCGGATGCTGGTGGCTCCTCTCCTTCTGGATCTGTGACGGCCACTGGTAGCGTGGTGTGTGTAGAGGTGGGGGAGGAGGTGGTGGAGGAGGAGGCGGAGGAGACGGACGACGACGATGCGCAGCCTGACTCGAGTGGCACGGACGATGAGCCATGTACCTTCGCCTGTCCCCCACCCCCCAAAAGAAGAAGGACCTGTCAGGCAGCCATTTTAGAGTTCCTCAAGGAGGAGGCCGCCAAAGAGGAAGAGCGTTTCAGGGCCGCACAGGAGACCACAAATAGATTCCTGGACCTTTTTGAGCGATTGATCAACAAACTGTAAATAGTTGACATAACCAAAATAAGATTTGCAATACGATAGCCTTGTTGTATGTTGCCGTGCTCGCTCAGTTCCACAGGACACTCACGTGGAGCGGTGTTGCCCCGCCAGGCAATCTCACCAGCCATGTCCGCTTCATTCCCCGCCTCACTGGACATGGTGGAGCCACACCACTGTCACTGACAATCCTCCATGGCCCCAAGGGATATCCCCACTGTCAGGTGTTATGGTTTAGGTGCCTCAACAAATTTGTAAGGTATCCTGGCTCTGTCCATGACTCCAGAGTGTTGAAGAACAGAAGGATCTTCAAGGTCATGTTCAGCAGCTGCAACAGTTGCACAGCACGGACTGTGGGTGCGAAGGTGTGGTCCATCTCCAGAGCCTTGGAGGTCAGGCACCTCCAGCATATCTTCAGCGTTCCAAAGGCCTGCTTCTGTTATGGAGTCAACCTTGGCATGGTGGTGGTTGAAGCGGCTCTGTACCCTCCCTTTCAGTGGCTCCTGATATGGGGTGATGATGGCCACAGCGTGGTCGATGTAGGGGTAACCTCCATCCTTCACAAGAATCCTGGAGGTGGGGTGGAAAATATGGACAAAATTAACAGTGTGATAATCACCACTGCATTATATAGCTATGAACATGTTGGGTTATTTGCTGAAGTTGTCAAATTCGCATGGTGAGAGGTCACATCTTTATTCTTTATTGAATCAAATTGATATAGACTGTACTGTTTTGGTTGACCAAACTCCTATAATTTTCTTATAAAAAAGTAAATTATTTGACATGCCATGCAGTGACTGATTTTGTTTAGACCTAACCCATTTTCACACGTGACAGTTGAGAAGCATGATATCTCTATGAGAATTTTGTGACAGTGTGATTATATGGAGAGATGTTGAACAATTTTCACTTGCCCTGACCCTTCATGTGCAGCCCTACCTGCAGGAGGGTACTGAGTCTTTGTGTAGATCCGTCCTTTTTAGATCCTCGTCCTTCAAGACCCTGACGTTTTGATTAGGAGCCTGGATACTCCACAAAGGTGTTGAGGAACCTGCCTTTTCCGTCGCATACTACCTGCATCTGTATGGATGGGATGAGCTTCCTATTGAGGGCGTCTTGATGCGGACATGGCATTTGTTGATGGCACCCACACACTTGGAAAAACACTTAACTGTTGGTCTACTGTGCAAACCATTGACCAGCCTGAAGTTGGGCAGCCAAACAACTCCTGGCAAAGGGCAGCAATCTGGTTTATTCTGGTGTGAAAGTCCAGTCGCCACACATGGTCTTGGGTATCTCAAAGGCCTGGCACACCACACTGTAGGCCAAACTGTGGGCAAGCAAATACGGTTGTCAGGATCCTTATGTGGTGTGGCCAGCTATGTGTCCCCTCACGTGGCAGTGACTGGATGAAGAACAGTAGTCTGCCATGATTTCCAGGTCCTCCTTAAAATGGAGCTGCAGACCTGGCACAGTGCCGTTTATTTTTGCATAATGCCCTACAGGTGGATTGTCAGCCTTCAAAAAAAATAAAGAAATGAAAAACATGAAGCGTGTGTGTGCATGTGTAGAGGGTGTAGCTCGGCTAGTTCGCTAGTGAAGCACAGTAAAGCTGCGATAAAGCGAAGGCCTCATAGCAGGTTTCCGTGACAATGATCTCTGACTAGAAAGGAGTGAGAGGCTCGGGTTCAAACCCCAAATCGGTCTTAGGCAAATCTGTAACTTGTTGATTACACATGTAGCCAACAGTTTACAGAAGTTTACATCAAAACCCTGCAATGTAAACTTTGTGTGGGCAAATGTGTTGGGTAAATGTGTGGGACACCTTTTTAAAGTTAGGTTCTTACTACCATCTATTTATGTAGGGTTGGGTACTGAAAACTGGTACCAATATGGCACTAGTTCCCATATGACCAGTACCTACCAGACCAAGTTGAAAGGCAGATTTTGGTGCCTCTTAGTAAGCTAACAAACGTTCAATTTGGTCGAAATTCCAAAAGTGAAACAGTGAAAAGACATTCTATAATGTCATCCTTTACTTTTAAAGGTGTTGGTTCAGGCAGTGTTTTAAAAGTATTGTTTTAGCATCGTCCTTTTGTTGGATATCTTTCCTGGTGAATTATGCTCAGCTGACTGTAATAATTGCTTTACATGTAGGCTATGCCAGATGCAGTGCTGAACGTGAGCCTTGTGAATGGTGGGCCTACATCTGTCCATCTGCGTTTCCTACACGCTTATTAATGTCCACGTTTGATCAGTAGCACTGTCTTTTGTCACTGCTGTTGAGAAGACCTGTGAGCAGAATGGTACAACAGTTACACTCTCCAGCGCTTGGAACGCCACCGTTGGTGCAGAAGCCGATGCCATGCTGACATGGCGCATGCCAGTTGGCCGGTAGTCGTGGGAGTCGTGTTAGTTGAAGTACTGTAGCCTACCTTTTGGAATGGGTGATCTAAGTTTTGAAATTGGTGTCTGTCGCTTGTATGCCATAGGACCATGCATGCTTGATTAATCAGTTAAAAGCACCCCCCAAAAAAACAGCACCCCAACACCGGGCAAACCCCAGGGCCCTGTTTCACAAGGCAGGTTTATTGAGTTAGCTGAATTACTGCACTCTGAGTAAAACTCAGAACCATCCCAAATTATGGAACACAGACTGAAATAAAAAGAGCTGTTGCAGGTTTTACTCAGTGCAGTTATCCAGCTAACTCAGTAATCCTGTTTCGTGAATACCCGCCAGAATAAACATAAATAGATCCCCCAAAGGCTGTACCCATCTGTACATTTTTGTTTTGTAAATCCTGTTTTGTTTTTTTGTTTTTTGGTCTGTTTATTTCCGTAGGGAAATAACCCCCACAAAACATTGAATCATTTGACTTCTTTCTTGCTGTCTGTACGGAACATTTTTCATAATTTTATTTTTTAGAGCTAATCTATAAATGTTCTTTAAATTATAAATGCATGTGCAAAGGGGGCGAATCATGTTTTTCTGTGAGTTTTAATTGTTACAATCGATCATTGGAAAATTAACATTTTCTATTTTGTGTTGGTTTTGTGAGTGCTGCATGCTGGTCATTTAACCTAACCCCCTGCATGTGATCTGTGCTCTCTCTCTCTACCTGTGCTCCACATTAACGAGGGGCTGATTGCCAATTGGCTTCACCTGTCGGTGGCCCTACAAAAGGCCGACTGCAGCTGAAGAATGGGAGGGGCTTTTGTGGAGCGGTTTGTGGTGGGGTCTGCACAATGTTGTAGATTTGTGGCTTTGTTTTGGTGATTTCTTTTTATGTGGTGCTGGACTGTGAATGTTCTTTTTCTTTTCGGTGCATGTTTTTGTTAGGTTTTCCAGTCAGAGTAGGAAACCTGTGGAAGACTCACCATTTCTTTTCATTGGGAGAACGATGACTATTTGTGGCAGGCTAGGGTTAGTAGTCTTCTGTAGGCCCTGCTTTTGGCCTGATCTGTTTTGTCCAGCGTGTTGATGGGGTGGATTTTGGACGTAACTATGAGGACAGTGAAAATAAGTCCACCAATCTGTGGAAAAATGGAACGTACTGACAGCATTTGATGTAGTTTGTCAGGGGCGGTTGGTCAGTTTTGCTGCTAGGAGCGACTGGCCAATAGGTGGCAGAGTAGAGACAGAAATGTGTAACTCAGAACCTGTGTCAAATACGCATATTTGTTTTGGATTCAAATACTTTTTTATGCTTTACAAATAAAGTACTCTCCAAATGCAAACCCCACCTTTTGGTCATTTACACCAGGCAGATCAATAGAGCACAGGAAAGTATTTAAATTCAAAACAAGTAAGAGTTTGACCCAGGTCTGGTTTAAATTCCTCATTACAAACATCTGGGTGTCTGATTTATTCTGTGAAGATTACACGGCTGTTATTGTCACACTGCTATAATGTTATGAAAATGTTACATAACATTGTTGGCTGTGGAGGGGGCTGCTTGAATGAGCTGGTGCTGCCGTGCAGCCAAGCTAATCCTGCAGAGGGCGACAGAGAGACAGGCCCTCTACTGAAACTGAGACACACCGGCAGGGTTTAAACATGTTATTTATAGCGCCATGCAAATGAGGGAGTCAGTTGCGCTCCTTTCACAGCTCAGAGGGGCAGCCCCATGTCTGCTTATAAACCTGCAGGTGTGAGAGAGGGTGAACCAGACTGCACATAATGTTAATGTATCATTGTAATCATTTGACAGAAATTAATGGCAATGGGAGATCAGCATGAACAATGTTCTTTCAATTCTTATATTCTCCTGCTGAAATTCAAAGCCATACATGTTGTGTACTGACAGCTGAATGTGTGAGAGTATAACAAGAGTGAAGACCCTGAATATAACATTGAGTAGCAGAGATGATTTAATTCATATCACTTTGTATTATTGTTGCATTGCAACAATGCATTGCATTGAGATTATTGGGCTCACTCCTGCCTGCTGTTGCTAACTCCACGCCTCGATTGTGAGTGGGAGAGTCTCATTAGCATCAGTCCCTGAGCTCCTTTTTAAACAGGAGGGACAGTGAGCAGTGAGGATGGACAGCGCACACACAGCTTTTACACTTCTGGGGAGCCACCAGCTGATTGGATAAGAATTCTTTAGCCGTCTTAAATGTTCTGTAGGCTGTGAAATGAATTCTGTCACCACATTAATATTGATGGATGATGGTGGGAAGAATCCTTAGTGGCTGTCATTGGCTGAGTGCAGAAGCTCCTCCCTCTCCATCTCCCAGACTGTCCCCTTATAGCTGGATCCTGCAGCCTCTCCTCTCCTCACACTCCAACCTGCTCATCTCTCAGCTGGACAGTAAGGGCCGTTCACACCACACACTGACAACATGCTGGGGGCACTCTGCACTCTCATCACTGTGCTCTCGTGTAAGGGACATGCATATATTTATGAGTATTTCAAAATTAAAATGTATCTTAATTTTTTCTTACATGAGCTTTTTATTTCACAGGTGTTAGTGGAGTGATAGTGGTGACACAGAAGCCTCCTGTTCTGTCAGTGAGTAAAGGAGATACGGCCACTATGGACTGTAACCTCGGGACTGATAGTGGTGCTCGGTGGTACAAGCAGGTTCCAGGCAGTGCTCCTCAGCATGTGCTGCGTTTCTACCACTCTTGGAGCTCTCCCAAATATGGAGCTGATTTTTCCTCCCCCCGCTTCACTTCCACTCATCAGAGTACATCTGATTATCGATTAATAATTAATACTGTGGAGGCAGGAGACTCAGCAGTGTATTACTGTAACGCATGGGATGACTCTGCTAAAGAGTGGTATCACAGTGATTCACACCATGACAAAAACCTCTGAGCTTCACTTCTGCTTTTACTCAAGCTGAAGCAGAATCTCTCAGCCATGGAGCCATTTCAGAGCCATGTTAGCAGAGAAAAGTCTCAGTTTTCCAAAACTGAATAAAATTACAAGCACCAAAATCAAGTGACTCAATCAGGAAAAAGACGCCAAACAACAACAGTCAGTAAAATGATCTTATGTATGGCATCTGCAGTGACAGCACTGTACACAACTCAGTCTAACCAGTCAGCTCATGAGGTGTTTCTGTATATTAATGCTATATCTCCCCAAAAGAAAGCATAAACCCCCACCTGCTTACAGGGCCAATCACATGTACATCTCTAGTTCCTCTGGCACAGAACCCAATACAGTGCATGATTTTTTACTGAAGCGATTCAATTTAAGTAACTTGCTCAAGGGTACAATAGTAGTACCCTCCCAAGGAATACAACTACTTATGAAACAAAACCCAGCAAAATGTATTTTAATTTAAGGCATTCACCACATTCTGTTGTCCAGAGCAACTTGCACAACTTAATGTCTTTCATACAATCCATTTACACATCTGAATATATATTGAAGCAATTTAGGCAATGTACAATGCTCTAAAGAGCATTCATTGATAAAATCATACCTTACCCAGGGTACACAAAGCTCTCACAAATTCCCTTGACCAATAATGATGGTTCAAGACAGAACACCAACACACATGATTTAATAACTAAGGGCTCAATCAAAACAATTTCCTTGTTAATTACATTAATACATAATATCAATATTCCTTCAGACATAAAGTTCTGACTTAGGCTACAATATGGTCCCATATGTTCACACATGCCTATTGATTGTATAACTCTATAGAGATGTGCATGATTTCTTATCTGCAATAAGACTTACAAACTCTGCTGAGAGCCACTGATTGGCTGAACACTTCTTTAGGGAAACTATGATTGGCTGAGTGCACAGGCTATTCCCTTTATAGCCAGTATCACAGTTTCTCCTCACACTCCTACCTGCTCATCTCTCAGCTGGACAGTAAGGGCCGTTCATACCACACACTGACAACATGCTGGGGACACTCTGCACTCTCATCACTGTGCTCTCGTGTAAGAGACATGCATATATTTGTACTTATTTCAAAATTAAAATGCATCTTAATTTTTTCTTACATGAGCTTTTTATTTCACAGGTGTTAGTGGAGTGACAGTGGTGACACAGAAGCCTCCTGTTCTGTCAGTGAGTAAAGGAGATACGGCCACTATGGACTGTAACCTCGGGATTGATAATTCTGCTCGCTGGTACAAGCAGGTTCCAGGTGGAGCTCCTCAGTATGTGCTGCGTTTCTATCACTCTTGGAACTCTTCCAAATATGGAGCTGATTTTTCCTCCCCCCGCTTCACTTCTACTCATCAGAGTACATCTGATTATCGATTAATAATTAATACTGTGGAGGCAGGAGACTCAGCAGTGTATTACTGTCACACATGGGACAGCTCTGCTAAAGAGGAGGTATCACAGTGATTCACACCATGACAAAAACCTCTGAGCTTCACTTCTGCTTTTACTCAAGCTGAACCAGAATCTCTCAGCCATGGCGCCATTTCAGAGCCATGTTAGCAGAGAAAAGTCTCAGTCTGCCAAAACTGAATAAAATTACAAGCACCAAAATCAAGTGACTCAATCAGGAAAAAGACGCCAAACAACAACAGTCAGTAAAATGGTCTTATGTTTGGCATCTGCAGTGACAGCACTGTACACAACTCAGTCTAACCAGTCAGCTCATGAGGTCTTTCTGTATATTAATGCTATATCTCCCCAGAAGAAAGCATAAACCCCCACCTGCTTACAGGGCCAATCACACGTACATCTCTAGTTCCTCTGGCACACAACCCAATACAGTACATGATATTTATACTGAAGCGATTCAATTTAAGTAACTTGCTCAGTGGTACAATAGTAGTACACTCCCAAGGAATACAACTACTTCTTATGAAACAAAACCCAGCAAATTGTATTTTAATTTAAGGCATTCACCACATTCTGTTGTCCAGAGCAACTTGCACAACTTAATGCCTTTTCATACAATCCATTTACACAGCTGTATATATATTGAAGCAATGTACCATGTACAATGCTGTAAAGAACATTCATTGATAAAATCATACCTTGCCCAGGGTACACACAGCTCTCACTAATTTCCTCGATCAATGAAAGATGGTTTAAGACATAACACCAACACACATGACTTAATAACTGAGGGCTCAATCAAATCAATTTCCTTGTTAATTACATCAATACATAATGTCAATATTCCTTCAGACATAAAGTTCTGACTCAGGCTACAATATGTTCCCATATGTTCACACATGCCTATTAATTGTATAACTCTATAGAGATGTGCATGATTTCTTATCTGCAATAAGACTTACAAACTCTGCTGAGAGCCACTGATTGGCTGAACACTTCTTTAGGGAAACTATGATTGGCTGAGTGCACAGGCTATTCCCTTTATAGCCAGCATCACAGTTTCTCCTCACACTCACCCTGCTCATCTCTCAGCTGGACAGTAAGGGCCATTCATACCACACACTGACAACATGCTGGGGACACTCTGCATTCTCATCACTGTGCTCTCATGTAAGAATCTTATATAATTATTTAAAAATTTCAATGCGACATTAATGTTTTTAACATGAGCTTCTTATTTCCCAGGTGTGAGTGGAGTGACAGTGGTGACACAGAAGCCTCCTGTTCTGTCAGTGAGTAAAGGAGATACGGCTACTATGGACTGTAACCTCGGGACTGTGACTAATTGGGATGCTCACTGGTACAAGCAGATTCCAGGTGGAGTTCCTCAGTTTGTTCTGTATTTCCACCGCACTCACAGCTCTCCCACATACGGAGCTGGATTCTCCTCCAGCCACTTCTCTTCTAAATGTCAGACTAATTCTGACTGTCAGTTAATAATCACCAATGTGGAGGCAGGAGACTCAGCAGTGTATTACTGTAACACATGGGACAGCTCTGTGAGTGAGAACGTATCACAGTGATTCACACCATGACAAAAACCTCTGTGCTTCACTTCTGCTTTAAAGCTGCTTCAGAAATCTCATAGAAGATGAGGGTTTTCTCCAGCTGAAACAGGATCTTCCAGTCCTGGAATCCCTTTAATCATTACAATAGTGAGAAAATATAGTAGTATTTTTTCTGCAATACACAAATATACTGCACTTTCTACAGTTCAAAATTAGATGCACTAATGAACTAGTACAGCAAGTGCCCAAACTGTACTAGAAGTACAATGAGCTCCATAATGTTTGGGATAAAGACATATTTTTTGGCTCTATATTCCACATTTTTAGATTTGTAATCAAACAATTCATATGTGGTTAAAGTGCATTATGAGGCTGAGAATTAAGAAAAAACAAAAACCGAGACATAGGTTAAACCTTAACAAATCAATTGTGTGTTTGGAACATCATTAAGAAAAAAGAGCCACTGATGAGCTCAGTAATCGCAAAGGGCCTGGCAGGCCAGGGAAGACCGCTACTGTTGATGACCAAAGAATTCTTACCAAAATGAAGAAAAACCCTCAAACACCTGCACAGCAGATCAGAAGCATTCTTCAAGAGGCAGATGTGGACATGACAGTGACTGCTGTCCACAGAAGACTTCACAAACCAAACTACAGAGCATACAATGTAAGGTACAAACCACTTGTTAGCTACAAAAACAGGATTGCCAGGTTGCCGCTAAGAAGCACCCAAAAGAGCCTGCAGTTTTGGAAAAACGTCTTGTGGACAGATGGGACCAAGGTTCGCCTGTATCAGAGTGATGGCAAAAGCACAGTAGACCAAAAGGAACTGCCCAAGATCCAAAGCACACCCCATCCCCCTTATCTGTGAAACATGGTGGTGGGGGTATTATGGTTTGGGCATGTATGGCTGCCATAGATACTGGCTTACTTGTCTTCGGTGATGATTTAACTGCTGATAGCAGCATTAGAATGAATTCAGAAGTGTAAAGAAGCATAGTATCTGCTCAGATTCAACCAAATGCCTCCAAATTCATTGGATGGAACTTCATTGTTCCAAGACAATGATCCCAAGCATATTGCTAAGGCAACATTGGAAAATTCTTGACTGCCCAAATCACCCAAACTAAATCCAACTGAACATACATTTTTATGCTGAAGAGAACTTAAGGCAACTAGACCACAATACAAGCAGGAGTTGAAGATGGCTGCAGAACAGGCATGGCAGAGCACCACTGGAGAAGATACTCAGATTTGGATGATGTCTATGGGTCACAGACCTCAAGCAGTCATTGCATGCAAAGGATATGTGACAAAGTACTTTGTACTACACAAAGTGTACAAAAATACCCTAAAATAAAAGCTGAAAATGTGCACTTCAAACGCTATTGCTTGATTACAAATCTAAAATTGTATAGATTTGTATAGAGCCAAATCAGGAAAAATATGTCATTACCTCAAACATTATGAAGCTCATTGTATGTATTCACAAAGAAAAAAATGTAATTCTCATAACTTATTAATGCTAATTGTTCAAAAATGAAAAGCCAATCTCAGTCTTGTGTATTTGTGACAAATCATGTGTGGAACAATCCTTTTTGCAACTGCAGATTCAATCCAAATTGTGCATATTTCAGCAGCTCTGACAGTACATATCTAAAGCCTGATTTAAATATTGCAGGACTGATCTTTAAATGCAGTTATAGAATGAATTGTATAATGAGTCGCTTTGCTTATGATAATTCACTCAACCTTCTCTAGCTGCTTTGAGAGACTGGTTTAATCAAAATGATACTTTATATTATTCAATTATTCCCATCTGTGCAGTAAGTAAAGTGTCTATTCAGTTGGTGGAATTGCAATTGGATTGTGTTTCATTATATGATACCTTCTGTGTGCAGATATCAAAGCACTTTACACTGAAGGAAGTGAATTGACCTTAACCTCCACTAATGTGCGGGATCCATGGGGGTTAAAGTGAAGAAAGGGCCACACCAGACCAGCAGTGCTGTAGAGGTTTACCTGTGGGATCTGTTAGGGAGTCTCAGCTGGGCTGCAGAGATTTACCTGTGGGAGCTGTTAGGGAGCCTCAGCTGTGCTGTAGAGATTTACCTGTGGGATCTGTTACGGAATTGCAGATGTGCTGTATAGGTTGGCTTCAGGGTTCTAATTGGGAAGAACAGATGGGCTATATAGATTGATTCTGTTTGGATATTGCAGATGTGCTGTCCATATTTACATGGTTCTGACAGGAATTACAGATGTGTTGTCAGCATTCAGAGTTGTGTCCACAGTGTGTTTCAGTTCCCTCTTGCTGTGCTCAAACTGAGCTGAGGTTTTTGTACGGGGGTGTACATCATCTGTATCACTGTGGTATTCGGCCAAGGCACCAAGCTGATTGTCACTGGTAAGTCTCTTTTCATTCCTTTATTTTCTCTGTCGTTCTTTGTACACCTTTTTTGTTTTGTGTGGTTTTGTTAGACATATACTGTTGGTGCTTAATGTAGTTTAACTTATGAAATTCTGGCTTGTGCTTGGCTTCATTTTGGATCGTTCCTTGCCTCAAAAGATCATTTCCATCAGGTCCTTGGTGGGTTTTTTTTTACTGTTGTTGTAATGCCTAGTTTCCAGATATTTAGAATATTCATACAAGAGTTAGCTTTTTATCTCATCCAGATGTCTCAAGGCACAATCCTTTGATAAAAAAATAACAATTATTTGTTATTTAGCCTAACCGTTACAGCTATAACTCTATATCAGTGTTACAAGATCACATGCCATGCTATACGGTTATGTATAAGGTAATAAGTCCATTAAAGCCGTCAGTTTATTTCAAATTTCCTAGTTAAGTTGAAGTCGTGGCACATAATTATGGCATGAAAATCACAAGTAGCCTAATGGAATTGGTCATTCAGTCATATTCTTGAGAATAACTTTACAGCTCCATTGAAATGTCATGCTAAAAATTCTACTTGTATCCATTTCCTGGGTCTTTGCCTACAATGGCTGTATTTGAATCGCGATTTTTATTTGATAAAGAAAAACAAGTCGTTATTCGTATTTAGCATTTCAAAATTCTTTGTTAATTTGCTGAATTTATTCCTCTGTTTCAGACTCCTCTCTTGCCGCGCCTACCCTCTCTCTCCTGCCTCCTCCAGCGAGGAGCTGAAGACAGACAAAGCCACGCTGGTGTGCCTGGCGCAGATGTCTGTTGGATTCGCTGATGTCAGCTGGACATCGGACGGGAAACCAGTGACTGGTGGGGTTTTTACCGGCACCGCCGAACAGAAACCCGACAAAACCTTCGGTTTGAGCAGCTTCTTAACCATCAAGCCCTCAGAATGGATTTCCGACCGCGTCTTTGCCTGTAAAATATCTGCCGCGTCTAAAACATCAGAGAAAAGTATTAAAAAGTCTGATTGCAGTGGCTAAACTTTGTGAGATCATGTATTAAATGTTTGATCTCGCTTTGTGTCCGCAATAGGGTAGTGTTGTGTTGAGTGAATTTGCCTTAATAAACGAGAATGCATTGTTTTTAAAAAATAAAATGAGTACGCTTTCGGAATTAAATGTAAACTATCCCATGCGTTTATATGTGGACTGGGTTGTGTTTTTCTGTGTGCTTGAATTGTGCAGAGATTAAATAAAAACCATTGCATGTATTACAATGCTGATGTGTCTGTGTATATAGCCTAGGCCTTTGTGTGAAAGAGAGATATATAGATGCATGTTTTAAAATGGCAGTAGTCCTAATTAGATTGCTTTAATGAAACAAAAGACGTACGGATAGCGACGCTTTCAAACAGCACAGATTTAATTTGTCAGTGTCAATAGGACAAGTCTGTATGCACCAGTACAACTATCCACGAAAAGGAATAGAAGAACAACAAAAAATATTATTTTCTTTAGACGTGGCTCAAAACCAACACTACCATGCCTCCCCAGCAGTTCTGTCACATTGCTGTAATGTCATGGAAATGTGAAGACGATGCTGCGTGCGTTGTGAAGGCGGCTGTTGAAGAAGATTAAGCCCTGCTGATCCTGCAGAGGGCGACAGAGAGCCAGCTACTGAAACTGAAACACACCTGCTGGGTTCATAGCGTCATGCAAACGATGTAGTGATTTTAGCTCCCTTCACATCACAGAGGGACAGCCCCGTGTCTGCTTACAGACCTGCAGGTGTGAGGAGGGCTCTATCAGACTTCACATGATGTTACTGAGAGGAAGCAATATCACTACAGCCGATGATAATGCTTTCAGTTACAGGAAAGTAAAGCAAATTGAGATTGCTATAAATAATATTCTCTGAGTGTTTATCTTATTTTGCAGAAAGTTCTCACATCTGCAAAAATAAAATCATTTGAATGCTGTGTGGTGACATACTGTAACAGATGGTGCTTCTTGGTACTTTTCTTCTTGTGTGTATCAGAACGTTGTCTAGAACGTACACTTACCTCTAATTTTGTAAAACAAATGTAAGTCAACCTGAGCTATGATACTTCCAAACATAACGTTTGTTATATGATTTTCTCTAGAATCCCCTGATTCCCGCAGCACCACTTGTTCAGAGTTTAGAAGTAAACCTGATATTTAAACATAATATGTCCCCCAGAGGGTGGTAGTTTATTTATAGAAGCAGTTTATTTATAGGACTGGAGTGCAATCAAATGACTGGAATGGATGAACTTGTGTGAGGAGGCACTGCTTAAACAGCATTCAGGATAAAAATGAGTATGATTTCAATCAATCATGTTTTATTTATGTCACATTTTACAACAAAATTGTTGCAAATACACTTCATGATATACCCTGACCTAAGCAGAAGGCAAGGCCAAAGGTGACAGTGGCAAAAAAGAACTCTCTGGATGAGACATTGGAAGAACTTTTGGGAAGAACCAGTAGGAGAAGTCGTATTATATGGTGTTGGGCGTAGACTGGCAGAGGTCATGAATATTTATTAAGTCTCCATGTAATTATTATTTCTAAAACAGGAGTTTCCACCTGCGTTAAAATTCATATATTATATATTCATATATTCATATATTCATATATTCCTAAGGTCAAGATATTCAACAATGTAATATTCAACAATATAAATAAAATAAAATGTATTTATGTATAAATTTTTGGAGATTCTTACTAATATACAAATAACAATCATGGTTAAGGAATTAAAAATAAGAGCATAGTAAACACCATTACCAAAAGGACAGTAGTAGAGCACACTCGCCAGAATAGCTTCAGATCTCGGCTGAGGATGACTTTGATGTCTTGCCTGCAAATTATGTAAATTTATTATGTCTGAGGATGCTTTTGAGTTCCCCGACCTGAGGATGATTGCGTTTTTGTTTCCTGGAAGCCAGATGGGGTTGTGTTCTAAGCAGTGAGTGTGAGCAAACAGGACAGATGGAAATGTGAAGGAGGGATGAAGGGAGGAAGGGCGAGGATGAGGATGAGGGAGTGATGGAGGAGTGCCCTAAAATGCTCAAGCCTGGGGTCTCTGGATTTTTCGGACCAGGACGCGAGTCCTCTGTCTGCGCCCCTCTGCAGTGTGTGGGGCAGGGCTCTCCTTCCGGGGGAGTGTCGGCAGGCGCTCCACCCTCCGGGGAGGCGGTGGACGTTCCACCCTTTGGGGGGGCGGGGGGAACCTTCCCTCCTGGATCTGGTCCGTGAATGACTCCACCCCGTCGAACTTGGAGGTGAGCTGTACTAGTTGCCCCTTCAGTGCATCAAACTCCTTATAGAGTTCTCCCAGTGCGTCTGACAGGGGCTGGATCCTGGAGGGGAAAGTGACGATTAGAGGCAAATAGGCGGGTCTTAAAGGCCTCATGTGACATGTCTGAACCAATCAGAGAGGGGAGAACCATTTGTGCACGCATAAAAATTAAAAGCCCGTGTCTTCAGACCTTTCAAAAATACAGCAGGGCTGCACTTGCACTGAGCGCACAACAGGAAATGCTGTGATAACATTCAATGACATCTATGCATCACTGTTTAGAGGCATCTATATTCATTTTCATTCTGGGCTCTCTAAGGTATATTACTGATCGCTGCTGACAAGTATCAGCCCCAGAGTTATTAAATTCAGGTTGATACAGGCATCTACATTTACACCACACATTTAGCTGTCATCCACAGTAACTTGCATAAATGCATAATGCTTTAGGCAAAGTCATGTGGGCCACAACCAAGTTGTAGTCACTAAATAATCTCACTGCATAAAGGTAGACGCCATTCCAAGTGCAAGAGGGAAATGAAGAATGTAGGTGCAGTTTAAATAGGCACTTCCACCGCAGTAGAAAATGGGCAGTAACTCTGCTGTTCTGATTGCAGTGGGAAGCTCATTCCACCACTCGGAGGCCAGGATAGAGAGGAGACGTGATCAAGAGGAGGGCCGCTTTTGGGAGGGGACTCGTAGCCAGTGATGCGAAGTAGGTTGTCCTGGCAGGAGTGTAATGTTTGATAGTAGATTGATGTGTGAAAGAAATGGCAGCAATAGCAGCACACTGTCACAGATTTCAGTGGCTCAGGACAAAGGAGAAAATGAGGAATAAAAATTGGGTCAAATCAAACAAACAAAAGAAAATGTGGACTGTGTTTTGTCAGGGGAAGCCACATCAAACAGTGAGAGTCTTTTTATTTTTAAAGTGAAAAGAGTGCACTGCATATGCCCTCCAGAACAGCCTGTTAGAGCCAAACTCTGAGTTCTCCAGCCGGGCTTCTCTCACGGGAATGAGTTCATGTTCCTTAAAAGATTCACTGCACCTACAAGCTTTGTCAGAACAGCAGCTTTCAGTCAGAGAAATAATACAACCCACTGGCCAAAAGCCAATCTGGACACTGACCGCAGAAAGTGAAAATTATAAGGAACAGCGTCCTGAGTTTTCAGAGTATCTAACATTAAGATGCAAACAGGCTGCTTCTGTTGTGGAACAAAAATCCATGCATGTTACCCAGAAAGCCACCCCCCTCTCACACATCATGTATATGTCCTCTCTCACAGTAACTCACACCCTCATGTGTCAAATCCTCTCTGTCACAAACATTCTCATACACTGACACACACACTCACACACACACGCGTGCACACACATGCGCACACGCGCGTGCACACACACAGGCACGTGATCTCACCCACCTCCCATACTCCGGCAGGACGACACTGTGGTCGTTGAGTAGAAGCTCCTTCACCTGGGTCATAATAGCAAACTTCCAGTTGTCCAATACCTGGGTGAGGTTGGCGCACCCTCTAGTGTACGTCTTCTGTACTGCAGGAAAAACCCAACGCCATCTGAACCCAATGCAATGCTTCACTCGGGCCAAACTGGACATATCAATCTGATACACCAAAACCACGTCAAACCTGTGAGTATGTGTATGTGTGTGTGGAAGAAAAAATAATATGTGAAGCTTTGTGCATGAGAGAGGAGAAAAGGAAAAAGTATTTTACCACACCGCATAGTAGCTACAGTATGTCTCATGTTATGGACAGTACAAATGCAGGTTATATAATAATATTAATATAGTATGTGCCACTATTCTGTAAAGCCTTTAATTCCTTCATTAAAAAAAAAAACTTCCATCTTTCCCTCTTCATAGTGAGAGTGAGTCCTTCCCAATAACACATGGCAGAAGTAAGGTACAGACCAATATACCATTGACAATGCATAAATGTATATCTGAAATTTGCATTTAGAGCAGTGCATTAAATTCAATACGAATTCAAGATGACTCACTGTTATCACAATCAACACTGCTTGGTGGCAGGCCACATGCAAAAGCGGAAAAAAAAAAAAAACATGTAGGAACAAAGTAGGTATAATTTGCTGTGATACAGTGAGAGTAGAAACTAACAAGAAAAAAATAAGTGACTGAAACCTTAAAAAATAAGCTGTTGACCCCTTAATTGAGAGATAAACATTTATAAGGGTTATCCCATATTACACATTGACATATGCCATTAGATTAACAGTATACACAGAATCGGTGGGGAGAGAGGGGGGGCAGAGAAATATTCACCATTAACTTTGGGGTCCCACTCCAGTATCTCTTGTCTCCTTTTCTTCTGTCCAAAACAGAGAGCCACCAGACACAGCAGGGCCAGGAATCTCTTCGTCATCTTTGCCATCATCCTTGCTGTCGTCATGGTAATAAAACTATCAAAATGACTGTACTACAAAAGGGATTCATCACAGCCTGGTATATCATTAAAGAAGGCATGTGCTTCAAAAGGCTGCTCATCAAACACACACATATGGACAGACTCACGCACACAGACACACAGACAGACACACACACAAAGTGACACGTGAAAGCATCACGTGTCACTGTGCTTTTGCAGAATAAACTTGCATTCGGCAAAAACTTGCACAAGGACCTGTCCTGCCACCATCAATACAGCACTATTTGCTAAATATTATATTTCCTTATATGTTGATGAAAACTGATCAAAAGTGAAAATACTAATTTAGTATCAACACTAACGGTAACAACCTCAGATCAAAAATATAATTAAGTGAAGGTTTAAAGGCTCAAAACAACACTACCAGAAGAAATTCACTGAATTTTTGCAACTATAAAAAGGACTTTGGTCATGATCTTTGCTATATATGTAGTAAATTCTGGTATACTATAACCTGAAGGGCGGTTTTAGAGATGAATACCTGATCTGAAGGTAGTGCTGAGCTGTTTTCCAACAGATGCGCAAATACGACGTCTCTGCTAATCCTCTAGCACTGAAACACTGACAGAACATGCCTTTGGCAGTCTGCTTTTAAGTCTTGCTCCCAAAATCCAAGCCTCCACCCCCTCACACTCACACACAGTCACACCCGCACAATAACACACATCCAAGTGCACACATACTTACACACACCCGCACACGTGAACAGACATCCACACACACACTGACCAGGTGGTCTACGACTGAATCTTGGACAGGCCACCCCCATGTCCATTCCAATATATTTGTGCATCCACGTGCACACACTCGCACACATCAGGAAATCAGTTCAAGTTGGAGGGGGTGGATCCAAATTCAAAACTGAACTTTCTAACTTTGGACAGGATGAAATTGTTGATATTGAACAGAGATTGGGGGGAATCTGTTTTCCAATTAAAATATTCTATTTGCATTTTTGGTTGGGGGTGGGTGGGTTTCGGGGCCGTTTGAACTTAAATGCAGGATGTGTGTTCATATAGAGGTTGGGTAATATATTAATAGGTGAGATGATCATAATTTTCATATATCATTTATCATTATATCAAGACAATAGGAAACAGACATCTTAGACAATATCAAAGAGACACCATGTCACCTGTGTTTGTGCAAGCCCAGTTTCCATCCATGTTTAACAAAAGATTGTGTGAATCTGTGTATTTACAGTAAAACCTTAATAAACAGTCAGTGTTATAGAGCATCAAATGCCATCTGGTATGCAGACATAACAGACATAACTGCGTTCTGGTATGAAAAGTCTTGGACAATTAGGCTACCACTAGTACCACTAGTGCTGATTTGAAAGGGGTTTCCATAATAGAATTACAGTCCCCATTGTATTAACTATTTGTTCAAGTCTGATACTGTTTTCCCATTGAGGGTACCTCTATGCATGCCAAAGGCACTTAATACATCGCACACTATACCGCTTTTCTGTTTGCTCCAGATATCGAGACACATTGCCTCATCGTCATCATCATCATCATCATCATCATCATCAACTTTTATTTGGGGAGTACCAAATAAAAGTGATTGGCTGTGTGAAAATGTGTCTCTCTGGGGGCCAACACGAGGTAGCTCGTGTTACGTATAGGGCTCGACTCCAGTGGAACTGTTTGATGTAGAGCTGTTGTTTCAGGGCAGCATTCCTGCAGCCCGCTGTAAATGTCTGGAGCCCATCTGCGGCCCGTAGAACAGAGCCAGCACCCGTCCCAGCACCAGTCCCAGCACCAGTCCCAGCACCAGCCCCAGCACCAGTCCCAGCACCCGTCCCAGCACCCGTCCCAGCACCAGTCCCAGCACCAGTCCCAGCACCAGTGCTAGCACCCGTCCCAGCACCAGTCCCAGCACCCGTCCCAGCACCCGTGCTAGCACCAGTCCCAGCACCCGTGCTAGCACCCGTCCCAGCACCAGTCCCAGCACCCGTCCCAGCACCCGTGCTAGCACCAGTCCCAGCACCAGTCCCAGCACCCGTGCTAGCACCAGTCCCAGCACCAGTCCCAGCACCCGTCCCAGCACCCGTGCTAGCACCAGTCCCAGCACCAGTCCCAGCACCCGTGCTAGCACCAGTCCCAGCACCAGTCCCAGCACCAGTCCCAGCACCCGTGCTAGCACCAGTCCCAGCACCAGTCCCAGCACCAGTCCCAGCACCCGTGCTAGCACCAGTCCCAGCACCAGTCCCAGCACCAGTCCCAGCACCCGTGCTAGCACCAGTCCCAGCACCAGTCCCAGCACCAGTCCCAGCACCGGTTCCTCTGGAAAGAGAACCACCGTGCACACTGCACGTTTTCTCTGACTGGAGCACGTGCCGATGCCTCGTAAAAACACAATCGGGAAAGCACTGGGGCCAAAAAAGGAAAAATAACATCTTACGTCAACGCCGAACCAAAACATCAGACCGTGAAGAGAAAACCATGGCGACCTCTTGACCTTGTGTGCTCACAGATGCTGTAAGTGTAATATCAGAGGCGATTCTAGAGACTGGGGAACCTTCAAAAAAAAAAAAGTTCCATAGGGCCATTTTTACTAACTTCCATTGTCATCATGTTACCCAAAACTCCTACAACTAAGTCCCTGGGGCCCCCCCCCCCCCAATGCTTGTGGCCCCAGACAGTTACCTGCCTTGCCTGTTCATAAGATTGGCCTCTGTGTAATATTGCAACCTGTACAGGCCTACAGAGAACATTTACAATTTTTGGAGAACTTTTGCAAAATACTCCTGATCAGCTTAAAAATATTTTGTGATTGTATCCTGACTGGAACATCCCTAATAGGTTACATTTCCATGGGTCACATGTTTGCGCTACAAATCAGGTGAATGTATGTTTGTCCAGTATGGTAGTCCAATCTAGGCAAGAGCATCTGCTAAATTAATGTAATGTGTTAACTAATGCTACATGAGAAATAACTTAATACTTTTTTTAACAAAGCTTCAAATAGTCTTATCAGTTACTGATATGTTGATTGGTCAGACAGTAATTCCAAGATGGCAAAAGAGATTGTTGCTACTTTATTTCAGTATCCCCTCTGAAAAGGATTTTGTAGCAGAATGTAATATTTCACATTTAGGAAACATGCAGCAAGTTACTCGAGAAAAGATCAAAAGAGCTTTGCCCAACTTCAAAGGAGCCAGTGAGAGTGGATCTGTGTTGACGTGTCAACTGCAAATTCAGTTTGAATGTGAACCAGCAGGGAACAGTGGGCTTACTGGACCGGGGATTTAGCCTGTATATCAGAGTGTCACAGAAAAAAAGTGGATAAAATATGACTGGGGCCCTGAACCCAGGCATGTGGAGAATCTGGCTTCTGAGCTGTGGCGGTAAAACTGTCAGAAGTGAGACAGATGGACCTGGAGCAGGGATACCTGTAGACTGAGACAGGGTGACTCTGGGACAGGCTGCTGGGGCTGGGGAGCGAGGTGGGGATAAGGGTAGGGGAGGGAAGTGAGGTGGAGGGTAAGAGTGAGGAAGGCGGCAGTGAGGTGGAGGAGATAGTTGATCACAAATCAATGCTTTCCTCCTTTTTCATTGGAGGGATTTTGATATGAAAGGAATAATATGACAGGGAAATCCAGACTAAGAGAAAAGAAAATCTCAATGAATAAAAATGTCTGAAAATGAAGGTGAGGGAAGCTCTGAAGAGCAAGGAGTTGGGGGAGGGGGAGGGGGGTGAGGATGTGGTGACCCAGGATTACATTAAAAACAGGAATCCAAAGGGCCTTCAAAACACGACAAGTAATTTGGCGGGATTTTACATTCAGCACTTTGATCCAACAGTTTCTGTTTGAGTCTTCCAAGGAACTAATACTGGAAAACCTTATGAAGATGAAGTCATTTTTTTGAGATCAGCAGACCTCACTAAAACAGGAAAACAAGTACAATCATCAATCACATGTCCACCAGAGGGACAGAACTTGGGGAACAAATATTGGCCAAAGCACCACACAATGCATATTCCATTCGCTGGCTGACCACTGTATATGTGTGCGTGTGTGTCTTTGTGTGTTTGTGCGTTTGCGTGTGAGTGTATGAGTGAGTGAGATTTAGTGTATATGCATATGTTTGTATGTGAGTGAGAGAAAGAGTGAATGAGTGAGTGAGTGAGAGTGAGATGCTGATTTTGTGTTTGTAAAGACTTAGGTAATTTGGAACCGGACAACAGAATTCTTTGAAATGTGCTTCATGTACCATAAAATATAGTACACGCTGTACGATTTCAGCTCCAATTTAGGTCTTAATCGCTCTCCTGAGTTTGCTCATGCATGAATTGCAACAGTCCTTGGAACAAGCTGAACTAATTAACATTTACATCATGCATGGTGCAGATAGGGGTGGAAACAGTTGAGCCTTCTCATACAGGCACAATCATAGCCAAAAATTCTCCAAATCCATAACTCACATTTACAAATGAGAGAAACACTGTGAAATTTATGTGTAAAAAGCATGACCGTTGCTATCGCAGCAGCTAAGTGTATTGGGGGAGTGATTGTTTTTTTGCTCAGAGCTCAAGGTCTCAGACTCCACCCCACTCCACACAGGCCCCGCCCCCAGGCTGCTGGCCAAGCCCCCAGTCTTCTGGCCCGCCTGCCAGGCAGCAGAGTGCTAATCCGTTCCAGAGTCCTGGGTGTTGGCCAGCGTTTCCCAGCAACACAGGCCTGCACAGTCCTCTGCTGGGAAAAGTATGACTCGACTCTCATCACCGCCAACAGGGCAAGCCTCAGGTCCCTCATTGCCTCCAGCTTTGTATCCTCCCCCCCATTCATCCACAGTTCTCTCCCTCAGTGTGTCTCGTCCATCTTTTTGCTCTTTTCCCCTGTGGTAACTTTACCCCTCGTTCTCCCATGTTCCTTCTTCCCCATCTGCTGACCCTTTGTCCCTCTCTTCCTCCGCCCCTCCCTCCCCTCTCTGACATAGCTTGCTTGTCAGAACTCAAAGGAATGCTGGTTAGAGATTAAGGAAACAACATGGGCCTAAAATAATCTGAGGTCATCTCCTTCCAAAGTGCTACATCCTTCCTATCAGCTGGGACTATAAGTGCTTCCAGGCCAGTTCTGCTGCACATGTGGGGACTGTCTGCCCAGCTGGCCAGGACAAAGAACTCAGGAGGACTGCCACAAGAGCAGATGAACCAGGAAATACCCTCACTCATCTCTAGCCTCACTGTCCTCATAGCAATAGAACACGGACACCGTACTCCCCGTGCAGGTGAGTGTCCAGAATGTCCCCTTAAGGCATGTGTATGCAGTCTCCAGGTGTGTAAAAGGTGGGTAAGAATGTTAAACTGGTCCAGGGGGCAATGACCCCTCAATGGCAAGTGCTCATTGGTCAGCAGCAGCAGCAGGAAGTATGAGACGAGGCCAACACATACACATTCATGCATTTACACACACATGCGCATTCCCTTCACAGTCCTTCACATGTGGGTGGACTCAGAGCAGGAAAAACACCAGCAAATACATGGCAAGCAGGAGTATTTCCAAGCTGAAATCTCCGCTGTGTACTTACCCTGACACAGAACCGGACTGCTACCCCAGCTGACACAAAATGTCCTCGCTAAGTTACTGAAATGTTTTGTCAGTGATATAAGATTGCCATAACATTGCATCAACGTTGTCAGAACGTTTTGTGTTCGCTGGGTAATTATCATTCCAGTCTTTTTCCCGTGCACCCTCAACAGTCCTTGCGTGTTTGTGTGTAAGCGCATGCATATGTTTGTATGCTCTGCACGTGTGAATGTGTTCTTTGTGCGTGCGAGTGCACGTGAATGTGTTTGTGTGTGTGCCCTGTGATGTAATCGGATCGGATTTTTCGAACGAGGGCATTTGGTAAAGTGGGGGAAAGGTCACTGGCTTCGGTAGGAATACACAGCCCACACCGCAAGATGATCTCCACACAGAATAAGTGAAGGGCAGCGAGGGCAACAGCAAGGCCCCTTACAGGTGCAGGGGCATTTCTGCGCACCTGCTGCAGTACTGAACCTGACACGCAGTTGCTTTGCCCCTCTGAGCCACCATATGGAAATATTTTAGACAGCAAGAGCCAGACTCTGAGCTGGACAATAGCACAGCCATTAGATAATGCCTGCTGTTTGGATGTCAGTGTGGAACAGTTGTTGAGGGACTGGCTCGTTACCAGAAGTCTGCAAAAGGCTGAAATTTCAGAGGGAATTGCAGCTGTACCTGCCACTGCTTAACTTAGTCTACGTCAGTAAATAGCAAGCTTTGTAAATAAATAAAACACAGAAAGTAGTGTATTCACAACAGTATGCCAGTAATGGTATCTGCCCAGTAATTTCTTACTTATTAGCAAGAAAGCTGTTGTTCAAATACTAATTTATTTTCTTATGTATGGTGTTCACCAATAAATGATTACACACCAAAAACTATGCAGTACTTAAAGTCCGACAGGTGCAGCTACATTCAGCTATCCATCTTTACAAATATTATTGTTTGCTTTTTATTGTTTGTATTTTATTAATATGAATTTATTTGTGAAGAGGCAAAAAAGCGCCTAAAATGTAGCATACTCACTGAAAGTTCATGAAATACTTTGCCTTAACAAATATACACACCAACAAATTAGAAAGTAATTAGACAGAAAGTAAGTTGACACACACTATATTATTGGTTTTTACCCCCTCTGTGAGCAGGCAGAAGGGTCCATTTTAAAAAGGAGGTACTCTGGGGATCTTGGTTCATCTGCCCCCTTTTGGTACTCAGGAGTAGCCAGCCGGCCAAATTCCACAGGGGGATTTCATTTCATGCTGTCATAAATCATCAAAAAGAGGAGAATGTTTTATGCAGGGTAATCAGTCTTTCACAAACACTAACACATGGCAAGGCGAGGAATGGTTCATACACATAGGTTGTCAGATATGTAGTGCTCAGATTATGGCCTTAGAGAGGGAAACTGTGAATTTGATACAACATTATATTGTTTCTAAGAATGTGGCCTTTCCTCCCCTCCACAAGCATTAAAGCAAATGTGATTGGGGCAATTTAAAATAATCTGATTCCCTAATCTAGGCAGACAATCTATGGGTCTCCCCTCCTATAGAGTTTGTCTCAGAAGTGGCAAACCAGAAGACACAGGACACCATTTCGGAGGTCAGAAACCCTTCAGAGACCCTTGATGTTCTTCAAGTGGGAAAAAAAGGGTTAGTTTGGAGACCAGGGGTTATTCACTTGTCCCCTGAGGAGGCATGGCCAAAGAAACTGGGCTTTTCGAAGTCTCTCGGTGCAGTGTGCCCGCACGTGTTTCATGATAAAATGTGCCCGCGGAGAATGTGCCCGCAGTCCACATAAACTCGCTGAGAACACAATTACAGGTGGTGTTAATTCTACAAACTCTAGAGAGGAGGACAGGAGGGAATGGCAACCTGCCCAGAAGACCCCTTCAAAATTGCCCATAAGACCCCTGCAAACCTGCCCATAAAACCCCTGCAAACCTGCCCAGAAGGCCCCTGAAAACCTGCCCAGGAGACCCCTGTGAGCTCTCGGGCAGTGTGCAAACAATGAGAGTGTTACGCCGGGCACCCACCGCACGCGTCGCGTAAGCAGCACGGCGAAGCAGCACGGCGCGGCGCGTAGCGTGTCTCCACTGGTTCCGTTTGTGTCGCGCAAAGGCTTGCTTAAAGCTCTATATTCCTAGTAGCTCTCGCAGTCTGCAGTGGGATTACATCGTGTATTTCACGTTTGTTCAGGACTGTTGATTATGTGTAAATGAATACTTGGTGAGAGACCTTTTTCAGTCTGTTAATTTGGTAATATTTTTTAACACATGTAAATACGTGAGAAAGTAAACGCTTTAAAGAATTACCATAAGCTTAAATCGCAACGTAGCCTGCATAATAAATCTCAAACCGTATTAATGTATTTGCTTGGTTAACAAGCGTGCCAATTTCACGAAGAATATGTAATGATCATAATAATAATAAATAATCCGTAATCAACCATTGGGAATTCCCGTGTCGTCTTGTCATTCACGTCAAAACATTTATAGGATCAGATTTAGTAAAATCAGCTAATCACGGCGAACGAACACATCGGAGAAGTCAAATAGGCTGAGCAATGGTTGGTTAAAAACTACCTTCCAACACTCGAGCTAACAAACCGCTGCTCGGTGCATTCACTTCTACATCATTCAATAGGCTACGTCTTTCTGTGGTGTATTTTCAAATTTACCCCACCCCCTCCGCAAAATAAGATAGTGAAACTAAGTTTGCCTTTTCCCCAGGTTCCAGTTTTTTTTTTTTTTTTTTTCCCCCCTGCAAGGACAATACAAAAACGAAAAGGCTTGTATTTTTTTAGCTGCTTATAAAATATCTGGGAGGTAACTAGGGACACACCCCCAGTCATATAAGGATGAAATATAAATCAGAGCATGTATACCTAGCATTTTACAGCATATTTCTGTGTATAAACAGGCCATCGTGACGCGCGACAAGCCGAAAAAATAGAACAGAAGCGAAAAACTACGCTTCAGTTCGCTTGTGTCGCGCGAGCTTCGCAGCCAGTTCGCGACGCGTTCGCATCTGGTGGAGACGACGTCGCCCGCTGCCATTGTAATAACAGTACTTCAACTACGCTTCAGTTACGCGCGTAATACGCGCGTAGTGCGCTCGCGGTCGATACGCGTGCGGTGGGTGCCCGGCTTGTGTCGCGCGAGCTTCGCAGCCGGTTCGCGACGCGTTCGCATCTGGTGGAGACGACGTCGCCCGCTGTCGTTGTAATAACAGTACTTCAACTACGCTTCAGTTACGCGCGTAATACGCGCGTAGTGCGCTCGCGGTCGATACGCGTGCGGTGGGTGCCCGGCTTTACTGACGAAAGGATGATTGATCTGTTTCAGTCTGTGGATGAAACGGCTCCACTAGCCCAGATGGTTTTGCGATAAGTCATTTGTCTCGCTCAGAAATCCGTGTCCCTGAAGTGCCGATCCGATTTGACCTGTTCCACTGGCAGGTAAAAGCAGGTGAGCCAGATGAAAGGGTTTTTTTGGGTAAAATGCTCTACTCTGTGAGACGTTGAAGCTGGCTGCCGTGAACATGAGGGCCAAGTTATTGCCACTGCTTACGCTTGCAGTTAGAAACAGGCCGGCTGCCTGCATCTGGAGCAGAAGGAAGTTTCACCACTATCTAATGAAGGTATATGAGGGATTATGCTTGGTGGAGAACCGCAGGGCTATAGAAAAACCTCCAGTTTTACGTCCATTTAAATGTGTTTTTCCTCATCTCTGTGTGTGCAAGGTGCAGTACCTTGGAAAATACACCCGGAACATGCTGTGCTGTGTTATGTAACCAGGTGGGGTTTTTTCAGGTTGGGTTCTGTAAGCAGAACAAGGATACAGATTGTCATAAATATTTAAATGATATGAATTTCACTTTGAAATCAGATTCAGGATTTTTTTTTTTTCAGAGTGGTCGATACCTGGCAATCTAGTGGAGACAGAGACTCTTTGGCTCCTGGCATAAGGCAGCACTGGATATGCTGTAGACTAAGCAAATGC
The DNA here is from genome assembly GCA_025169545.1 of Anguilla japonica. NCBI lineage: Eukaryota > Metazoa > Chordata > Actinopteri > Anguilliformes > Anguillidae > Anguilla > Anguilla japonica. The sequence continues at coordinate 25,044,161 of CM045899.1, read as the reverse complement.
ACACACACACTGAATTCTATGTGTTGCAGCCCTCTATTTGCATGATACGCCCTTTATCTGTACCTGCTGTTGGTGTCATTGTAAAGAACAATATGTCCTGCATCCTCAATATACAGTTTAGACTGCCATCTGTTGGCCATCATTGCTCACTGCATCCTGTTTTCTATAATGCAGACCCCCCAGTTAAGGTGCACAGCCGAAGCCTGAACTGGCATTGTTAGGCCTATAGGCTGAGGCAGCTATTGGAGCAAGCACATTTCCTGATTGTGCCGCTTCTCGGGTATATACATTTAGAGATCACTCTTGCTCTCAAATTGCCTTGGGCAATGACGAGAGAATGAGATATGGTGCATTTGAAAATGGGCAGAGATTTCTGAGGGAAGTTGTAATTCACCTCACATGGAATCGGTTAATGGCTGACTCATAACGTGCCAGGAGAAGAAGCTATGTTTGTGCTGTGAGTTTCAGAGCAGTGTTCTCATTGGGCAGGTTAGTTTGCCCCGGTGTCTGTGTGGTTGGTTAACTCAATGTCGGACATTAAAGGAGCCAACTGGATGAGGAAGTAAAGGAAAACAGGAAGCAAGCAAAAAAATTTTTTTAGCTTTATTTTAAATTTTATCCTTAAGGAAGGAGACTAATTAGTTCCTTGAGTAAATGGGGACCACTCCCTTGGATAAATACCCAACTTCCCGTTGTCCAGTTAAGTCACTCGTACTTTCACAAAGCATTTCTTTACAGCCTGCCAACACTCTCTTCAGATTGACCTTCAGAAGCAAGGCGCCCCATTTAGAAAGTACAACTATCTTGTCCCTACAATGTTTGCTAACAAATGGCATAAACAGACAAAGGCTTTTATCCCTGAATATACCTATGCAGAAAATGGTTAAAAAAAATAAAAAATAAAATAAAACCTAAGCTAGAATAAAAGCAGAATATTATACTGCACTTTTAATCAGGTTAATTTCATGGAAATCCTAATTTAAATGAATTAGAATATTTTTATAAAAAAAGAATAGAAAAATAAGAACAACATAGGATAACTGAAGTCATCATCTGTTTCAGTGGAAATAAATAAAATTGTAATACAATAGCTGAGATGGCAGAGAAATTTGGCTGCAGGAAATACCAGAAACTAAAAAAATAGTTACAAAGAAGAGTAACAGTCTCACAGTGGCCTTTTTTAAATATATATTTCCATAACATCATATTTAGCTGCTTTTTTGTTATCTGTGTGCCTCTTGAACAGATACAGCTGGACTCCAGCAGAGAGCAAGCTGCAGACAGGTTGCTCGAGTAGGATGGAGGATGAGACACAGAGGGGCTTGTGGGAAGGTGGAGGACTCAGATGATGCCAAACTGAGCCAGTTCATGGAGCTCCAGGTGGCTGTAAGCTTCCCAGGGGCAGATGACAGTGATGTCTGCAGAGGAAAGAGAACAAAGACCCCATTATCCACTGAGGGAGATGGGGCCACACTTCCTCCTCCTCCTCTCTGCGCTAACACTAATCTCTTGTGCACTAAAAACGAGATATCAGGGCATTTTGTGATGCCATCACAGGCACACTATAAAAGTCATCTAATGAAGTGCACACGTTTTATGGGGACATTGCGAGGGTCCCTCTGCCATGTGAACTTTTTTTTAGATTAAGATTAAGATAGATTAAGCAAGACACTTACAAATTAGATTCTTTATCTCAATGTGACATCCTAGCAAAACAATGATTATACAATATTAAATAATTCAAGCACAGATGTGGTATTCCGATGATGTATTATTTATGGTATACTGTAGACCACTGATCTTACCCATTCCTAAGCCTTCCATCCCAGGGATATCATCACCGTATCTGAGCAAAGCGATGGCAAGCTTTGGTCAATGTCACTCACAGTTCAAGGATTTTACACATTTCAAATGGGGAGCTTATCAGAGACAGGGCAGCACTACACAAACAGGAACCATGTCCACTGCCGTGTTTTGCATATTGCATTAGAAGTAGCAGTGAAGGTGGTATTATATGTGTAGTTACAGCATTAGCAGTTGCAGTAGGAGTAGCAACAGCAATAGTATTAGTAATGGCGGTCATATCTGTGGACTTGGCGGACACTATTCCAGGGCTGCTGCGTGAATTTACATTTTGTGCATTTGTATGGGTGGATAGTGAAGTCTTCCGGCTTGAATAACTTGCTCATGGGTTCAACAGCAGTGCCTCATTCATGATCCAAGTCTTTCAGCTACATTGAATGGGTTTGAGCAAGCAAAAGGGAATTATTTTCTAACACTCAGATTAATTTGAAAGTAATACATACATATATTGCAAAGCATATAAAAAAAGGTAATTTGTTACTTTGTGAAGCTAACGTAAAATTAACATGAAGAGCTATTCGATGAATGGATGTACGGAGCAGCAGGTTACCACAGAGGGGCCTGCAATGGTGAATGGAGGCGCTTTGTGGCCCTTAGTACTGACCCCAGGACGCCCCTCTTCGGGGGCCTGCTCTTGAACTGTCGGGTCGACCTCTGCTTGAACTTTGGCGGGCCGCCGCGCGGCGCGGTGGCAGCCGCACTCCCGCCGGACACGCGCGCGCTGGCCTTGAGCTCGGGTTTGGCCGCCGCCAAGTTCATGCCTCGGCGACTCGATGGTAGGCAAGAGGTGGGAGATTTTCAAGAGCTGGAGGAGTATGGGCGGAGCAAAGGAATCAGCTTCTAGCTGGGGCTCCGGAGGTGATGGGGGAGCACACTGAAGGTTGTGGCTTGGTTTGACCAACTCTGAGATGCAGCTAAAGAGATGGAGAATGTGGATAGAGAGAGAAAAAAGATAAGACACTTGATGGGTCTTTAACAGCAAACTGGAGGCTCTGTTTTGTGCATCGGTTACAATAACTGGAACAGTATCTATGATTTTCTTCAGGAATTCTGCTCCTAACAAGGAATAATTCAGCCTCAGACACCCTTCAGACTTGCCAGGGTAGCAATTAGGGCTGGGAGTCCACAAGCTTCTGGTGTCTGAGTATGGATTCTCTGTGCTAACAAGATGGTAATGGCAATCTTTGCATTGATAGAACAGCTTGTCTTCCACTAAAGCTGAACCATTCCAATATTCATTCAACTTTAATATGACACCCAGAAACTCATATAGCGAGTCAATAGCCAGAATGGAAGAATGAAAGGAGCTTATTGGTCCATCTCGTTGCCATAGAGGATCTGTGGACTTGGCGAATACTCTGGGGCTTAGTCTTTGCCACCCTGTCTTAATCGTTCCTCTATGCCCATCTAAGCATGCCTCACCAGGAGGCTTATAACAGGCCAGTCTGATCCAGAGCTTAGGTGGGTGGCTTCAGGTGAATCCTCGTTTGTTATTAAGAGGGATGATGGAACATTTATAAATACTGACCCCTCAGGACTAGGGGAGCGGCATCCTCGTATTGCCATCGCTATTTGATAATGACACACTTCCCATAATCCCTTGCTCAGTCTAACAAGCATTCACTCTATAGCTAATGCTCTACTTTAATTTGGTATATTAACGCTTTGAAGAGTAGGTTTTTTTTGTAATGTTTTTTTTCAAAATTCTAAGCTAGCATTCTAAAACCCCATTGCTTCCAGGTACCAGTGACAATTGTTACATCAGCATTACAATATTCAGTTAAGATATATTTAGATCTTACATATGTACATATTAGATCTTACACCTTAAAGGGTTAAAGTACTTTCATAGTTTAGTCCAAAGTTAATTGTTATCATTATAATGTTATACATGAAATACAGAATTAATGCACAAAGGGGAATTATTTTGTCGGTGCTGCAATTGATAAGCAATTGATCTAGCCAGTTCTTGGTCCAGATGTCTTTATTATCCCCAACAAACAGGAAGATGAAGTTGTAAATATACCCCACACTAAACATTTTTTTATTTTAATAATACCAGTCATGCTGCTACTGTCAAGCCAGTCTTAAGTCAGCACTCTGTAATACAAATCTAAATATATATTTGTTGGCCATGCACGGGACATACTGTGTGTTGGAGAAAAAGCAAAGCTATTAAGCTATAAAATACAGCTTAATAGCTTAGCATACACCATTCCAAAAATGATACTGTATCAGCTAGTTGGCTGCTGTCAGACCACCTATTCTTTAAAACACTTAAAATACACCATTCATTTCTCCAGCAAATATACCTGTCCATACTACCCATTTACAGAGAGATGTTGACTGCAGCAATGTATGGCAGGTAACCAGTCCCCCCTCTTGAATCTGGACTCAAATTGAAAAGAACATCCTGGTTCCCTATTTGCTAATCCTCACTGATCACCTCTTGACCTTCCATCCCCTGTCATCAATGCAAAAAAATCTTGGCTCCCATTTTCTTATCATTGGATAATGCTTAATAAATGGAAAGTAGAACAACCAACCGGGAATAATTTCACATCTGTACCGAAAGGAATGCACAGGTCACTTGCCGCACATTGCTTAGATATTTGCAAGGTACAGCCCATAAGGCTTCTGTCTCAGAATGTCCAGGGCCAGCAGAGCCATCGTTCACAAGTCCTCTATCCCTAGCGTAGTGCATCGCATGAACCGAGCACAGCCACACACATCAACTGCCCCTTCATTCATTGTTCACTTTTTAATAGGTCATTCTTCTAAGTTCTAATATGCTGCTGTTCTCTTGCTATTTTGATCGCAGGCTTGTTTTATGAATTTCAATCACGCATTGTTAAGGTATATGTCATTGCATTCAGGTGAGGCAAAAAATAAATTTCAAGTGAAAGTGAGCAATACATTCTAACCTAATCTAATATGACCTGTAGGCTGTGCTGTGTCAGTTACACACAGCACAGCACAGCATGGCACAGTACAGCACAGCACAGCACATGCTAGTCTGTAGTACGGTACTCACCAGCAGTGTGTGTAGCAGCTTCCTTTTTAGCCTCAGGCAATGCAGTCTGGATTGGGCTTTCTTGGAGTGGATGATGTGGAGATGGTGCTCTTATACAACCTGGAGACCTAAGGGGATTAAAGCTGAGCCCCCACCCTCCTCTGATTCAGACCCCCTCATCTACGCGTGCCTATTCCAACCCATACCCCCCCCCCCCCCCCCCCCCCACCAACTTGACCTTCACCACCTTCCCCATCAAAATCGCTGTAATCAGTAAGATAGGGAAGGTATTGTTTAAAACCGTTGCAGAGGTAGGTTGAGTTTTCAATTGGAGATCTCAGATTATAAAAGGGAAGGCCATTAATGAATTAGGGAATTGTCTCCTTGTCCCAAAACAGAGAAACATACTGCCAATGTCCGTGTGTAGGTCAGACACGTGTGTAAACAGAAGGCATCTGTTTTCAGTTGGGGGAACACCCATTCATGAAAACAGACAGACAGACAGACATACAACATGACACTTCAGTGTGTGATTTATTTTTTATCTTATCTTTTACTTTTTGCAAAGTCTGCAGTTGTGACAAATTAAATGTAATCAAGGTTTTCAAGATTGCTTTGATTGTCACAGTGAAAGGGCACACAAATTGGTGCAGGGTGAACGAACACAAACTCTCTTGATAGTGAAATAAACGATACCCTGCCAAAAACAGAAAAAGGTTTTATTAGTGGAGAGCTGGGGGATATTTCTACAGGGCTCTACACTAACATGCTTTCAAGGAGCACTTGCGCTCCTAAGCTGAAAAATGTAGGAGAGCACTAATGAATCACAATTAGATGTGCCCCTAAATTGTTTTTCCTGTTAGCACACATCAATTTTCAGGAGGATATGCCCCTAAAATAGGAGCGCTGTAGAGCCCTGTTTCCAAAACAAAATTCAGAACTGTGCAGAGATGTTCCAGGGCATCAGGGTAATCGGTTGAGCAGGTAAAGTGCAGAGCAGTGATTCAGCAGGAAACGGATCGGACTGATTGGCCGCTGGATGTTCTGGAATGCGCTCCCAGCTCCATTCGCCATTTGTTGTCGCACACAAATCTGCTGCGCTACATTCCTCTCCGTTCTGCGACACTACCAAGCCCTCAATGTCCAGTCCTCAGCACTTCACGAGGTACAGCGTGTAATCCCCACTCGCATACGCCAGCATTCAAACAGTGGATTACCGCCCCTCTCCCCAGATAATCTCCTACTCTCAGATCTGCGCTGATGAACCCCCAGCAGCCACACCTTAATCAGGAGGAACTCTAACAGTCACGGCCTACGTTTGGTCTTCACTTAGTTCAATTACATTACATCACCCTATGGGTTCGAGTTATTCCACTGTAGCATATGTGAGTGCGTGCGTGCGTGCGTGCGTTTTGTGTGTGTGCGTGTGTTTGTGTGTGTGCATGTTTGATGTGTTTGGAAGCCATGTGATATATACGTCCTGCAAGCTGAAAGTAGTGTTCACATGTACAAATACACATGCTGTCATATCTGGGATAATATATCCTAAAAATGAACATTTCTAATGTTAAGCTAACAGCAACTCCATCTCCCTGCTTCGGCACTTTTCACAGTAATGTCAGGTTGCTGATGCTGCCCACGGCACTATGGGAAAATCCATCCCTCTCCGTCCCCTGGCTTTCTTATGAAGTGATGAAAGTGTGGGAGCGCTGGCCAAAACTTTTCAACTTGATTATAATCGAGACCAATAAATATGATTTTAAATCTTCATGTTGAGGGTGCTATGACCAGTCAGATTTGCAAGATGACATCTTGGTCACTCCCCTCATTCGGCACCAATGGCTGGGAGATCCAACAGGTAACGCCACTGATTTAGGTATTCAAATGCTTAAACGCAACCCACAGTAATTTACTTCTTTAAGTTATTTACTTTATATGTATTTAGCCAAGTGAGTTATGCACTATTCGTTCACTTTTTAGATAATGTCCTCACCAAGAACAAAACCAGTTTTTTTTTCTTACTAGAACTAAGAATGGGAACATATCAGTCCAGTGCTTAAATCTCTAAGCTTTAAATGGTCTCCTCCAATATTATTTCATTCACAATATGCTGGTTATGTGAAAATTCCACGTATCTAAAATTAAAATGGCTGGTAGAGCCTTCTTTTATAGAGCTCCTGTCTTATAGAACAATCTCCCTATGTATGTGCGGGCATCATACACCCTCTCTGCTTTAAGTGCAGGCTTAAAACTTATTTCTTTAGTCAATCCTATAGTTAGCCATTGATATGCATACACATACATATACGCTGTGTGTTGACAATCTTTATAGTGCCTAACCTTATCTTCTCTGTTTCTTTTTCTCTGTTTCTCTTTCCATGGGGCTCCCTCCCCTTTCCTCGCCCTGCTCCAGCCTTGTCCATGGCCATGGACTGCTTGGGCCTGTTCCTCCCCTGCCCATGCCTTGATGCAGCCTGGAGCTCCAGATTCATCACCCGGATCCTTTAAAGTGCACTACACTGAACTATACCATTTGATCTTCTATAATTCCTGTTAGTTATCATCACAACTGTAACCAGCTTAACCCATTTTTTTTTTTTTTTTTTTTTTTTTTGCTGTGATAGATCCCTTGTAGCATTTCTGCTACATTTAATTCCACTACTACTTTGCACCAGGCTGGCCAGTGGAGGATGGGCTTCCCCTCTATAGCCAGGTTCTTCCCATTGGGGAGTTTTTTTCTCACCACTGTTTGAGGGTTTTTTTTAACTCATGTATTGGCTATTTGGGGGTTCAGGCCTGGTGGTTGCTCTGTTTGCTCTGTCTCTTGCCTTGCTACTCTGTAAAGTGTCTTTGTGGCAGTTCTGTGTAAAAAGCTCAATCCAAATAAAATATAATTGAAGTTTATACAATGGTGGGAAATAGGCTGCACATAATGTATAAACGCAAAAAAACAGAAGCCCTACACAAATTTCAAATATATGAGATTAAATTAAATTATTAGTTATTATAAAATGTTGTATTTTACTATGATTGGAATGGCGAAAATTTGCCACCTGTTTGGCGTCCTTAATTATCCATTCTGTCAGTCTGAACGCGGGCCCAGGCCAAGGCCCATTCGCTCATATGGGCCAGAATGACCAATCAGACTACGGTCTTTCAGCGAATTGGAACATCCAAAAAGGTATAGTGGGTTGGGCTGCGAGAGGTTAGAGTTCAGATTATTGTAACCACGTGGTTATCAGTCAGCGTGCTTGTGTGTAGTTGTGTACGCTATTAAATATAAAAGATGGGCAAAAAACAGAATACTAAACCCGATGAATCGTTGCTACGGACGTCGAAAAAAGAACAACTATTCAGGTAATTTAGGTTACTTGTTCTGTCTTTTCCTTGTTTTCTTAAAAACGCCTAGTTAGCATGCTACCATGTTCTCCCGAAATAACGTAACCAGACGTACACTGTTAGCTCGCTAACTTTGATACATTGAGGCATCCGGTAATCTGTGCAGCTGTTTTCTACTGATGTTATAACAGTTTCGGGTATATAACTTAACGTAAACGCTAGAACGAAGCATAGTCCATTCGGGAAAAGTAAACTCACTGGCTAACGTAAAGAAATTTGGCTGCGATGCAATTGCGTAGGCTAACTAACTAATTGTGAATTGAGGTCGTTAACTGCAGAACGCACCGTTATACCACTCGTTTGTAGAGAAACTAGCTAGTTATTTGTTGTGGTAATACTGATACTTTTAAAAACAAAGCTATTATATAGTGCAGGCGGTAACTGATCATTGACAGTTGACACTGACGACGTTATTTGTCGCACTTTTATCACTACTTTATTGAGATGACGCTGGCTCGTTACTGAAATGGTAGTCTGTTGTTCATAGCAAGAAAAAACAGAAGCGAGATGCCAAACCAAAGCAGGAGGAACACCTGCAGCAGATCCCCTTCCGCCTTCGCGAGATCATGAAGAGCAAGGAGAGGATGAAGATTGGCGCGAGGAAGATGAAAAAGAATAAAGGTGACTGCTATGACATTAGAACTTTTGGAGGAAATGTATTCACTCACTTCCTTATTGGGCAGTATTGCTGCGGGCAGAAATTCATAACATTGTTTCGAATTCATGCACATTTTTTGGGAAATGCTGTTGGAAAAAAGTAGAAGATATTTAATTACATATTTAATGGAATTTACAGTACATGTAAAATGTAGTCAAATGTTAATTCAAATGATGAGTTTACGACTATGGATCTTTTTATAAAATGTTTTAAAATAATGTCATTGATTATATTTCCTTGCAAAATTATTATTTTGCTGAGCCGTTATTACACTTGTTCTCTCCTTGTCGTGCTCTGTAGCCGTTGGGCTCAAGCAGAACGCCGAAAGATCCCAGGTGACCGGCACGATCCCGGTTCCTCACTTTCGCCGACGTCAGAGGGAGTCGGAGAAGGCCTACGTGCGGCGCATGAACCGGGAGACCCAACACGTGCTCTTCCTCACCAAGAACCAGCTGGACCGCAAGCCGGAGTTGACGCAGCAGGAGCAGGAGCACCCGGCGGACAAGCGGAAGTCTGAGAAGAAAAAAGAGTGAGTGCAGCCAGGGGGCGGTTCCCGGAGCTCTGGACCGCATTGGGTTCACAGATACTTATGTAAATATCTCAAATATCCTTTGCCCGTGCAAAAACGATTTCGGCAAATCATAAAAACACACCAAAATTGTAATAATATTTCAAAAAGCTGCACTGTCCTTCCAAACGTAAAACCAGTGACTAGGAATATGAAATTCCAAAGACATCAGGACTGTTTGCTATTGTGGCTCACTTGCAAAGCTATAGTTTTTGCGTCAGCAATTAAAATGATTGTGTGAAATGACTAAAATGGTCAGTGCCTCGTTCTGTGGCCAATCCATAAACTGCTCCTTGGCACATATGAAAAACAAAACCAGTCAAATGCTGGTTTAATTTTGGGTTGTGCGTGTCTAGGAGATATGCACCCCAGGAAATGCTTGCTTACTGAGCTAAGATGGGCATGTGTACAGCATCTGTTTACCATGTTAGGTTTAATCTCTTTAATATTGCAGTGATTCACCCCCCCCCCCTTTTTTTTTTTTTAATTCTTTTATTTTAGATTTGACAAAGTGAGGCTACAGCGGCTGCAAAAGAAGAAGGCTGAGAGAAGAGAGGAGGAGGAGGAGAAGGAGCTATATACTGGTATGCCTGAGTGGAGGGCGTGGCTACCTGTGTGATGTCATCTGTGGCCAACGTGGCATCTGGTCTTCTGTTTGGGCTGATCTGTGTGGAGTTGTGGCCATGTGAGCTTGGTTCTGTGACATGGTCTGTCATTCCTTTTGATTGCGTTCTTTGATGAGAACTTGTGCTCTCCAGACACGGTGCAGTTTGGCGAAGTTGCCATGGCTCCCCCATGCTTGACAACCAAACCCAGGAAGGCAGCCTGCAAGACAGAGGTAGGGGCGGCTGGAGGCGGGGCATTCTTGCATGTCGTCATATCCTGCTCCAGTCCAGCGATGGAGAGGTGTATACATGTTCCATAATGGACACTGCCTAGAGCACTCGTAAAAAGAAATCAAGGGGCCGGCAGGATGGTAGAATGTTAAAGGAAGGCACATAAATCAGAGGTTACTGTTTCAGATCCCTGGTTGGGAATTGCTGTTGCATCCTTGAACCAAGTTTTTAATTGCTTAATGGGGATGCCCAGCTTTATACATGCATTATATGTGCAGAATGCTGTGTAAGCCCTCCGGACAAGTTCTTCTGCTAAATTCCAAAAATACAAATTTTAAATGTGAGAAATGTTGTGAAACTGATGTATGGGTGAGAATTGATGGAAATTCCCAGTATTTCTTCTCATAGTGTGTGGTATGAATGTACAGTAGTACAGGATATGTTGCATGCACACTTGTGTTTGGAACACAGGATGTTGTACCAGCCTGACATGGCATGTATTTATTTGCTGCCTCTTTGGTCATGGGACAGCTTGACAGCTTTTTTCTCTGGGTTTTCCTCTCTCCTACCTCCAGGGGGCGAAGAAGGGGCTGCTGCTGAACTCTCTGCTTGGGCACACCCCGGTTTCGACAGCGAAGTCCTCCATGGCGAGGCAGAGGATAATGGAGGAAGAACGGCAGCGCGTGGTCCAGGCCTACAGGCACCTGAAGAAGGCAAAGCAGGAAAGGAAGGAGTCCCAGAGGGCGGGGCTAGGCAGGCTGCAGAACCCACAGTGAGTTTGTGGGTGGGGCTTAGCATATTGAGGAAATGGCCTGGCTTCACAGAGATCTGACCTCAATTGGGAGGCACTGGCTTCTGCTTAGTTCAGGTTTAGGTGCACATGGGCAGGGTAGCAGCGCGCCACCCCAAAATTCGCACCTCGAACGCCCCGAACACAACTCCAGCGCCACGACGTCCCGCAAGCGTTTCCGGAAAGAACGCCTTCCTCGGTATGTGACCGAGGTGCCTACGATTACTCTGTTCAGATATGGTTTCGGCCATTCACATGGACCTGGAAGACCCTGACCTTTGACCTCCAGGACCCTGGAATACACTGAGGTGGCTTGTGACTATGACGGTAACAAGCAGAGCGCAGCATCTCGCGCAGAGTCATCTGTCTGCTTTCAAGATTGACAGAAGAGCTCAGTCAGGCATTACATTACATTACATTACATTACATTTATTTCGCAGACGGAGGCAAAGGGTTTGTTCATTCTCCCACTCAGCCCTGGCGGTGGCCACAGAGCCTGCAGAGGTACTCAGCCTGTTCTGAAGGGCCGCAGCGTTCTGCTGAAACGATCCCTTTTCCCTGGGAGCAGCAGCGTATGCAGGGCGACTCAACCCCGGCCCTTGGACGGTCACAGACACTGCCAGCTTTCATTACATTTTTACAGGTTTGAGAATCTACATAAAGATGATTTTACCCTCTCCTTGTTTCTGAGTGTCAGTGGTTTCAAGAGCGGGGGAGAACCTGTTGGATGTGCTGGGGGGGATGGTCTGTATTTTGTACTGTTACACTAGCTTTTAGAGTGGTGATGTGTATGCATTATCACGACCAGTAGGTGGCACTATTTCTCTGAAGAGGATAGGCAAGCTTGACAGCAGTATTTGTGTCACCTCCCTGGCCTGCTTCACCAGACTTTGTGCAAGCAGAATGAAATCGTTGGACATATTAGACATTTGGTCATTTGGGTGACATTGGCGTGGGTTCACTCTCAGGTTTCAATCACAACAACAGTGTTAAGGTATATATTCACTGGAACTTCTCTCATCATCACTGACCCAGTCAAAGGACAACGGAGTGGAGTGTTTTTTTTTTAACAGTGGAATAATGTCTTTGGGATAAACAATGGCACCTTTGCTGTCTGAGCCTGTATCTGTGTGTGTGTGTGTGTGTGTGTGTGAGAGGGGGAGAGTGATAGTGCCTGATGTGTGTGCCGCTACACTCTTTTCCTCCTGCTTCAGGACGAGAGGGTGCAGTTTGAATATTGCACGTCATTGATTGCTGCTGTGCGTTTCTCTTTATTTTTTTTCCCTTCTTTGTCTTTGCCGACTCGTCTCTCAAAACGGTCATGATGTTTTGCCCTGGAGTTGTAGAAGCGGAATCTGTATGCATTGTTAACTGTCAGGACCGTTCTCTTTGTTCACAGTGCGGTGTGAAGGCCTACAACTCCCAGAACCTTTCTCTTTGGAACCTTTTGTCCTTCAGTCAGCTTACTTCTTTCACTAAATCCATGGCAACCTTGTCCCCCAGTCTGGTACGATATGACGGATGCACTCGGTGTGGGCTCTCGCAGGGTGGCTTCGTACTGAGTGAGAGTTTGGGCCTAAAAAAACTGCCTTTTGCACGGGCCTTAAACCGCCAATGTTTTGGATGCAGACTCCAGACCAGTTGGCTTCTTGACGATTTGTACTGTACACTGTCGCTGCACCCCTAGAAAGCGTCATTGCATTCTGTTTCCCTGTTACTCTGTGACACGTACACACCCTTAAAGCTGGATTCACAGCGGCGGTGGGATTGTAAATGGCTGTTTGGATCCTGGATTCTGCAGCGTCTGTGTTTAGGCCAGGGGCGTGCAGAGGACCGCAGGCGTAACGCGCGTGTGTTGGGCTGCTGTTTGTCCAGAGGGTGAGGGAGAGATCACGCTGTCTTTTTATTTATTTTTTTTGTGTGTGCACACCCGAGCGCTTCATTTCCTTTCAGGCTTTGTTTGCGGAGTTGATTATGGAGGAGCGGGGGTTGCGCGATGCTTTATGAGTCGGGCTCGGGCGGGCGGAGGTGTGGTTCCGGAGGGTGGGGTGGCTGTAGAATGGAAAGCGACTTTGAAGGTCGTTGCGTTTAAAGAAATGATGTGGCCGTGGCCTGCCTTTTCTTCCTGCCGCTCCCCCCCCCCGCTCTGCACACGCAATTGCTAGCTGTCACCTGGCTAGCGCTGGAAACGCAGAGCCCGAGATGTCGTTTGGAGTCGGTGCAGTTTTCCTTCACTTGCCAGTGCCCAGGTACACTTAACACCGTACGCCACAGGAAATTCCAGACCGCACATTCCACGGACGTTTATATTCACAGAAAGCGACTAAATTGCTTCGTTTTGCTTACGACACAAAACATTTAAAGTGGAGTGATGGAATTTTGCTCATTGTAACGTGAAACTTAGTAGTAGTTAAAAAGTTTAGATCTGTTGGGAATCTTCTCCCTTTGTGGAATCAGGTTGACACGGCGAAGTAACACACTGGCAACCGGTGAAGTAACAACCAGTTGGAAATGGTTTCGACTACGATGCACAAAGTGAGACTCGCAAGGGTGCCTGTATGAGCATTTCATCTGAATCTCAACAGAACTGCCCCCACTGAGGGTTTTTATCCGGGTTAGAGGTGTTACAATTGCCAAGAGGGAACATTCCCGGATGGAATATATACTGCAGCTTCCTGGTGACAGCCATTTGATCCACAGCTATTCTTTATATCCTTACACACAGTGGTTGGACACTATATGTGGCCATCTGTCATTAACAGTGGGAGGCTGTTGCAGAGTGTGTGTGTGTGAATGTGTATTATGTGTATGAAGATAAAACAAAAAAAAAAGAACAATAGGAACAAAGCTAAGCAAATAAATCATTGAGTTATAATGACTCTTGCCTTTATTACTCAAACCTCAGTAACATTAACAGATCAATAACAGTTTATTAGCAAAGCAAAAATAGTCTTATTGTAGTATGAAACGTACCAAGGCAAAGCAAGGCAGGTCAATTACAATACAGCGTTGTTCACACCAGCGTTATGACCCCTTTCCCAGAACAAAATGTCCTACTGCAGTGGCAGGTAAGCAAATGGTTATAGTTACCTCTGTATGTTTGTCTACCCCCCCCCCCCCCCCCACACACACACCTTGTACTTAACCCCATCTCCAGCAGGTTAGTCCCAAATTGACAGCCATGTGTACTGAGATTAAATACATTACCCAAATGGTCATTGTGCATCTGCCTCCCATTTGGTTCTGGTAAGCCATCAACCACCCCCCCCCTCCCCCCCCCCCCCCTTTGATCAATTCAGTTCAGTTCAAGTCTACATCCAGACATGCAGAGACAGATCAAGCGAACGTCATTGCTGGGAGAGGGGAGGTTTCTCACAGGTGTTTGGATAGTTGTGGTGTATGCAGTCATTTGGAGCGGTGCGGTGATTTAACACCAGCTCTGCGTTATGCAAACAGCCAGCTCGCCGTTCCATTTGCCTGCTGAGTATAATAATGAGCAGGTCATGCATATCAGATGGGTTGTCTCGTTTTTCCACACACACATTTCTGGAGGCGTGTGGGTGGGAGAATGAAGCAGTGGGAGGTGTGTGTGTGTGTGTTAGAGGGACAGAACAATTTGCAGCCCAAGGTTTGTGTGTGGGAGGAAGTGATCTGCAGTGAGGTTTGTGTATTTGTGCGTGTGAGTGTTGAGTGTATGCATGTACTTGTGCGCTTCTTCACGTTGTGGCCTGTCTCTGCTCTTGGCCTTACCGTAAAGGAGCGGATGTTGAGAACGAGCCCTGTCTATATACGCACACGGAGGATCGGGTGCTGTCCTTGCCTTTGCGTCAGTGTTATTTGTGCTTGTCCCATTCAAGTACATATCCCAGTCTCCAAGTCAGATTCTCAGGGTTGTGTTACCTTGGTAACCTCGGAATCCCAGTGCACCTTCAGCACGTGTCTGCTGCAGTTCCTGGTTGGACTGCACTGGACAGCAGAGTGTAAGAGGCTTGGAAATAAAGTTTATGCTTCCATTACAATACCAGTGAGACCTACTGAAGGTTGATGTCGCAGAAGATTGTGGGGGAACGTACAGTATTTCATTGTTAAGCTGTCCTTTAGCCTGTAATTATGCAGCTGATGTGATGTGACTCTGCCCATTCCAGGACCTACAGGAAGTTTAGATCGCAGTGAGCCAATACAGCGATGCTTCGCACAGCTATGGGAAACGGTGGCATTTCAGATAATCGTGCAGATGACTCAAGTAATACAACTGAGGTTAGAAACGAAAAAAAACTTTTTTGTATCCTTTTCTCCACAATGCATGCACGTTTACATTTATGTTTCTCAAACGCATACGTTCCACTTTGCATCTAACAAATATCTTTTGTCTACGTGTCCTTACATAGCCATGTTGTAACCACACATTGATAAAATGTTTAACGTGTTATAGTTGCGTGAAACCTTGCTCAGGGTACGAGTTGGACCTTCAAGAATTTTGAATTATGATATGAAAGTATTTACATAACGATACAGAGCTTGACTTCTTCCCTCTGTAGTACCACTATCATTTCAACAGATAAGAACATTTGTTTAGATAGGATCCAGTGTTGGGGGCACACAAAGCAGGCTTTGTGTAGATATGATGGACAGGTACTTGGAGTTTAAAAAAAGAAAACAAAACCAAATGAGCTGCCGGAGGGAGACGGCTCTGGCTTTCCCATCCAGGAAATGCAATGAATTATTCAAATCATGGTAGTTACCTTGTTTTTGATCAATGTGAGGAGAGAAAGCGGGCCACAGACCTCCCCCGCAAACGTTTTCCTCTCAAAAGGAAAAACATTTAGTGTTGGTCAGTTTGATCTGCTCATTGTCAGGTTACTGTTTTAACTGTCGACTGCTAAAAGCACGGGCTGCCACCAAGAGTTTTTTTTTCTTTCCATAGCGAAACGACACCATTTTATCCTCTGTCTTCCGTGTTGTCACTCAAGCCGTGAGTTCAGCAGCACGGTGTGATGTCTCACGGGAGCGTTGAAGTGCAGCCGCTGGTTTTGTTTAATTATCTGCTTCAGTTTGGTTACCTGGCAACCCTATCCATCGTAACGCCCACACAACTTGAAGTTCAATAAACCGTGTTGCTGGCTAGGCCACTGGGGTGCTGGGGTTGTTTCCACAGAAACGCCCCACTCACTCTTCTCGGAGCTGGGTTTAATGATCAACAGTTTCAGTGGTGACCATCACCAGTGTTTTTGAGCTCCATTGAAAGTGGGACCTGTCTGACACCCCCCCCCCCCCACAAAAACGGTTACTCTGGCTCTTGCGTATGGAAGAGCGATATGGAATGGGTGTTCATCTGGAATGGGTGTTCGCACCTGAAGTTAAACAAAAACATTGTTTAAAGTCGGCGATGTATGCTTACAGATAAGGGATGATTGTGATGTTGCAGTTGCAGGGATGCCACTTCTGTGAATGTCTCAAATATCCTTCATTGCAAACAAAGATGGTTAAATGGGTAAATGAAAAAGTGTACTCTAAAACTGAAATTATGTATTAAAAAAAATAAATAAAAATTCCAGAAAGTGAACTGTCATTTTAAAGGGGTTTATCACCAGCACACAACTATGAAATGAGGATGATTTCTTTGTGAAATATTGCAGTCAGTATTGGCAGTTTACTGTGAATTGAAAGAATTTTGAATTATCGCAAATTGTTCAATAATAACTGCCTTACTGTACTGTTGTAGAAAGCTGCAATAATATTTTATGTCAGCTGGATAGGACACTATAAACATTTAATAACGACCTGGTTCTGGAGAGGTACACGATTTTCTGTTCACTGCCATTTTTAGCCAGTGCTTGAGGGCGTAATCAGATGCCTGAATTGATACAACAAAACAGTTATCTCTCATTACACTTGAGTGCATGCACTTCAGCCCCAACAAAGCAGTGCCCCCCCCCCCCCCCCCCCCCCCCAGAAAATTCTGTACATTTTTCCAGTGAGTCAGTGTCTGCTATTCTGCTATTGTTAGGATAAGATTCTGTGTTGATCCATTTTCAGTTTTGACTTGTCTGGTCATTTTCACAATAAGTGAGTCATCAAATGAGTTCATAATGACCTGGTGTGTTTCCATGGCAATACAGTACAACTTAAATCACGGCAGGATAATTCTCAGCTCTAAATTGGTTCTTGTCAAAGTGTTGCCATTAAACGTTGTTTTTTTTTTCAGTGGGAATATATTGGCTTCAAACAGAACCTTGGAGAGAACAAATGTGCATGCATCTTTGTCCAGGAAAAAAAACGAAATCCAGAAATGAACAATCAACCTCTTTCAAACAGTGTGGCCAGTCAAAACTTTGGAGGTTTATGAAGGCCATGATGGAAACTCAAGTTGGTCCTTGAGGGCAGTTGTGTTGCTGATTTTCATCAATTCTCTAAAATGAGAGACTCGTTTAGACCTGAACAACCAGTTGAGTGTAATCCCTGGCCAATCGAGTGACATTAATCAACAAATGAACTAATCAGGTAGTAAAGAAAACCAGAGCTACTGTTGGTCTAGTTAGTTTCTCCACACCATGACAGGTAAAACTCACACACCTTTCCAGAACATAGCAAGTAAAACCTTACATGCATCTCCAGAAGATGACCACTTCCAACAGTCAGCATTTGCCCCATCACTTTGAAACTTTTTATCCTTGTTTTGAGGGACACAACAGCAGACGTCTGAATGTTGTATTAAAAACCTGAGACACAGAAGGACTGAACCCCACTAATCCTTTATTCAGCACATCTTTATTTTGTGTGGCACGTGCCAATTTTGTGATGATAAATATTGAGTGAACTATACCGTTTGAGGGTATTGTCATTAGCAAGTGATATACTCTAGATACATGCTTTGTCTTTACACACATTTAAAATATTGCAAGAAACATTTTTGCAGCATAAATTATTTCCAAAAAATTAAATAGTACATTTTCACATATCTGAACAATTTTACATTTTCACAAGTCTGACAAAACATCTTAAAGCGCAGTTTCAAGGAAACTTAAAACAGATGGACAGATCTTGCTTTGCATGGATGAAACATTCTACTCCAAAACGTGAGATTTATTAATTTATTCATTAATTTATTAAAAAATAAATACATTGAAAAGTGCACTTCTCAAATATTCATACACTATTTGAAAAATTATAAAAAGCTGAAACAAGACGAAATAATATTTGTGAAGTGTTTTCATATACCATTGTGATGTACAGTGCTGTGAAAAAGTATTTGTCCCCTTCCTGATTTACTCTATTATTGCATATTTGCCACACTGAATGGTTTCAGATTGTTAGACATAATGTAATATTAAACAAAGGGAATTGGTAAACACAAAATACATTTTTAAAATTGTTATTTCATTTAATGAAAAAGTTATTAAACACCCATATGGTCAAGTAATTTCCCCCTTAAAGGTAATAACTGGTTGTCCCAGCTTTAGCAGCACTAACTGCAACCAAACTGCGCTATACTTCCTGTAATTTGATAATTTTAAGCCCACTTTTCTTTACTGCTTTAATTCAGACAAATTCAAAGATTTTTCAGCACAAACTGCTCTGGTAAAGCAAAATTCATGGTTCCTTCAATAATGGCAAGTGGTCTGGAGGCAACAAAGCATCCCTACACCATCGCACAACCACGATTATGTTTGACTGCTGGTGTGATGTTCTTAGTGCGGAACACTATATTTGCATTATGCCAGACGTAATGTGACCCTTGTCGTCTAAAAAGTTCCACTTTTCATTCATCTGTCCATAGAACGTTATTCCAAAACGCTTGGGGATCATCCAGGTGCTTTTTTGCAAGTGTCAGACAAGCATTGATGCTTCTCTTGGTTAGCAGTGGTTTACACCTTGATACTCTCCCAATGAATCCCATTTTTGCCCAGTCTCTTATTGTGGTGTCATGAACACTGACCTTAGCTGAGGCTAAAGAGGCCTACCGTTCTTTGGATGTTTTTCTGGGATCTTTGAGACTTCCTGGATAAGTTGCTACACCCGTGTAGACATTTTGTCAGGCAGGCCGCTCCTGGGAAGATTCACCACTGTTCTCCATTTGGAGATGATAGCTTTCACTGTGGTTTGGTCAAGTCCCAGGGCCTTAGAAATAGCTTTGTAACCCTTTCCATATTAATATATTTCATTTTTTTCTCCTCATCTCTTCTGTAATTTCCTTTGATCGTGGCATAGTCTGCTTGTAGAAACTTTGTGGTGACTACTTCACTGTGATGGTAAGATTAAATATGAGTGAGGTTTAGACTCAACAGGGCTGGTTGCAATCAAGCCTGGCTGTGTGCAATCAGCTGAATCTAATTATCAATGAAATTTTGGTTAATTGTTTAATTGAGTAACTAAGCAATTACATTTTCACATGGGTGATATGAGTGTTCTATAACTTTTTTCATTAAATAAATGAAATAATATATTTTTTAAAAAGTTTTGTGTTTACTCATTTTCCCCTTTGTCTAATATTACTTTTTGTCTAAAGATCTGAAACCATTCAGTGTAACAAATCGGAAATAATTGAGGAAATCAGGAACGGGGCAAATACTTTTTCATGGCACTGTACATATATATGTGTGTGCGCATATATGCACGAACACACACGTACATTAAGCTTTAAATTTGCCTGGTTCAAGTTCAAAGATGAAAGTTCACCAAACTTTAACACGGGCCTTACTGGGTCCGCAGCTTTGCTGAAACAGGAAGTACATCGCCTGCCCAGCTGCTGAAAGTTCCACTTTAAAAGTTCAAAGTTCAATGTTCAATGCAGAGTTAGTTTAAGGGAGGGAGAACACCGTGGTGCTGTGAACTAGAAGACTTCAACACCTCTCTGACAGCTGAATGCATTCCCTTCATCTTTCATTCACATTTCTCTCTTCTCTGTTCCTTCATCAGTTTCTTCTCGCTTAAGCTGGGTGTATACTTGCTGCAGAAGCTAACTTTAGCTAGTTTGTTGCACAAACTAAGTGACGTATAATGACGCATTTGCAGAGAAAACAAAACTCACTGACTTTGGCCACTGCAGTGTGCACCTACTTCCTGGCCGAACTAACCGAGAGATTTGCACACCACTGTAAATGTGGAGATTGCCTGCAAGTGGTTTAAAATATCACATGGATGGCCTCATTGCCTTCTGGGAAATCATCTCACCTGTTTCCTGAAAAGAGCATACCCTTCATCCTGTCTGCTCCTCTGATCGGGCGGGCAAACATACCACCTTCTCTTTATTTTCTTTTCTCTTGCAGTGCTAAATAAACTACAGCGGCTTCTAACTCGTCCTCTTTCATTTGCTGAAGTTCATCATCATCAACTCATTGTTGGTTTCTGTGCTTAGAGCAGAAAACGTTTTCGCTTCCATGTTCCCCATGGTTATCACAATTACAGAATCTGAATCTGCGCTGTTCGCTGTCGAGGGGTGTCAGTAAAGGAACAGTTTGAAGCTGCAATGACCATACACATGCTTGCATGTAGCGCCCTGTTCGGCTGTGGTTCGATTTTGGCTGGGTTTACCTTCGTATAAAGTATTCACCTGGCTTTACTCTCTGGGACGCTACAGTAAAGTGTGTGTCCCGTGCACTTGCGTGTGCTTGCAGGTGTTTGCTAATTTACACTGCAACCTGACACAGATTAAATCCCTCATCCTCTAGTGCCAGAGTATTGTATATGTAGGCATGTATGTTACACCGGTTCCTATTTTACTATCATTGGTAGAATATGTAGGGTCACTGAATATGTAGGGTCACTGTCCTCTGGTACAGTGGTCAATGATGTGTGTGTGTGGGGGAGCTTCGGGGGGGGGGGGGGGGGGGGGGGGGGGGGGGGGCTTTGTGTCTTGACCGCTACGGTCCGTGACTGTTGAGCAGGCGTTCCTCCTCCAGTGGCCTCCACTGCCGACACCCACAGCGCGTGTCCGTGTCCACGCACAGGGACAGTTGCACCACGGGACGAGGGGGAAATACAGGGAGGGGAAACCGAAAAAAGCAGCACCCGTGTTCCGCAGACGGAGCCTGGAGCCGGCTTCACCACATAGGCCGTATCTGCAAGCCGTTCCCCTGTAGGGGGAGAAAGGGGCGGGTTTCAAAGTGAAGCTCCGCCATTTTAGCCATGTGTTCAGGGAGGAAGGCAAAGAACCTTTCAAGAATAAACTGACTGGTATTACTTACTGAACTGTGACAGCAATACAGGGGGGAGAGAGAGAGGAGGAGGAGGGAGAAGACAGACAGGGAGAGAGAGTGATAGCGAGAGAAAGAGACTTGCCGTGTTTTACAGTTTCGTACTGAGATGGGGGGGGTATGGCAGGAATACAGTGTGTGCATATGGCACGTGTCGGGGTTTGTGAAATGATGGTGCAAGTGCGGGGGGGTGTTGCGGGTTACAAAACTTACACCCCCATGGGACTGTCCTGGGACAGGACGTCTCTCGTCTGGCCGTGCTGTGGAGCTCCAGCTGGACTGGGGGAGGGACGCGGAGGTGACCCAGGGGGGACCCGATTCACGGGACATGTCCATCCTCTGTAGTGTCCCCCCCCACACAGCAGTAAATAAATTACATTAGTAAGGGTCATCAATAATTATCCTGCAATTATCCTTCCTTGTGATTCACAGGTGCACATATTATGTTTAACAATAAGAGGCGTATAGCCATATGCTTTGTGTGCAAAGCATATTATATGCAGTGTGCGTTGATGTGTGTGTATGGGTGCATAATGTGCAGTATCTTTTTGGCGTGTACCTTCTTTGATGATCCTACAGTGCACAGTACTTTTGATGTGTGTAAACAACAGAATAATATCATTGCAGTAGTTTTATATTCATGATTCGATTACAATATGATATCTTTGATGTCAACGTGCATAACATTGTCTTCAATGTGTGGGTGTGTATGTGTGTGTGTGTGTGTGTGTGTGTGTGATTGCTCTATGTCTTTGATGTGCATGTGTCCTGTATACTGCAGTAAAGGGTTCTTTATGTGCTTGATGTAGCTTTGATGTGAGTTTGCATGTATGTTACAGAACAGTGTCTAACTTGTGTCTGTATCGCTATATAGTGCAGTATCTCTTATGAACATGTGAATGGGTGTCAGCGCGCTGTCTTTGTGTGCATGTGTGCCTGTTTGTGTGTGTGTGTGTGCGTGTGTGTGTGTGTGTGTGTGCGTGTTTGTGTGTGTGTGTGTGCGTGTTTGTGTGTCCTTGTGTGTGTGTGTGTGCCTGTTTGCATGTGTCCTTGTGTCTGTGTGTGTGTGCATGTTTGCATGTGTCCTTGTGTGTGTGTGTGTGTGTGTGCGTGTTTGTACGTGTGTGCGTGTATGAGTATGCTTGTGCGTGCGTGTGTGTGAGTATGCTTGTGCGTGCGTGTGTGCGTGTTTGTATGTGTGTGCGTGTGTGTGTGAGTATGCTTGTGCGTGTGTGTGCGCGCGTGCGTGCGTATCACTCACGCTGCTCAGGCCCTTGGTGATGAGAGCCAGCTCGGTGGGCTGGTACACGCAGCCCCGTATCTGCCCGTTGTAGCCGCTGTAGGGGGACACGGGCCTGCCCGCTGCGGGAGAGAGGACGGGTTGGCGGGGCGGGGAAGGGAAGCCCGCCGCCCGCCGCTCGCCACGGTGATCACCAGATCACCAGAACGAAGAGACCGGCTACAAGCGAAGCGCTCCACACCCACACACTCCACCCACGCTCTTTCCGGCCCTGCTGCTAACCGCAACGCCTTTATTTAACAGTGAAACTCGTACCGGAATGACAACGTACAACATCACCACAGAGCAGAGTATTCAGTGTGCACTAATGCATGTTAACATGTTAATGCGTGTGTAACTCGTATAGGAATTAATTTCCAGTGACCTCTGGTGTGCGCTCATTGTACGTCGCTTTGGATAAAAGCGTCTGCCAAATAAATGTAATGTAACGGTCTGCAGTACTGACGTTCATTGAGAAGATGCAGGGTAAATGGTTACGAAGCCCGATGGTATGAAACTGAGAACGACGGTATTTCTTTCAAGGCCTGTCTGAAGGAGGGACAAAGTTATGCCCCAAGTGTTCACAGAACAGGGGGGAAGAAAGATCCCAGCGTCTTCATGCTGGCTTTAGCTCCTTCCTGGTGCATCGGGCTGGTAAGCAGGGTGAGTTGATTCTTGGAGGCGGAGTTCAGTGCTTTGGTGGTTTTGGGGGGGGGGGGGTCCCATCTTTTCAGGGGCTCTTTAAAGCCACAGATGTTTGATCTGAGCAGATCTTCAGCTCTGAGTTCTTAACACTGGGGGGCATCTGTCCCTGATTTACTCTGTCATCATGTGTGTTCCTCTGTCCACAGCTGGCAAATTAGTGCAGACAGGATCAGATGTCTTGGCTTAATTAGGCACAGGAGGGGTCCTTTGTAAAAGATGGGTGTGACCGGTTTTCAGTCTCATCTTCAGTAAATGCTCTCTTTGGGACGTGTGGGGCTGTTCAACATGCGCGTTATTTTTGACAATTCTCATTCTTTCACAATAAATCAGAACACTGAAGCGCTGGATGATGAGCATGGCGAAATTAGAAGATGAACACAGCCCCAGGTTTGTTCTGCGAGGCATGACCATATCGCTTATAATGCATACGAGGCTCCTTTTGATCCTCTGTGTAATTAACATGATCGGTGTTAATTAATATTTCCCCTTCAGCACGGTACTCATACACGATAAAGACAGAATCTGCTTTTTTAAAAAATCATATTCTTACAGTGACGCCTTGTTTGAGTTGTGTGTGTGTTTTTGTACATGCGTCTTATGACTCGTACGATGATGTAAGTCAGTCTGGATCGGGGCGATAACGACGCCGTGGCCGGCGGGCGCAACATGTGGCTTTCTGTTTCCGTGGCGATCGGAGGCACAGGTAGCCAGAACAGCGAGAGCCGTTTTGTGGACTGCAGTCTAACTTCGTGGATTGCTCTTGACATTAATTGCATCTGGGCCCCATGCTGCGGATGCACTGCGGTATACGGCGGGCTGTAATTGCATAAGAACTATTAACAAGCCGGACAAGCCAGTGGCAAGGGCTCGGTGATGTCCCCGCGTACAGACGGCTCTCCTGGGGCTGAGTCTAGTTCTCCTGGTTTAAATGATGCATCAAACAGGTTTGTGGAGACGGGAGATTCTTCCTGGGGTTGTGTGGCCATTACGCAAGCCAACCAATGACAGTCTGCATTCGTTAAACCAGGGGGGAGAAAATAAGGCGCTGGGCATGGCACAAAAGAATAGTAATTCTCTGACTCTCTTTTGGACAAATTCAATCAGCTGTACATCTGTCTGTCTGTGTCAGTCTCTCACTCTTTTCCAGTTTCCGTCTCTATAACTCTATAACTATCCTTGACATCCTCTGTCACTCACATATCCTCTCTGCTGTTTCTCATTTCATCTCTGACTCCTCTGTCTCTCTCATTCTCTTACAACTGTGTTCCTCCCTCTCTCTGTCTCTCTCTCTCCCACTTACAGCTCTCTGTCTCTCTCTCGCTCTCTCTTACAGCTGTCTCTCTCTCTCTTACAGCTGTGTGTCCTTCTCTCTCACTCTCTTATAGCTGTGTCTTTCTCACCCTCTCTTACAGCTGTGTTTCCCTCTCTCCCTCTCTCGCTCTCTCTTACAGCTCTCTTGTCTCTCGGATGCTCTTATGGGAAGAGTAAGTGTAGCTTAATGCTCTCAAACCTCGGATCAAATTCCGGAGAGCAAGCAAATATGTGTAACTGTGCCTGAGACAGAGCGCCAGCCGACGGGCTAGCGCTCGCGTTCTCCGCCCTGTTCCCCCCCCATCTCCCGGACAGCCAGCATCGGGGCAGCGGGCGTATCGCTGACAGCTATTAAAAGGCTGTTTCGGGCTGCCTCGTCAAAATGGGACCTCAGGCAATCGATTCACGGGTTTCGCGTCCGCTCAGATTTTTCCCTGGGACCGGAACGTTGGCTTCCGTTCAGGCGGAAGGGCAGACGCCGCTGCCCGCTGGAATCCTTCCCTGATCGAACGCCGGGTCCGGTTATATCGCAGACATGTTTCTCTCTGCACTGCTGAAATTCACTGCGGCAACTTCTGTGAGCTGCAATCACTGTTTCTTTGACTGTATTCATATGAGAAGGTTATTTTTCTCACCTTCTGACACTTCATACATACAAACATACGTACATACTGTATGCACACACACATAAATACATACATGCATGTATAGGTGCATACATGTTACGGATGCCAATTTTGTGCAATTCTTTTCATTCTTTACTTCCCCTACGAAAACCTGGGGCCTGGATCTGTCATTTAAATTTGGGCTTTGGGTATCAGAGTGAAGACCGTGACCTTGCGTTCTCAGAGCCGAGGACTTCACGGCTACACGGACAGTGTGTACTTTTTTGCACATGCATTACGTACTGTATATGCACACTGTACACGCACTTGTGTATTCTACACGCATGCAGCTGAGCCTGGTAGGTGACGTTTGTTCCTACCTGTGTTGGGCTCATCCATGGTGAAGCCTTTGTTCTCCACGTACACATTTTGCGAGCTCTGGTCCTTCTGCCCGTTCAGGATGGTCTCGTACCCCACCCGCTCCGGGGGGTAGCTGTCCCCCTCCGGGGTCTCTGGGTCCTTGCTGTCCCCCTGCAGGGCGGCCACCTCGGGGATGACGTAGAGCGCCAGGAACACCCAGCCGTTGGTCACCAGGGCGATGGCCAGGGCGGGGTCGTCCCAGCCGGGCCCGCCGTGCGCCCGGTTGCCGTAGACGTACATGACGACCCACGCCACCCATATGCCCACGGAGAGGACGCCGGTGAGCAGTATGAAGGCGGCCGGGCGGCGCCACTCGCTCGCCCGCCGCCCAGCGCCGCCGCCGCCGCCACCGGCACGGCCAGCAGCAGGACCATGACGTAGACGAGCGCCATGGCGAAGTCCGGGTTGGTGACCGCGCAGGGCACGGGCTCCTCGGGCGAGCTGATTGGGTAGCGCGCCACCGTGACCACCAGCCACAGCGTGTTGACGATGGCCTCCACGGCCCAGAGCCCCGCCGCCCCCAGGCACAGCTGCCAGCCGCGGTAGCCGCGCCCGCGCCGCGCCAGCGCGTTCAGGCCCACGGCGTGCGCCAGCAGGCAGGAGAAGCAGCCGGCGAACAGCACGCCGAACAGGAAGCGGCGGGCCACGCAGACGGCGAAGTCGCGGCCCACGACGAAGGCGAAGGCCAGGCCGAACAGGCCCAGCGTGCACACCAGCAGGCCCGCCTGCAGCCCCACCGCGCTCCTCCGCCCCGCCGCCGTCACGAACGGCAGGCTGGCCACCAGCACCACCAGCAGGACGAAGGCCGCCACCGCGCCCGCCGCCGCCAGCGCCTCCACCACCACGCCCCAGGCCGCGTCCAGGTCGCACAGGTTGTAGTGCAGGACGCTGACGGCGGGGCCGCACCCGTAGGGGGTGCTGTTGGTTGCCCGGACACCGGGCAGAGACCACAGGGAGGCTGTGAATGAAGGCAGCAGCACCAGGGGGAGTGTGCGGTCCATGGTCACCAGTGACTGCTGTGTAAGACACACACACACACACACACACACATGCACACATATCCACATGCACACACACACACACACACACACAGACCGAAGGGCCAGTCAGAGTGCATAGCATTTGGGAGAGTCAGAAGGCATAGCAATCTAATAACTGAAAGGTGAATGACACGAGAGACAGAGAGGAGAGAATCAATTTGGCAGAGCGTGACAGAACAAGAGAAAAATCTGAGCAAACAAAAATCAGCATAACGGCAATTTCTCCACAGGAAAACCGTCTGTTCTCTTGAAACACGTATCGTCCGTGTTCTCAGCTGCTTTCTGTGGGCCAAGTTAACAACGATGTACTTTAAACTCCAGAACAGAACGAGTAGCCTTTTCCCCTGCTACACTGAAAATCAATACATTTATAACAGAGGTGAACAGCAGTAAATGGCAGTGAAGGGCAAGGGCTTGTCAGGCACATGTCCTGGTAATCAGTGATAGGGTTTGTGTCCGTACGGTTTCTTCTGACATGCTGTAAAGTGTGTAAATTGCCCTAATCTGCCGTCACAGCACGCACGTCCATTGAAAAATGTGACCTCTATGCAGCAGTACTGTAGTGTAATAGTTAAGGGAGCTGGTCATGTAACTCGGTAGTTGCAGGTTTGAATCCCATGTAGGCCATTGCCATTGTACGCTTGAATAAGGTAAATGAATTGCAGTATAAATCTGTAGAAATAGCATTGGATATACGTTTTAAAAAGCTTGCTGGCTGTATAAGATATTTTGGATAAAAGTGTCTGCACAATGGCTTGTAAATATAAAATGCATACAATACAAATTAAGGCAACAGGTCGGATTAGAAAACGGGTCCTTCACAGTTATGTATACAGTGTGTGATGCAATTACAAAATCCTTCCATGATAGGCAAATATGAGGCTTAGGGCCCTTCCCGTGACAGTTTCAGGTGAGCTGCATGAGTAATGCAAACAAAAGACATCTCATAATATCTACCTCTGACCTGCCCAGTGTCTCCATAAATACCTAAAGCTAAATATTAAAGTCAAACAAAGGCTAGATCAGACCAGTTGCCAGAATGCCCAAGGTTTAACAGGTGTACAATTATTCAGTCTGGTGTGAGTCATCACATAGAAGAAAAGGAAAACAACATACTTTTTATTTATTAAAATCGTTATTAATATCGACGACGTTGTTTGTAATAATGCTGTTGCATTGTTACCATCAATAATAACAGTATGACAACCATAATTGTATTAATCATATCATTATTTATTTTTATTATTTATATTTATTATTTTTAGTTCTACTAAGATTGTAAAATTCCCCCTTGCTAGTAATTGAAGGCTTCCCATGAGTTCTATTTGAGAAATGCTACGACGTGTATGATGTGACAGATGTTACAGAATATCTGAGTCACAACACTTAAACTTAAATGCTGAATTTAAAGCGCCACTATCGCAAGAGCGCAGTCTGTTGAGGCTTATGCAACCGAAGCTGTGAATCACTTAGCGACAATGGCAGCCTGTGTGGGCTGATAACCATTCTCAGTCAGACGACTGGTCTGTGACGAAGTTGATCCATGGCCACTCTGTGCGCAGGCCCGATCCCTTGTCCACTCTGAGTCACGACGTTTTTTTCTTCATAGGGCGACTAATTGATGCGCGAGTGTTGTAGTGGGACTGCTGCATCCCCAGGGGTGATTTGGCTCGCACCGCCTTTGTGGAATATGCCAGCACGTGCCCAACCCCCAGGTTGTCACCGTCACCTTCTCCAGCCATAATGAACGCTTTGTCCGGGGACATGGCGATATTCATGCCTTCCTTAGCAGCCCTGTCAGGCTCTGGATATTTTGGTATTTTATTAATTTATAATAAATACAACTATTAAATGGTAAATGGACTGCATTTATATAGCGCTTTTATCCAAAGCGCTTTACAATTGATGCCTCTCATTTGCCAGAGCAGTTAGAGGTTAGGGGTTAGGTGTCTTGCTCAAGGACACTTCGACATGCCCAGGGTGGGGTTTGAACCGGCAACCCTCCGACTGCCAGACAATCGGTCTTACCTCCTGAGCTATATCGCCCCTATTAGTAACCATTAGTAGCATACATCTTTAGTTAATTACTAAAGCGTGCAATGTACAAGTTTAATGCACTTACGTGGATTACAGGGAATTTTCAAGTCATTTCAAGGTCCCGTAAGAGTACGCTCTATCACGAACAGACCATCAACAAAGAAATATAAAATAGCTTTTGAGAAGAATAAATATCCTGATTCGTTTCTGGAGTATTTCATAAATAAAATTCCGGAATGAAAATCATTACAAAATCTCAATAAAAATGATGATTTAGAAATTAAGCATTTTAAAGTATCTCTGAATATTTTCTTATCAAGAGCTTTACACTGACCAATATAGCATTATGGTTCTGTCGTATGGTTTTTCGAACCAAGTAGACTAGTTTTTGAGTTGTTCAACTTTATATATAAGCTCAAAAATAGAAATAACAGAAAGTGGACAGTCCGCAATTAAATATGTTAAACAGTAAGGGGAGCGCTTACCTGTCCACCGTTCCTCTTCGTTTTAATGCCGATGAGCGCACCCTCCAAAAAGAAACGGCTAAATGAAGATAACTGCGCTCCTATACTATACTACGTTTCTGTCATCGATTTGTGAACTAAAAAAACGGTACAGGCAACCATTTTATTGCTCTGCCAAATAATTTGTTCCCGTTCGTTACTAAAAATGGCAGAGTAACCATTTGGAATGATTACTGAATAATTTGTGAATTTAAATGCGTTTCCTTTGGTTTACCAGTGCTACATGCAGACTTCTCTTTTCAGATCGTGCCGGTAAACTATCAGTCCCTCTGTGTGATTTTTTCTCTCTCCCTTTTTTCTCCCTCCCACCCTCCAGTTATCATCCACCTACTCCAGCTCCAGCCCAGCCTCAAACGATTCATACCGTAGCGTTATTCAGTAACCTCCTCCTGTAGGTCCACCGGAATTCTTTCCCCTGTTATTTGTGACCACAGGCCCCACGGAAAAGTTCCCATGTACCTTTCCTTCGTGGCCCCTAACCCGCTTATCTTGAAAACATTTAAACCAACTCTATGTACATATTCCAAGCATGTCGCAATTGATTCTGTGTCGTGCACAATTACGCAAAGTATGCAAGTCTGGCTTTGCGATTTGTTTGGTGAATGAGTGCTTTTACTCGACCAGCTTTAAGGTTTAAATGGATCTGCAATTAATCTGTAGTAGCCTGTAAGTGCAGAATGAAAGTTCACGAGAGAAGGCACTGGGTGGAATCCTTTAAAACCTCCGGCAATCGAACGAACTGTTCACGACCCGCTCATCAAACCATTCAGAAATCCTCAACAATTAGGCTACATTAAAAAAACATTAACTTGTACAGCGTTACGAGGACACGAGCGGACACGAACTGAAATATTAAGGAGATAACTATTTGGTATTACTGCAGGGCGCCAACGCCGGGTACCAGAAGCGTGAGGTCATATGCGCCAGGGGGTGCCATTCAACCCCACGAATCCCCATCTCTCTTTTAAATGAATTACTTATTCATTAGTTTTACATAGCCTATATACAAGCGTTTTAAAATATCTTATGTAGTGTTAGCCTCTCTGGCTAGAGTGGCCAAGTGTCACACATTGCAGTGTCAGCAGAGCCTGCCAGGGGTTACTTTCTCCTTTTTACTAGTGGCGGCACAAGTCATTGCATGGATTATCTTCTGAACCTCATTCAACGTTATTATAGCCAGGTCTTGCAGACATCTTGTGAAAACGCCATGGAAGTAGAAGCTATCACTGCTAGCCTGAAGTAGTCTGTCCGACCCGGCTGGCTAATAGACTCACTTCATGTTTGTAAACGAACAAACGAAAAAGAGGATGCTCTCGCAACCCTAGGGCAAAAAGTGTATGACACTATCCTAACCCTATCACAGTGTGGCGGACTTGATCATCAACAAATTAATGTAGGCTAGTAAACGCATATTGTGTTTATGATTCTTTTATTTCGCTTTCATCTTTGCAATGCTATGGAAAACATACAGCCTTAGAAGTCGTATTACAACTTTAAAAAAAACTTTCTGTTGTATTTGCGTTATAAATGAGTACAAGATAACCATCATAAACTGTTAATGTTTGATCATTCGCTAATCTCTTCTTTTTTTTTTTTGCACCCCAATGTCAGGAATTTTTTTAAATCCTGCGCATGCCCCTACCTGGCTCTGACCATGAGTTCCCGATGCCAGTCTTTTAAGCCCCTGGCCTGGACGTTATTCAGTTGACAAGTTGAGAAAATGGGGCAAATTTGGACTGGAACTCAGTAGAAACGACCCTATTCCTCTTTGAACAGATTTCAAAGCAGGAAGGAGAAAACTCCTTAATCTATAAACAGGGATTTGGGGAGAGAAGCCTAATGCCAAGGGATAAGGTCCAAATTATGAACAAACAAATGTGCTACACAGGCTACCACAATATTAAAATCTCGTAGCAACATAAGTAGCTAATGAAGAAAGAAGACTTAATTTATGCTACGCGCTGGAAAGGGTGATGTACACTACGTATTTTGTCAAAAACAGAACAACATATGGTGTCTGCATATTTAGCCTACCCCAGCACAGCAGCAGTTGGAAGAGAGGTACTGGAACGTTTTTCATTAAAACCAGAAATTCCTCAAAATAAAACCGAGCATAAAGCGTCACCTAGTGGATTGTTATGATAAAACTAGTGAGAATTAGTTCGAATTGATATTAGTTTAGTATTATTTTAGTATCACTGAGCATGTTACTTGAAGTGTTTTTTGTTTTTTTTGCTCTAAAACACAATTTTGAGAATGCTTCTATACCAGCCTTTGTAAAGGAGGAAGGTTATCCTGAACTTCTACAAGTATCTAAAATATCCTTCACTTCGGGACAAATGAAAACATTGTAAAACTAAAATAATATTAAAATACAGAAAGTGAAATAGTCATTTAAGCTTTTTTGAAACCTGTTTTGTTAACTAGACTTCATTCACATACATTCCCATAACATTACATTCCATTGCATTTATTTGGCAGACGCTTTTATCCAAAGCGACGTACAAAAAGTGCATTTCATGGTTATGGACAACTACAAAACACAGCTTCAATAAGATACAATACGTATTTTGTACAGCTATTTCTAGCAGTGGTAGAGCAGAGCAGCTTCGCCTCTTGCTGTTGTTGTTGTTATGGTAATGGTCCACCACACACTGCTATGTTGTTCAATGGTTAAGAAATCACAGAGAGATGGTGAAGTGGAGCAAACATTTTCTACAATTACACCGGCAGCATAGTACCTTCGGGCAGCTATTATGGAACTTGGTCATTTAAGCCATCGGTTTTCTGTGCAGGCTCTGTCCGGCTGGACCTGTTTTAACAGGTGAAACATTAACCCACCACTTCTCCCATGAAACACCAGACTGAACAGGAGCTGCCGCCATTAGGATCAGATAGGCCTCGCAATCGATCCAGTTATATAATCACTCTATTAGAGCCTCCCCTACACTATGCACGTAATGTCCACTCCTTTTTGTGCTCTTGAATAGTGTTGAGTCATAAGAGCAAAAAAGGCAAAAATAAGCAGAAGCAAAAAAAAAAAAACCCCTGTGAGTGCTCCATTCTGATGTAATATGGGAGAAAGGAGCTGATTGGCTGGTTTCAGATGTCAGCCCAAGGTCAGTGGTGTTTCTATGCATTCCGGCCCTCCATTATACAGTGAACTGCATTGCTAATGAAGTAGACAGCGCTGGTCATAGACTCTCTGCTGTGCTTCATTGATGCTCCCCAGGGCAGCTTTTCAAAAATCTGACAGTGTTTCAGTGTGACCTTTTTGCTCTTGGTGTTATTGGCAGAGTCTTTACTGAGGAACACACAGTGTGGGTTTCAGAGGAATTTAATGCCCTATGCATGCCAAAAAATAAAAACAAAATAATCAAATTTAAATAAAAACTTTCGCCTGATTATTGGGATTTTGTTGGAACCGTTTTTCTTTGACAAGAATTCTAGGATCAGTAGATTGGCATCTTATTATTTAATCCACCATCTTTGTAATTGCAAATTACACATGACAGATTTTCCCACTAGACGTAACCCCATTGAAAGGTTGCACAGATGAGATTTTTTTTTTTATTGAAACATTAACGTTGGTAAAAAGGCACAGGATTTTCGTGCGCTGGAGTATTATGTCCTATTGGCTTCTCTGCTTAACCAGCCATGCATCCATCAGTCAATCAATCAGTGAGTCTTTGGGCATTGAATCTCCTGCACCTCAGTGTCCCTGTGACAGCATGGGGGCATTGGCTTTTCGGAATGATTCGAGGGGGAGGAGCACCCTTCTGTGCTGGCATGCATTGCGAGTGCTGTGATCCTGTTCCCTTTGCTCAGTGAGCTCTTGAGAGAGAGAGCAGATGGGTACACTGCGGACCACACACCTGTATGCTAGTGATGTTAGTGATTGCTGTACACACTTAGGCAGTGTTTTGAATTGTGTTCTGCTGGGGAAAAGCTTTGGATCAAGGTGCCTGCCAAATAAATGTAATGTATAATGTAATGCAAATGGAAAATAAGGCAAACATTTATACATTCGCCTAAAGAGCCAGCTTCCTGTTTTCGTCATGGTACCTCAAACAGCTTTTCTTGGGAATCATTTTGAAATATATACGCGCTCATTTATTGATTTCACGTTACAATGTCATATGCATTCATTGAATAACAGCTGTCAATATCTTTAGATGGTCTATTTTGTATTGGGAAACTATGCAATATTGTAGTTTCTGTGCTACCTCCATAGAATTAAGAGTTGTGTAGCAGCCAATCAGTATTTCCTGGTGTCCTTCTTAGAAAGAGCAATCAAACACAAGGAACTCTGGATAATTATCCCAAGAATGCATACAGCATCACATTGATGGGAAATGTGCAGAAGTGGGAGGATGTATCTCGGGTGCCCCTTCATATCTCTTCCTGCGTATGTTACGTCTGTGTATGTACCTTTTGCTTTTTGCTCCCTGCTTCTTAGCTTGAGCTTGCTATCTGCACTGCCCCCCGATGGCGGATGGAGTGGTTGGTATTGATTAAAAACAGGACCCCATTTCTGCTTGTTTTGAAAAGCAGACTGAAATCTATATAGGAAAATAAAATAACGTGTTAAATGTGAATAATGTGAAAACTGTAGTTGAGCTGTGAATCTAATGCCACATCCTGTGACGTTTATTCAACGATGCCATTTCCATTATATAAAACCTGAAAATGCATGGCTCACTGCAGGTTTATGAAAAGGCAGATTTATTTTTATTTCATATGTTCATGAAAATAATTTAGGGTTTTCCCAGATGAAAAATAAAACATGCCAATGCACTGTGCAATGCAATGCCCAAAACAGAGAGCACAGATTTTCAATGTTATTAAAAGGGGCAGCATGCATTTAAAAATATGTAAATCAGTGCCATTGCAACATCAGCAAGGGACTGCTTTCATGTATAATTTATTTTGCAATTCACATGCTTTCATTACTG
Source organism: Anguilla japonica (assembly GCA_025169545.1). NCBI lineage: Eukaryota > Metazoa > Chordata > Actinopteri > Anguilliformes > Anguillidae > Anguilla > Anguilla japonica. Next base: position 25,009,965 of record CM045899.1, on the reverse strand, counting down.
TGAAATATGAATTAAAACTCATTGAACTCTTGGGTGATTTTGAGGTTTTTTCACTACCCTCACCCTTTTTCACTATTTATTTTTTTTATTTTATTTTCTTTACAAATGATCGAATAGATAACCCCTCATGCCACCTCATTTTATCCAAAAAACTTGCCCCTAACAGGAAATATCAAGTATAGGTCAGGATATGATCTGGATTAATTGGTAGACCCATTATAGCTGGAAAAAATAATTTTTGCTTACTAAAAAAAAAATCATTTTCATTTTGTTCACGTAAATATATCTCCAAAAACAAAAGTGTCAGCTCAGGTACGTATATTGTCTGACATTACAAGAATAGATAATATGGTGTAACCACATCATAGATCCATGTCACATACCATTGCTTTATGTATAAAAATATCTGTAGACTACCTGGCAGAAATGTTCTCAGAGAACTGAAATGGTTAAATAAAACTGATTTCTTTTATTTTGATGGCACTCACATTTCAAACAATAACTATGCCAAACAATAATAAATTATAAACAATAAATTAGAACTACATATAACTATAAGATAAACATTTTTTTTTTTAAAAACCTTTATAAATAATGGAAGATTACCCTACAAGCTATTGAAGCAGATAACAAACAGAAGGGACATGAATCCCAATGTATCAAACAGCTTGAGAATAAATGTAAGTTTTTTAATGCCTGTAAAACAATGGTTATTTTCCTTATAGGTATAATACTCAATATAGTAGGATATATAATGAAATAACATTTTTATTTCATTACACGAACACGGGTGTCGTGGTGCTGAAATACATGTAGGAAATTTTACAAATAAAATAACATGTTAAATGAGAATTATGTGAATACTATAGTTGAGCTACGAAGCTAATGGCACAACCTGTGAGTCCTGTTCAATAATCTAATTTCTCTAATATAAAGCCTGAAAAGTCATGGGTCATTGTAGGTTTATGCGGATGGCGGATTTATTTATTTTATGTGTTTACTCAGGTTCCCCTTTGCCGTGTTTATTAACCAATGTTTTGGCAAAAGGTGCCTTTGGCAGGGCCTGATTTTTCATTATTTACGCTCCGTTACTCTGCAACTCCGCAGCTTTTGGGGGTGTGCCGTTGTTGCGTCCATTATTTCATATGTTCAGTTGTGAAATGATGCGAGTCAATGTGTTATACAACATACCACAACATCTGTTAAAAGGTCAATATTTCCAGTTTCCCCAACTGTCAGGAAGTACAGAAGATGCCCTTTGACCCCATGGTCAAGGTGAGAGACTGTGCGTTGGGGGCAGGAAACAGCAGGGAAAGCAGAGAGGTGTGCAGGCTGACCCGTGTGAAAATGGGGCGAGATGGTTTTTTTTGGATCGCCGCGTGGTCGTGTGAGCGGTTGTCACGCAGGCACCGAAGCGGAGAGAGCGAACTTATCGATTTCCCACCGCAAAGCGTGTCATCCGCCCGCGGCGGCGAACCGCGTTTTCAGACGGTGTTGCCGCACGCCACGCTCGCCATCTGTGACGGCGACGCGCTGTCCCTCTACTCTTCTTTCTTTCGTCAGCTTTTTCCAACGGGATTTTGTCAGCATCCTGAAAGTCCGTCTCTGTTGCGTACTCTCCCGTGAAGCCACTACGCTGATCTGGGAACAGTTGCGCTTGCCAGAAAGGTGCTTGTTGCGAGTCCTCCTGGAGGTAAAACCTGGTGAAACTCCTGCAGAAGCTCAGTAGCGCAACGTTGGCTGCAGAGTGCAAGACACGTGGCGACATCATGTAAAATTAAGCCACACTGATAGCCCGTAAATTAAGCTACTGAATTCAAAATGTCCGACACGACAGCCACCTCAATTACATACAGAGGTGGGACAAAGGTCGAAGAATTTTAAAATGGAGTGAACAAAAACAACTTTTTCGCTCTCTGGTTTTTTTTATGTGGAGGCGGTCGCTGAACGGTAAAAGGTGAAAGGTGAAATGTGAAAGGTAAGGAAAGGTCCCCACAGAGATGTGCTAGACGGGCAGGAGTGTTCAGGGCTGTGATGCGTGTGGAGGCTGGGGAGTCTGGTATGAACGGTGTGATGGGGTGACAGGCTGCCTCCATCGTTTGTCGCCTCGGGGCCTTCAGTCCCCGGCGGAGCTCAGAGACGGGCAGGGAGAGGGACACATAACGAGCTGCACCATCAGCTCCTCAGTTTAATCAGGTTCATTTTCACTCCCACTGTGTGTGTGTGTGTGTGTGTGTGTGGCATGCGTGTGTGTGTGTGTGTGTGTGTGTGGCATGCGTGTGTGTGTGTGTGTGTGTGTGTGTGTGGCATGCGTGTGTGTGTGTGTGTGTGTGTGTGTGTGCATGGGTGCATGTGAGTGTGCGGCCATGCATGTGTGCGCACGTGTCTGTGTGTTTGTGTGTGTGTGTGTGTGTGTGTACATGTGTGTGTGTGTGTGTGGAGCACGCATGTGCGTGGGTTATTGCTTACCACCAGCTGATCTGTTCTAAAAATCATGTTTAATAAAAAAAGGCACTCCCAACCCCCACCCTCAGCCTAACTGAAGCTCTCTCTGCATGCAGACTTCCTGGACCGGGCACGGATCAATGCTGTGCAATGCTAGAGAGAGAAAGAAGGAGAGAAAAAAAATCAAAAAAAAAAAATCAAAGTGGTTGCCATGGCAACGGCCCTGCCAGATTCCACCAATCAATGGGGTCCGTGAGGCTGCCGATTTGCCTCCCGCGGAGGGCGGCCCGGCATCCTACATAAAGAGTGTGGGACTGGGAGCCGGGAGCGCCACACGGGACGAACCCCCGAATCCAGAAGCACCGGGGCGGACGGGAGGGGCCTGCCGCAGGTACGCCGCGTCGCATCAGCCCGGGACGGCCACAAGAAGAGCAGGAGAGCAGAGGAGAGCAGAGGCGGAGGAGAAGGAGAAGGAGAAGAAGAAGAAGAAGAAGAGGCGCAGGAGCTTATATTAGACAGAGGAGGAGAGATGGGCTCGGAGCGTGGAGGAGGGGGCCCGCCTGGATCGGCGCAGGGGTCCTGCTCGCCATCCTCAGCTTCTGCGTCACCGTGGCCGGCGCAGGTAAGGGAGGAGACGGCTCTGCCGAAACGACCCCCCCCGCCCGTCTTCTGCATCACCATTTCCTGTCCTCGATCCACCCGGCGGGGCGGGAGGGTAGTTCTCTCCGTGTCTCAAAGGTAGTCAAGGGATGGGGCAACACGTTAGGAGCAGTACGCCTTTAAATAAGGAGGAGGTGTCTGAAGGGCAGTGAGGTTATGGGGGGGGGGGGGGGGGGGGGGGGGTATGTTTGTTGGGGGTGGGTGATCTCTGTGTGCTGCAGACCGGAATATTGTCCTGCTTATCACCAGAGCAGTGCACTTCACGCTCACTGCTCCTTTAGCCAGGTTCCTCACCATGGGAGGCGTGTCATCCCAACAGTATCGCCCGCGCCAGGTTTTTTTATTGCCATGAGACGGGAGAGTAGCCAGCCATCATTACCATTATTTCTCACTATGGATTCTGGTACTACTTGTTGGATGTTAATCTTAATGGATATTAGTCCTATTGCATGTTGCCTATGTGGCATGATCTGCCATTGATTCTGCTATCCTTTGACTCAGTATTTCTCTTTATTGCTATCTCTCTCTCTCTCTCTCTCTCTCTCTCACACACACACACACACACTCACACACACACGTTAAATCATATGGCATCAAGTGAGACGGCTGCTTTCTGTCAGCAGCTCACTGGTCAGTTTTGTTTTAGTTTAGTTTCTTTAGTTTTCATTTTTAAAAATATATTCTCTGTTCACAGCGTGGGTTCAGAAACCCTCCTGTTCAGGCTAGGGGGAGGAAAACTATCGTTTTGTGCTGATATAGAAACAGGAAAGATGGCTCCGCTAGATTTCCTCAGTGTCCTCACTGCTGTAACTGCTGCCATATGCCCGTGTGCGAGCACTGGTTTGACGTCCTGGCTCGAGACTCCGATAAAAATGCAAAAATCAATCTGCCACAGCGTTGCGGGGGGCCTAAGATCAGCACGGTTCGTGCACACTGTCTGCTTGGGACGACTCCAGAGCCTTGCTGAAAAACACAAAGTCTACCTCACCGTGCTGGATGCGATTACGCGTCTAAATCACTCGCACCAATAAACATGGCCGGGGGCAGGCGTCATGTTTAATTGTCAGTTGTAAGCGTTTCAGAAAAGATGATTCATGAATGTAAATTACTACTACTGTCTCTCTGCCCCTGTGGCAGGAAGCTGGTCCATCACATGGCCATTACCCATAATACATCTTTTGAAAGGATGAGTAGGCCTACCTTTTGTTTGAGTATTTGATGTGACTCTGCAGGGAGTCTGTACCCATCAGGCCACTAATATGACTATTTATTGGCGGGACCTTTTGGTCGTTATTTGACCTAGAAGGCGCTGCCTGCTCTGGCTCTGAGCAGCACTGAACTGACCTGAGCAAGGAGACGCAGGCCTGACTGTGCGCCTGAGCTAGGTGCGCAGGCTATGCCAGCTCTGTGCTAAGACTGTGCCTTCAGGGGCGACATAGCTCAGGAGGTAAGAGCAGTTGTCTGGCAGTCGGAGGGTTGCCGGTTCGAACCCTGCCCTGGGCGTGTCGACGTGTCCCTGAGCAAGACACCTAACCCCTAACTGCTCTGGTGAATGAGAGGCATCAATTGTAAAGCGTTTGGATAAAAAGTCCATTTACCATTTACCTTCAGTTTCACCTTTGAGCTGGGTGCTGCTCTCCAGTTAACTTCGTAGGGGAAAAAAATACCATGCATGTTTAGAAACGTGAGCATGCATGTTTAGAAACATGTGCAGAAACATCAATATGATGGCCTGACTCCTGTGGTTCATTCAACACAAAATCAGACCTGTGTACGTATGTTCCTTTTTTTTTTACCCCCAGAACCCAAAATAAGCGGATCAGTACTTCTTAATTAATTAACAAGCGGGTCAACATCTGGTCTGACTCCCCAGGCGTGTGTTCTTGCCTCAGCTGTTTCTCACTGTGGAGGGAGTGATCAAACAAACAGCAGGGTTTGGGGCTATGTGTATCTTTAATTTACTGACCTCATTATTGCCTTGAGGAAATTTAGATTGCGGCATCACATCCACAAAGAAGGCTGTTACAAACAGACAGCTCTGCATGCAATACAAAATAAACAGTATTAAAATGCATGCAGACCGGAGTGTTTGCAACACCCACAGTGAAGGCTGTTGCGATTCTAAATACAGTGATACACTACGCATACTGCTCAATTCTGTGATAAAATGTTCAGGCCATCATGCTGGTTCTACCAATAAGAGATGCGAACATCTTCATATGAGCACCCAGCACCCCACTGACCATTTAAAAAACGAGGCAAAAAAAGTAAATCTTTTTCTATTTCTTCTCTAAATGGGTGCCCAATGTCCGCAGTGTGATGGAGTGGCTGATTTCAGCAGTGTGATGGAGTGGCTGATATCAGCAGTGTGATGGAGTGGCTGATATCAGCAGTGTGATGGAGTGGCTGATATCAGCAGTATGATGGAGTGGCTGATACCAGCAGTGTGATGGAGTGGCTGATATCAGCAGTGTGATGGAGTGGCTGATATCAGCAGTGTGATGGAGTGGCTGATATCAGCAGTATGATGGAGTGGCTGATATCAGCAGTGTGATGGAGTGGCTGATATCAGCAGTGTGATGGAGTGGCTGATATCAGCAGTGTGATGGAGTGGCTGATATCAGCAGTATTATGGAGTGGCTGATATCAGCAGTGTGATGGAGTGGCTGATATCAGCAGTGTGATGGAGTGGCTGATATCAGCAGTGTGATGGAATGGCTGATATCAGTAGTATGATGAGTGGCTGAGATCAGCAGTATGATGAGAGTGGCTGATATCAGCAGTGGAGTGGCTGATATGAGCAGTGTGATGGAGTGGCTGATATCAGCAGTATGATGGGAGTTGGTGATATCAGGGCGCGGCTGGAACTCCTGCTCTGATCTGCTCCCTGCAGCCGCACTCAAGCCTGACGCCGGCCTGGAGAGCGGCTGGGCCACAATCAACCACTCGATGGCGCTGGTGCAGCGCCTGGAGGCCCTGCTGGCGCAGGGGAACGGGAGTGACGTGGTGCTCCGGGTGCAGACCGTCAACTCGGACGAGGTGAAGGTGATCCAGGCCCACGCGCTGGTGCTGTCCCTGCACAGCGAGGTGTTCGAGGAGCTCCTGCAGGCCCGGAACGGCAGCACCCTCGTCCTGACGGAGCTGGCCGAATGCGCCGCCGTCTTCGACAAGTTCACGCGGTGAGCAGGCGGGGCAGGGAGAGGCAGGGCGGGGTGCAGAGGGGCGCGGCTTTTTGAGGTGGATGTTGACGTGTGGCTAGGAGGCTGGAACAGATAATGATTGGGCTTCCCTGGATTATACATTTATTTTTGATAATGTTATATTCCATTAACACTAAATTGAGCCAAAACGATTGCATTACTTTTGGCCCACTTGGCCAAAGATTCTTTTGATTGCTTCGCCAATCAAAACACAGTGAAATCTGCCTACATTAATTTAATTATGAATATGAACAAACCTGGACCGCACCTTTGTGAAGGCTAATTTTTTATTTATCACGCTAGGTTAAACACAAAAATAGGTCAGTTTACTTAGCCTCCAGTATGTGATACATGGGGTTCCAGTTCTCATTGCTGCGCAAAAGATGTTTTGATTACCCTGAATAAATTCTGTTATAAATTCGTAATATTCTATCCTAACTTGTCACTGACAGTAACAAGAGCCAAGAGTGAAAATCAAAAAGCTTCCATTGTAGGCCACATGCTCTACCTAGTGGCAGATCACGTCATTACACCAGCCCCCTGATGACAAACTGGTTATGACCACACTTATGAGGGGCTGAGGCCAATTGATGCATAAAGATTCTGAATGAAAGTGTGGTCATCTGGAAGCACACCTCGGACAGAATGGATCTGGTGTGAGATAGCTGAGGTGCTGATGTAATGATGTTCTCAGACCTTTATGCTGCCTTGCTCTGATTCTTGTTCTTATTGTTTAGGATTGTTTTAAAATTAGGATTTTAAGAGTAAGATTGTCCTCTGTCTTGTGTGGCATTGGCGAAAATGTGTACCGGATCCAAAATGAAAAAAGGAACAACACTTTGGCCGGTCTAAAAACCTACAGTAACATGATATGGTGCAGTGTCTTAGCATTTGAGGATAAATGAGTCCCTGTAGTACTAGGGCCGGGAGACAGCTCAGCTCATTGGCTGGCCTCAATACATGCGCCTGTCTTTCTCATCTGATTGGCTGGCGTCAATGCAGGCGCTTGGCAAACCATCTCTTCTCATTGGCCGGCGTCTGCTCAGGTACCTGTCTCGACGTCTAATCCGGCAGGCCTGTCCCCTAATCCGGCTGCTGCCTCCGCAGGTACCTGTACTGCGGTGAGATCTCCGTCAGCCTGGACCAGGCCGTGCCCCTGCACAAGCTGGCCAGCAAGTACCGCGTGTGGGCCCTGCAGCAGGGCCTCAGCCTGTACATGCGGCAGCACATGGCCAGCGACTCGCCCGGGGGCCACGTGGTGGGCTGGTACCAGTACGCCACGCAGACGGGGGACGCGGCGCTGCGCGACGGCTGCCTGCAGTACCTGTCCTGGAACCTGTCGTCCGTCATGCAGAGCGGCGAGTGGGTCGCCATGGGCGACGGCCTCCTGCTGACCCTGCTGCAGCGCTCCGACCTGGTGCTGCACAGCGAGCTGGAGCTGTTCGAGGCGCTGGAGGCCTGGGCGGCGCAGAACCGGCCCGGCGCGGCCGCGGCGGAGAGCGCCCTGCGCGCCGTGCGCTACGCCATGATCCCGCCGCAGCAGCTGTTCCGGCTGCAGAAGCAGTCGCCGCTGCTGCTCAGGTACCAGGAGTCGGTGCGCGACCTGCTCTTCCTGGCCTTCCAGTTCCACGCCGCCTCCCCCCAGCAGCTGGCCAAGTACTTCGACGTCAACTGCAGCCTCTTCACCCCCCGGAACTACCTGTCGCCGGCCTGGGGGGCGCCCTGGGTCATCAACAACCCCACCCGCGACGACCGCAGCACCAGCTTCCAGACGCAGCTGGGCCCCAGCGGGCACGACGCGGGCAAGCGGGTGACGTGGAACGCGCTCTTCTCGCCCCGCTGGCTGCCGCTCAACCTGCGGGCGCCGTACGGGGAGCACGCGGGCGCCATGCTGCCCGCCCGGGCCGACGGCGGGGGCGGCGGCAGCGGCGGCGGCGGCAGCGCGGGCCACCCGCGCATCATCGTCACGCCCGCCACCTCCAGCGCCGACTTCGCCGGCGTCAGCTTCCAGAAGACGGTGATCGTGGCGGCGCGGCAGCAGGGGAAGGCGGTGGTGCGGCACGTCTACAACTTCCACCAGAGCACCGAGGAGACGGGCGACTTCCTGGCCAACGCTGACCTGCAGCGACGCGCGTCCGAGTACCTCATCGACAACTCCCTCTACCTGCACATCGTGGTGAAGCCCATCTACCACACCCTCGTCATTGCCAAGAAGTAAAAAAAAGAAAAGACAAAATTCTTCCGCTGAGACTGAACCCAGTCTACCCCCTGATCGTGTGTCGTCCCCCCATCACACACACACACACACACACACATACACACATAACACACTCATATCACCACCTCCCTCCATTCCTTTTGTCATTCATCCTTATCAATTAAAAATTGGAGTGGGATCCAAAGTCTTTCCAGTGTCTCTACAGTAGAGATGCTCTTGTTTTTCCCCTCTTTATTGCAGTCCCTTACTTTCTTTTGTCGCAACCACTGTCTGTCCTGGCATCACTTGGTACAAGACGGAAAGCCAAAATGAACCCAGTGAAGGAACATACAGACTAGTTTTAGCAGTGAAATGAGCACTGCATGATCTTTGCGTAAGATCTGACGGCGCCTGGTTCTTCCAAGCAGGTGAATGCAGAAACATTTCCTTTCTCATTCTGCAACATTTACGTTTTGTACTTCAGGCGCACATGCATGTAGCGTGCAGCCCTGTTCACGTATTATTGTTCAATCCTGAGCTGCAATTGAAGTTATGTACATGACACAATGGGAATTTTATTTTGTTCATCATGGTTGCCAGTTCTCACTCTGGAAGGTGCTATTACACCTCTGCAAGAACATTCCATTACACCTCAAATATGCTGTATACATATACTAGTATATTACAAAAGTAACAATACATCATCCACACAAATAAATATGCACATTTTCAAATTATTTATTTTCATTTTTTCTAGTCACATGTCATTTCCATGGTTCCCCTTACAAGCTCACTACCCAGCCTTTTTTTAAGGTGCAGTAGTCATTATAGTTTTAGGCCATAGTTGCAATATTTCTATTATGTCATAATGATAGCACTTAGGGTTATTACTGTAATAATTTGTTGAGCTCATTTACTTTCCACACTGCTTCATGGAGGTGAAGATCTGTGTGTTTGTGGTGTGAGGGTGGAATTGTGGGAAAGTTGATTGGGAGAGTGTAGGAGGGTGTAGGAAGGAGTCTGTCCTTTATTATTTGCAACTTGGTGTTGAGTGCTATTAATTTATTCTGCCCCATTCCCTCCTTAAATAAAGATAATGAGGCTTTTCCCTCGGTCTGCTGTCTGCTTTGTTGATAGCACACACTATTCAGTAACCTGTTCATTAAGCTACTAATTAGTAGAGTTATATATTGTGTGCGTGCACAAGGGGGTGAAATGTACCATCTAACAGACTGTCATTACATTTATTATTATTTTATCTTGCAATCCATTCATTGTGATTAATGTTTTACAAAATAATGAGGATTTGCTATCCAGACATCTAAAATATATATGTCTTAAATTATATCTCAAAAAATTATTACCCAAAATATGAGGGTTCTAGATTGTCGCACATCCGAGATGAGACGGTTCGTCAACTTCATGCCGCACGCACTGTGGATAAAGTGGTGCTCCTTGCCCCTGTTACGTAAACAGAAATGTGCACGAGCTTTCAACGCTTTGCCGCGAGGTGCATGGAAACTGGAAAGACTTGTTCTGCTGCACAATTAACTATACAGGAAGCAGCAGTGGCTTTGGGATGCCCGCGCACCTTCCTGTCCCACATTGCGAGGATGGTAACTAGAGTTTACCCAAAGGGATAATCTTAAATGAGTGCAGGAAACATATTTTTCTGCATGTCTAATCAACATACAAAGTGCACGACTCGGTCATTTCCCGATTATGAGTAGGCTAGGTTTCGTTAAAAAAAAGAAAGAAACAGAAAAAGGTAAATGACCACAATTGAAACTAAATTATAAATATTAACATATAATATTTACATACTTTTTAATACAGTAGACTCTGAGGTGCTGTTCTTAGTGTTACAGACTGACCATTTAACCAAATTAATGAATTGTATGGTATGAAACCATAAAAATGGCATACTGAATTAGGCATTGTCAAGCTTATTATCACGAAAAATTTGACGCAAAAAATACATGCACTGAATGGAAACGTGTCACAAACAGTGCTTCGAAATACTGCCGAAAATAGACATAGCTACATGTAGCCTACGGTCACTGTCATTGTTAGCTATTTAAAGAGAGCACTCTTATTAAAACATAAGGCTCCAATCAATGAAGGATTCAGTATTTTTTAAATACTCGAAAATATTCCTGTACATATTCCTCACGTTTGCACGTTTTAAAACATTCGATACAGAGGTGAAAATAAGCATGAAATCCGTCAAAATGTGCCCGCCTTATTTCCGAAACGCCTTAGACTACACATCCCACAATCACTTGCGCTCCAGGCAGGAAAAACGTCTTTTCAGTCAGACTCTCACTGATCCAAGTTAGAAGCCTTCAGCTGCTAGCCTTGGCCCATCATGTAACTGCAGCTGAGCTTTCCTTGCAGAGGAATTGCAAACAAATTGCGTGCCGGACCATTTTGCAAGTCGTGCATTTACACTTTCGCTCACTGCACGGAAACGTACAACCCTGAGGCAAAAACCCTGCAGTTGCATGAAGGTCTGAATTCGTATTTTGCATCTTTTCTGCAAATCAAGCCGCTGAAGCTCCAGGGCGAGTGGATGGAGGGAGGGAGGAAGAGAGAAGGCAAAGTCTTTTGTGCTTCCCCTCCCCCCCATCAAAGCAAAGGGGAAATGTCTCTGCCAAAGGGAGGTAAGATTATTCGTGCGATCCGTGCATAACCACGGACATGCAATCTGGGTTGCATTCTTTGCAAAGTGCATTGCTGCAAGTCGGGGTTTCGCCAATGCATTGCATGCAGAAGTGCTGGGTTTTTAAAGGGATCGGTTACATTTCCTGTTTTGGATCTGCCCTTTTGCAGAGTTCCCGGTAAGACGATGCTCGCAGTAGGCTGGTTGAGCTGTGTATTTACGATACGTGCATTCTTTTCCCCGGGAGTTATGCCAGCTAGTTCAGTTTTTTTTTTTTTTTTTTTTTTTTTTTTTTTTTGCATAGCCTGTGTAGAACTCTCAGAAGTGTACATAGCGGAAACATATTCACCCGTTGAACGTGTTTTAGAGTTTGCGTAATGCATATCCTTCGAACAGAATGGAGTTGAATGTATGCACGGCATGCACCTTAAATTTTCCTGCAAGGTGCATCGATTATTTGTATTGCTGTCGATTTATCGATTTATTTTACCTATCAACGTCAAAGTGTGGGCTATGTAAGGAACATGACCTCGTTAATGTGCACTTCCACACTGTCGAGAGAAATCGGTTCGTACATGGCCAAATATGTTTTAATATTATTAGCAGCTCGCTCGTGTTCTGTTTTCATTGTCGGGACGCGTAATGGAAAATATTTCTTTTTGTAGCAGACGTCTCATCTTCCAAGCCTTGTACTGGTGGCATTACACTAGTGGTCTTTACAAATATAACACCCTAAAAATAGAGGATTTGCTACAAATGCACTGTGCTACAAAACAAGTCGAAGAACAGAATATAAAAATGCATGTCTCCAAGAAAAATCTTATGACGCAGCCCGCAGTAAATAGTAAATAGTCCGCTACGTTTAAAGAACGCTGAACTGTAACGGGGGAAAAAGTTAAAAGTTTTAACAGTGCTCGGTTGCGTGCTTGCAATGCTTCCATCATTTGAAAAATTAAATGAATACGTTACGTGAACGGATTTCCAAAGAGTGTATGGAAGCATGACCCTTCGCACAGTTTAGCTAATTGTTCTTGCTACATTTTGTGGCCAACGTGCAGCGTCTCGGGGGAAAACGGGATTTGACAATTTCACGTGCAAGTAATTTCATTTTGAAAAATATTTTCCCTATAAACCTCTGATGTAAATAAAAAGTGCACTTAAATGAATGAATACCTTTACGTTCCTTTAATTTATTCACAAATCTGGAAACAGTATTATTGACACCTGCAAGGTAAATGCATGGAACCTCTAATTCCTGTGTTCCACTTGGAATATTGCTCTAATGTTCCCTGGGGAATGTGTGGCATGGGTGATTGCCTGCAGGGTAGAGAACGTTCGGACCTCGGTAAAGTGCAAGTCCTTACACCTGGTAATATTTGTAAATTGTTAAGGAGATTTGTTTTTGTGGATGATGGTCATGTCAGGAAGACACATTCTCACGTTAATGGTATTTAATATCAAAGTGTTCATTCCTGTTTCAGATCTCAAACTCACAAGTTCCACAGTACCTGACTGCCATTATGAATCCTGCAGGTTGTTGGAAACTTTTTCTAAAAGTTTTCATTGCACACAACAACTGACTGGCCCAAATGGAAACATCCACAAACATTGAAACAGTATTTAAAAAATAAAAAATTAAAAAAACTTTAGGAAGTGAACTTTTCACTAAGTGGCATTGGAGCATACAGGTTCACATAAGATGCATATATTATGATGTAATATATCCTTTTGTCTGTTGTAATGTAAAAGCTTGGTATGGACTAAACCAACCTTAACACAGAGCTTGTTGTTCATGATCCCTGGTCTCAGCCTATAGATAATTTTTACTTTTTTTACCACTTTGATTTGAGCTATTAGTAATTTGTTCAATTGTATCTTAAAATTTTTATTTTTTTGGTTTTACTATGAAATAAAATAATAATTTAAAAAAAATAAGCCAAAAAAATCCTTAACTTGGATAGATAATATTAGCTCAAGCTCAACCTCCAACAGCATACATATTCCATAAAAGGCTTTGGAGGGGATAATTGCCTGAATATATCAAAACCCCAATCAGTTTGGATTGAACATCTCAGCTCATATCCAGTGGAATCTTCGGTCAGAATGGAAGCAGAACCTTCCCCCCTCCCATGGTCCCTGCAGCTCAGATGAGTTCGACACTAAGGCACTGTGGCCCTCCTTATGACAGGTGCATTGATCAGTCCAGTGTCTGCTCCTCCCAGAACCCACTGCTCCATCAGCCCCATTGCACTGCTCTTAATCCCAGTTTTATGCTGATAGCCAAGGTTGAGCCTACCCGCGATTTATGAAAGCAATGTTACATTAAATCTCAGTCTTTACAACTTTGTGACAATGACTCGGCAGAGTCAATTTAACTTTGATAACTCGAATTGTTAAATGGCGTGCCGAGCCATCAGGGCAACTTGTGTAGCTTACATTTTTATATTCTGTACAACCTTTTTTTGTGAAATGAATCTGTTTCAGAGGGATCTCATTGATACAACAGTAGTGCCCAACCAAATCAAAACCTGCAGCCTTCAAACAATGAGCTCAGACTCTCAATCCTCACAACACTGCCCCCAGTTGTTTTGAAAAATTATTAAATTGCACTGAGCCAGGATCCGACGTCCGGATCCGACGTACAGAACTGTAGCGGAACCAACAATGTGTTGAGTTCTGATGTATTTGAATTGTCTGGCACACCAATTGAATTGGGGGGTGGGTGGGTTGCGTAGGCTTGCAGATGAGCTGACCGTGCTGAATAAAACATCAAGACGCTTGGCTCACATGTAACTAGGGTAAGAGGAGAAAAGGGATGTGGCTAATTACCTTTGGACGTTCTGCCGTCTCATCTTCAGCTGTGTGTTCAGGGGTAGCTCATAGGTTAAATGCATGCGTTGCCAGAAGCCGTTTGTTCTCCTGCCCAAAGGCATTCCCCTTCATCCCTGCGAGTTTTGATGTTTAGGTAGCCTTTGCTTTATTTGTTGGATTGGCACTGTATCACTTAATGTTGGATGTTTTATTCATGTCTTTGTCTTAATATCTCCTTGATTTAAAAAAAAAAAAAAAAAAAAGTCTTGTCCTCTTGTCCCTGGTGTTCAGATAGCATTTTGGCATCCAATCCTGTGCATATTTTGCTGGCAATCCTTGACCAGGATCTGACATGTGAGAACCTGACAGACCTTGTGGTACGTCCTGCCTGATATCGACAGTCCCAAGTGCACAAGAAACATTCGCCCGCTGCGGCTTCTCATTGCACGGAAGACTGGGAAGAGCGTGCGCTTGGAGGGGTTATCCTAAGGTCTTCTTATTGCTGGGACGTAGAGTGAGCGTCTCCTCTTGGTACGCCGAAAGCTAAAGGAAAGGGGGGAGCGCATGCCTGTTCTGTGACTGCTTTCACGATGGACCCTGCCTCGCGCCTTCCATGTTGAGAAGGGCGCTTTCATCAGCGTGACACGCTCCGCTGCTGCAGGATGGACACTGCCACTGTATGAAGCCATTTCACAGGGGAAAAAATGACCTTATAGCCATTATTTAACACCTTTATTTCACTTTCTAAATAAATGAATAATAAGTGTTTTAATAGAAATTAACGTCATGAAAACATTTGAAGATATACTAAGCAGTTATCAGTTACAGGAAGCACACTTTAATGGAAGGTTTATAAGCGTTTGGTTTTGGCCGACGAGGCATTTTCCCCGGGTTCTGTTTCTCCGTTATGAAAACCCCGCAGTGGTTAGGGTTAGGGTTGTAGTATCATTGCACTGGGCTGCCGGAAGCTGGTGCTTAGTGAATGGCATCTCTGTTCCCAGAAGGTCTCCTGACAGCTGTAGGTGAAGGACCTGCCATGTTTGGGTGTGTGGAGGATCTCCCCCCCCCCCCCCCCCCATCCCGTCACACGTGTGTTTAAAGCCACTCGAGCATGCACAGTAACACACTCATCAGATTAGAGCTGGGAGCAGAAGCCGTCTGAAACACAGCTGCCCCTTCGGTTCCACGGCGCAGGTTATTGTGAGAGAGCAGGGCTAATTTGGGCACCATCTTTTTTTGCTCTCTCCTTCACTTCTTGTTCCTCTGTCTCTTCCTCTCCTCTCATGCTCTCTCTCTCTCTCTTATTCAATTGGTCAGTTCAATTCAGCTCCCATGCACTCTTCCCCCTCTCTCATGTTCTCTCATTTTCTTCCTCTCCTTCTCTCTCGTGCTGTCCCTCTCTGTTGCCCCCCCCCCCCCCCCCCCCCCCCCCCACCCCCCCCCCAGCCCCCCACCCCCCCCCCCCCCCCCCCCTTCCTCTCTCCTCCGGCTCATTCCCTTAGGAATCCAGGAATTCCATTGAAACATTTTTTGCATTCCTGGAGTTCTGGGCAGAACAGTAGCCAGTGTCCTGGGGAAAAGAGAGAGCCGATTGAGAGAGATTGTACTTATTAAGGAGTGCAGGCATGGGCAATGTAAACTGGGGCATGGGCAACTGCACACAGATAAAATTGATGAGTAAAATGACAGCCCTATGCAGTGACTCACAGGCAATGTGCATCACAGCCAGCAGCCCATCCGTGAACCGTTCCCTCTGCATTTAGAAGTTGCCGGTAATCCCGATTAAATAGCAGCTGAACTCTGCCAAACAGCTTTCGTGAGCTCCTTGCAACTTTTCTCTATTTTAATTATGGTTTGGAGTGGCACTGCTGAAATAACACTGACATCATGTTAGTCTGCTCTGTATAAGTGTACGTCTCTGCCCACTTCTGGAATGTGTCCATCTTTAAAAATATATGTTTAAAATGTCTTTATGTTTCATATTTAAGTGTACTGTAAAACACATTGCAGAGAAAACAATAGGCAAAATGTTTATTCTGTGTAATGGTATTTGGATATTATTTGTGAAAGAAACTTTTAGATAAAAGTTATTTCTGCTGGCTGTGGTTAAGCAGTGAATTCAGCCGAAGGTGTGAGTGTGTGTGTTTTTTTTTTAGAGAGGCTGTATGCACACAATAGGCAAGAATTTGGTTACCCCACCTGTGTTTTTTTTTTTTTTTTTTTTTCATGGACTCTTCTTGCGCGTGCTTTAAAAGGAACTAAAGGTGTACTCATGTGGCATGTATGTGTATAGAATTTTGTGTACGGTGTGTATGCAAGAGAGAAAGTGAGGGGAAGAGTGACCTACTTTGCCCGTAGGCCCAGATGTCTGTGCGTCTTCGCTGCTAACGAGGTACACCAGAGTAGCATGACAGCGGTCTCTCAGCCTGCTCTTGAGGCCCTGATCGGCTGTGGTCGCAGTGGCCATGTTGTGAGTGCAGTGTGCACCCAGGTGAAGAGGCCCCGCCCCGTTCTGTCATCGGGGGCCCACAAGTGTTTCATATTTAGAGTGCTTATTCTTAACTACCTGTCCCTAAAACTGATTATTATTATTATGGCATTCCATCTGACAATGCTAAATAAGCTAAATTCCCCCTGGAATTAGCCCCTTTTCTATCTAGTCTTGATTTCATCAAGTTGGTTAAATCTCCTCTGTCTGTAGTTGTCATTGAAAAATTGGGGGGGGCCGGTCTTCCAGAAGGAGCAAGAATTTTCCAGAATTAGGAATTCTTTAGAGGGATGGTCTCACTGAGAAAATGGTTACTTACTGAATGCAAATGGGATGGAACATTGGAACATGGCACCTGTTTTGTTCCAAAGCAGTCCTGGCCTAATGTCAGAGATGACAAAATGGCTGCCAAGTTCTTGATCCCCCCCAACCTAGTCTCACACATTTATTTTCTGCTTTTCCTCTCTCAGGTAAGAAGAAGAATCCAGGGCTCAGGCTTTCTAAGGAGGTGTTTGAGCAACCCCCTCCAGCAGCTGCGTAAGATCATTCTGTACAATGACTGATTAAACCTGCACAATATAAGATTTCTGTTCTCCTGACTTGTAGTCTTATGGATATGGCATTATGTCCTTGCACCAAAAACAAAAAAAACTTCCACAGACCCTGTGGTAAATGGTAGCAGATTAGTGTGATGGTTGGGGAACTGGGCTCACAAGGTTGTGGGACTGATTCCTAGGTAGAGCAGTACTGTTGTACGCTTTAGGAAGGTACTGAACATGATTTGTTTCAGTAAATATCTAGATGTATAAATAGATGGTAAGTTAAGATTGAACACTCTGCACGTTGCTCTGGCTGTGTAAAATGTAGATGAGTCGTACATTACCTGTTTTTGTAGAAGTTGGGTCCTGTGAATTTAAGTGCCTTAGCGCTAATCTTCCAGTGAAGGGAAAAGCTTCCAAAATCACGCATAGCTGATAAAACAATATTGCAGCTGGTGCTACAAAACCCAAAGTTTTCATTAACACATGATCTGAACATAATGTGTTAATGAATCAGCCTTGCACAGGCCATTAGCCCAGCTCTCTTAATGTTAATTTTCATATATCATTTCAATTTTAAAATAATAAAATTCAGTTAATTCTCCAATGAGATATGCATTGTTAAAAGGCTTTCTGAAAGGTAAAGATGTGCTTTCACCACACAGCAGTTCATTCTTAAAATGCCCGTTGCTCATAGTGCTTTTCTTGTCACTTTCATGTTTGTGTTTTTTTTATTAATTTATTTTTTTTATGAACCACAGCATGTTAATTTTGATGACGATCCTTCTTTTAGGGGTCCCTTTACATTGGGTAGTGGTATAGCAGTGCTCAGAGGGTGTAAATGGGGTGGCATATTCCATAAGGTTGGTACACTCTCTGGATTAGTGTGTCTGCTAAGTAGGTAAGAGCAGCAGTGTCACTCAGTGGCGAAGTTCCATTCCCCTGCTACAGGGTATTAATAGCTGCTGGTCAGGGCGTGCACTAATGCTGCAGTCAAAATGCTCTGATGGCTTCTCGATGCAATGCAGTGAATACTGCCATAGAAACTATCAGACGCAGTGACACAGCGACCGGGGATAAACCATATTGGTGTGAATGTGTGCACGTGCACCTGGGGGTAGGCGGGGCTGGTAAGGCTTAGGGTGTCCTTCAAAGGAAAGGCAAAAAAAATGGGGGCCCTCGAATGAGGGGAGTGAGCCAAGAGGCCTCTCCCTTTTTCACCTGATACGTGTAATGAGAGTTGTGTTCCGGAAGGTTCCCTTACCCGCTGCGTCGTACCTTTGCCCCTTTCCCTGGCAGGCCCCCACGGGACCTGGACTCCAAAGCCTGTGTGACCATCGGGGAGAAGGTAAGAAACGCCCTGGAGTCCCGCCCTGGCCTTCCCCTTCTCAGATTCCCCTGAAATGCCTTCACATCGATCACATGCACTACGTGGCCAACAGTATGTTGTCCAAAATTATGGGCATTAATATGGTGTTGGGCCACCCACACACACAGACAAAGCTGTTAGCTCACACACGCACACACACGCACACACACACATACACACACACACACACACACAGACAAATCTGTTAGTCTTGTGCATTTGTCATAGGCTTCTGTCTCCATCTTATTATCAACAACAGCGCTTCTATAACCCTGAATTAGCATGGGTGGAAACATTAGCATTGTTCGACTGCACGGCGATGCCGGCGTTTGTGTCGGCCTGAAAGCTTGCTTCAGTCAGTCCACCCCCTGCAGCAGATAGAGCCCCAGCCCACACTGGGTCCAGATCGCCGAACGCCGATTGTAGGCAGCATGGAATGCTCTTTGCTGCCTTTGAATCCTCTCCAAGCCCCGCCTCTGCAACAGATTGCTAATTTAGCACTTATCAGATAAGCCATATTCTTATTCTTCCCTGGCGAACGATGACCAATTGTGTTTGCCTACCGCTCGCCTGGCTGCAGAATAGACTCATTTCCCAGAGCATTTGCATTAGAGCAGCTGGCTCCCTTCCATCTTTTACCCTCTGTTTGCTGGGTATCCAAGATACTTCAATGTATGCAAAATTAAGCTTCAAAAAAAAGTGTAGATCACCCTGTGCAACTGAGGATCAAAGACCCGAAACTGGTTGAAAAATGTTGCTGCTCAAGAACATGTAACAGCAGCTCCTTGCTCTTATGCTCTCTCTCTCTCTCTCTCTCTCTCTCTCTCTCTCTCTCTCTCTCTCTCTCTCTCTCTCTCTCTCCCTTCCTCTGCCTCTCTTTCTCTGAGTCAGAACTTTGTGGTGAAGGCAGATGACCTGGAGCAGATTGCGGAGTTGGGGCGAGGGGCATATGGAGTCGTGGACAAGATGAAGCACGTGCCCAGCGGCCTTATCATGGCCGTGAAGGTGAGCGGGAGGGGTGGTTTCATAAAAAGAATATAAATAAAAGGGCTCCCCCTTATCAGACTGCTTTTAAAAGACATTACATTTGAGGTATTTTTGTGCTTCTAAAAATCAATGTATTTTCATATTTTGTCTTAATATCCATGTGAGTCAGCCATGCAGGAAATACTCCAGTGCAGGAACTGGGCTCTGGAGTGCTACCTTATGTTACACTCCATTCATTCAGCAGCTCTTATCCAGAGGGACTTGTATTGTAGGGGAACATGAGTACAGTCACCTGATTGAGGCTTTATTAGCAACATTCCGAGATCAGTGCGTGTATGTGCGATGTCACTAATGGAACTGAATCATGCTAAGCAAGGACCAAAATACATGGCCTGAATATATACAAATGACGTCTAATACAGATAAATTAGGACAAATTTCGGGATAAAGGGACATCAGATCTTTTGTATGTGTATGAGCATCCCCATTGGCCCTGATAGTGCATAACACTTGTCTGTGTGTGCGCGCGTGTGTGCGTGTGCGCGCGCGTGTGTGTGTGTGTCCTGTTGCCCCCAGCGGATCCGTGCCACGGTGAACACACAGGAACAGAAGAGGCTGCTGATGGACCTGGACATATCCATGAGAACAGTGGACTGCTTCTTCACCGTCACATTCTATGGCGCTCTGTTCCGAGAGGTAGGCCCCTAAGCACTTACACCATCATTTTCCTTAAAGAGTTGGGTCCCTAAGCCCTTACACCATCCCTTTATATAAGAGGTAGGCCCCTAAGCACTTACACCATCACTTTAAATAAGAGGTAGGCCCCTAAGCACTTACACCATCATTTTCCTTAAAGAGTTGGGTCCCTAAGCCCTTACACCATCCCTTTATATAAGAGGTAGGCCCCTAAGCACTTACACCATCACTTTATATCAGAGGTAGGCCCCTATAATCTTACACCATCACTTTATATAAGAGGTAGGCCCCTAGAATCTTACACCATCACTTTATATAAGAGGTAGGCCCCTAGAATCTTACAGCAATCACTGAATTGTTTGAACCATTTGCTTTTCGCAGCATGAACAGTGACCTGCTCAGGTCAGTAGGAGATTCACCCGTTTTGGGTTTCGCGAGGCCTCGCTCTCCCACCACTGCTTTGTGGTGATGAAACTCAGTGGTTCTGCCCTGCTCGCTTCTGATTGGTCACCTTTTCGTGTCTCGCCAGGGCGATGTGTGGATCTGCATGGAGCTGTTGGACACGTCTCTGGACAAGTTTTACAAGATGGTTTTGGAGAAGGGGATGACCATCCCAGAGGACATCCTGGGGAAAATCACCGTCTCCGTGAGTGACCGTCATGGTGATGCTATTGGTCACCATGGTGACAGCAGTCTCCCATCTTAGCTCATCAGTGAAATGTGTCCAGGGCAAATTTACAGTACTTTTAACTGTACTTTTAACTACTATAACTATAGCTCTGTTGCTATTCCTGTGTATGACAGGGCGTTTACTGCAGGTAATTGCAGGTAAATGAAGTGAGGTTACTTTTTTTAAGAGCAAAAGCCTGTGTGGGAACGTGTGACTTGCAGACAGTTATCAGCTGTTACTGTACAGTTGAAGTAAAACATTGTTCAGCTGGATGTTCCCCTTACACTTTGCACCATCAGACGGTTACAGTAGTGTATGGCTTCCTATAGCCGGTGCTGCTGGTGTTAGGGGAACTGTCAACCCTTCTCTCCTGTCAACCGTTTTCTCACTCACTCCCTCTCCCTCTTTTCTCTCCCCATCCCCCCATTTTGTACCTCACTGTCCAGGTAGTAAAGGCTTTGGAGTACCTGCACAGCAATTTACAGGTGATCCACAGAGGTGAGCGGAGGTCTGGTTGTCGTAGTGACAGATTACATCATCATCGTTTACATGATCTGTTTACACCATTTTCTCCTTGTAGATTCGAGCAGTTATGGTGTAAGACATTTATACAGCTTTACCTCTGCAAATTCAGTCTGTCCTGATATAACTGGTGTACCTGGTGTAAGACCCATTAAGAACAATCCTCTTTGTAGAATTGGGCTGTCCTTGAATGGCAGGTGCGTGGTTTGAGGTATTTCTCCTCTCTCCCCATCAGACGTGAAGCCCTCAAATGTGCTGATCAACGCTCAGGGCCAGGTGAAAATATGCGACTTCGGCATCAGCGGCTACCTGGTGGACTCTGTGGCCAAGACCATGGATGCAGGCTGCAAGCCATATATGGCGGTGAGGGGGTGTGTGTGTGTGTGTGTGTGTGTGTGAGTGCTTGTGTGTGTGAGTGTGTGTGTGAGTGCTTGTGTGTGCTTGTGTATGCTTGTGTGTGTGTGTGTGTGTGTGTGTGCGCACTGTAAATGGGGCAGAGGGTGAGTTCTTAGATTAAAATGAAAAGCCTGATTTCCCTAAAGATGTTAAAAGTGTGGAAGAGGTCGGAGGTCAAGTGACCATGCACATTGCTGATTGGCTGGTTGGCCTGATTTGTGTTTCAGCCGGAGAGGATTAATCCAGAGCTCAACCAAAAGGGCTACAATGTCAAGTCTGACATCTGGAGTTTAGGAATCACTATGGTATGTATTTCAATAGAAGCTTTGTCATTAAATAAAGGTAATAAATAAACATGGCTGTGTCTCACGAATGTGTTTGTCACCATGCTGTCAGGCTTACCACTACTTTAATGACGCCTATTTGATAGGTTTCTGTAGAATCAAATTTTTGTGTTTCATCCGTGATTGTTTTGTTCACCTGCCATATTGCAATATGTGCTTGCTTTGTATGCTTGTGTTTGTGCGTGTATGTCTGTGTGTGCTTGCGTCCCTCTGTAATATCTAAATGCGCATCTGCATGTGCAACTTATTCTAAATTAGAGGAAGGTGAAGTAATCTCTTGGGGGTATTGCATTCAGGCTTGAATAAATTAATAAATCTCAGTGTTTCCCCTCTCTAAATTACTCTGTCCTATCTTTTTTGTCTTGTCTTGTCTTTCCCCCCTCTCCCTCTCTCTCCTCCCGCTTTCTCACTCTTTCCCCCCTCTCTCTCTCTCCCTCTCTCTCTCTATCTCTATGTCTCTCCCTCTCCCCCCCTCTCTTTCTCTCTGCCTTCTCTCTCCCCCCTCTCTCTCCCTCCATCTCCCTCTCTCTCCCCCCCCTCCCTCTTTCTCTCTCTCTCCCCCCTCTCTCTCCCCACCTCTCCCCCCCCCCAGATTGAGCTGGCGATCCTGCGTTTCCCCTATGACTCATGGGGCACACCCTTCCAGCAGCTGAAGCAGGTGGTGGAGGAGCCGTCCCCCCAGCTCCCGGCTGAACGCTTCTCCCCTGAATTTGTGGACTTCACTTCCCAGTGGTGCGCCCAGCTCCGCACACCTCTCTCCCCACTCCTTCCGTTCTCTCTCTCTCTCTCTCTCTCTCTCTCTCTCTCTCTCTCTCTCTCTCTCTCTTTCTCTCTGTCTGCTCCCCCTATCTCTCACTCATGTCCCTGTCATATAGAACCTCCATTACTCTCTCTCTCTCTCTTCTCATGCTCTGTCTGTCTCTCCTTCTCCACTGCCACAGTAATTACAGCATAGCTGGGGGGGGTTAATATTCCCCTCCAGGCCTCTCCATGCAGCGTTGGTGCTGCAATGCAAAAACTGAACCTCTGACTAGTTTAACATGCACCTCATTTCTCAGGTGGGGGTGGTTTAGCCTTAGGAGACCATTGGCAGTCTCACATTTACCTTTTTTTATTACTACAAAGTCCGACCAGAAGTCTCATTCTACAGCCACTCAGTTTCACCGACCGCTGAATTAACCCATTTCACAGCCCAGTGCAGGTCCACACTGTAGATTCAATCCTGCTTTTTTTGTGTGTCCCTCTGTCAGCCTAAAGAAGAATTCCAAAGAAAGACCGGCCTACACAGACCTCATGGTGAGAGATGACTCTTGGTTGGCTGTTGTGTTATGAACCTATTCAGTTGTGCTTTTAACCAGCTGGAGTAGTGTCTCACAACATTATGTTTGGTACCTTACCTGAGTATGCCGTACTTTTGTCTAATTGTGACTAAACTGCAAACTGCTTTAGAATTCACCCTGTCTGAGCTGCATTTCTTCCAACCAGCCAGTAGAGGGTAGACTTTCTCCAGTGATAAAAAAAAAATAATTCTCTAGCTGCTTTGTTTGTCTGTTTGTTTGTCTGTCTATTTGCCTATTTCATTTTGAATTGAAATGGAAAAAAAAACCCCGTTGGCATGTTTCATGGCTGTTTGTGTTTGTTGAAATCCCTGCTGCTGGGATGAATCTCTCGTCATCCTTGTCTTTTTTTTTTTTCTTGGCAGCTGCATCCTTTTTTCACGCTTCACGATGGTAGAGAGACGGACGTTGCCACCTTCGTCAAAGTTATTCTGGGTGACTGAGGCCGGTAAGGCGCACGTGGCACCTCCCCTGTGCCCCTGCGGAGGCGGAACTGCACCAGGAATGCATCAGTTCCGCCTGGGAAACCCACAGTAGTGCTAAGCAGAGGGGCGGGGCCTCCAAAGGTCCAGATGATTGACACCTGCTCGTTCAATGCCAAGGGGTTTGTAGTGTGGACGGCAGACTTTTCCCACTGATCTCCTGTCCTCTGGGGGAAGGGCAGGGGAGGAGGGGTTAGCTCAGGAGGGGACGAGCCTTCTTTTAGGACATTTTATTTAATAACTTAATATTATAATTATTATATGGTTATGGGCTTGAAACCTGAAATTTGCTAGCTCAATTTCCTGGTATGGCAACCATAATTTCTTCAGTAAGCTTACTCTTGTATATTGAAATATTATTAGCCATGGAAATCAACCAGGAGATTCGTATTTTCTCAGCTAGTTTAAGAAGTCCTGATGAGCTCTCCTCTCTTCCCGCTCCTCATCCTCGGCCGCCGCTACAGGCCGTCATTGAGTTGCATGCAGGGTTCGGTTTTTCGTTCGTATGTAAAACACTTCTTGAGATCCTCTGCATGGTTTTGAAACCAACCAAGATGTAACTGAAATTGTATGCATACGTGTGTTTGTGATTATAATGTACGTGCACGTGTGCGCGCGCGCGCGGTTTGGCGCGCACGCTCGTACGCGGGCCCGCGCTAGTCGCTCGTTGCTGTAGGCGGGTAGCCGAGTTAGCGCGGCGGCCATTTTGTGAGTTGAAATGCTGAGTCGTTGAAGCCACGCACGGGCTCGTTTTTTTTAGCGGTCCTTTTTTGGCGGCGCGGCAAGAGTGCGCCTGACGGCTGCTGAGAGAGGGCGGCGAAGGGTCAAAGGTCACTGTGGTCTGCCTCCACCACTGCTGCTGGACCCTGACACGCTGTCCTGGAAGGGTCAGAGGGCAAAGCGGTCCAAGGGGTGTGCCGTTGCTGTGCGCCGCTACTTGACGGTTGTGCAGCAGGAGGAGAGGAAAGGGAGCGAGACAAACCCCTGTGAACTATGACCTCCGGCCCTAATGACACGCAACACGCCCTATTCCCCAAAGGACACGCCCCCTCCATCAGGAGGAACAGGATCCGCAGCCCCCCCTCAACTGGACAGAATCGGAACCAGTCTAGCTGTAAACATTGTGAGCACATGTTTAAAACAGACAAACATATAGACACAGATGCACACACCCAATTTATCTTTTTTTTTTTTTTTTTTTACACACATACATATATTGGGGGAAAATACCTAAATCTACTGTTTCATCTACTCTGAGCCTTGTGATCTCTCTGTGTTCTGGACTGAAAATAACTATACAATAGTTATTAATATTATTATTATTATTATTATTATTAGCATTATTTGGACAAAATATGCAGTCTGCGGTTGCTCTCACTGCTGTTTTCTTTGTTTTGATTTTGAGCGTGAATCTGTACTGTATGTTGTTCTAAGGGTCAGGGTGATGAGTATCCATCTCAGAAATTACAGTCGCTGGTCTGTGTTATGAAAAACGGACGCCAAGGTTCTTCTGGAGAGACAGGGTCCAGAGAGGGACGGGCGATGTGTGTTTCCAAAAAAAAAAAAAAACAAGAAAAACAAAACGGAAAAGAATAACAGCGATCACTTGAGATATTCTTGTTGTGCTGTGAACTCGACTGTCTTGAACGCTGTGTCACGGATGGGGGCGTGGCCTCCCGTTCACCACTTGAGTGGCTTGAATAGCTGATTGGCTCTGCTCCTGACTTTGTGGGTCTGGGCCAGTGTGGCGTGTAAATGTCATGTAAGGTTGTGCTTTGGTTGTGTCTCAGGTTTCTGTACCCTGCTTTAAAATCCCCCCTCGACGTGTGGGGGCTCGGTTCTCTTCTGATAATGGGCGAGCCTGTCTTTGCCTGGGATGTGGTGCGGGGTTGAGTACGTAAACGGTCTTCAGCCGCCACCTCTTTTTTTTGCTGCACCGCCCTGCCATCTGTCCATCTCTGCCCCACGTCTGTCCTGGTGATTGCACGAGAACCACCATTCCCCCCCCCCCCCCCCCCCCCCCCAGAGGTAACCAGAGTAACAGAGAGCAGTGTTCTGGGCTTTCCTCTGCCCTCTGTGTAAAAATCTTTGAGAATCATCTGTGGTTTCTGTAGCGACATGGAGCACATGTTGTTGGAGCATTAGCAGTAGTGGGGTAAAGGGTTTGTGGCTGTTGTTTGGTAGTGACAGCTGACGGTGGTTCTTCTTTGAGGAGCTGCTACTCTCCTCTATTTCTGCCGGCCTCTCACACGGCTGCTCGTGGTCTGCCTCCCGGGCTGGTCTCCCACCTTGTGCTCGCCACCGTTTCCCCCCTGCCGCAATAAGAGAAGGCCTTGAACCGCAGGAGTGAAAATACAGGCCATGTCATGTGACCTGGCTGAAGAGAGCGGGAAAGCTAGGATTTACCATGGACAGGCGGTGGATCCTTCCGGGAGAGTCTGTCTTTTGATTGTGATTTGTTTGTAGCGCAGTCTTGCTGACTTTCTGGTACAAGAATTTGAGTGTCTTGCAACTTGCAACTTGCCCCCCCCCCCCCCCTTCTCCCCCTCCCCTTGTGCCTTGTGTATGGGTCCTCACCCTGTAGGTACCTCTGCCAGGGACCCGTTCTGATTCCTCTCTGGGTCTTGTGATCAGGAAGTGGCCCCAGGCACCGTCCTTAATTTGCAAATGTAATCGCATGTCACTTCCCTCAGTTCACTGAGGAGCCACATAGTGAACCCTCGACTGCTCAGGATGCCTCGCAATACAGGGTGAAGTCTTCTTAAAGCAGGGGTTCTCTAGCCTCCTCCTCAACCCCCTCCCCCCCATGTATGTAAATATCCGACTATAGAGGCTAACTTTAAGGAAACGTCCACTCAAAAATGGCAAATGGTATGTTTGCCATCTTCAGATGAAAGTACAAACATCCAGAGTACATATTAGGACCTGCTTTTTAAGGTGCTGCTCCTAAAATTTAGACAGATTTGTATTTTATTAGTCCTAATGATGTCCTGTGTCTATCAGCAATTTGGCATGTCTTTAAGATGCTACCAAGGTTATAACTAATGAAAATGAAAATTAGCCATGAAAACTTTCATCAAATAATGTAAAACCAATAAACAACTGTCCAATAAACTAAAATAAAACTAGAATCATTGCAATTAAAGCTAAATAAAACAAAATAAACATCAACATCAGTTTCTGATCAATTTAGGGTCATTTATTTCTTTAACAAAACATGACAAAAATAATGTGGGTTTTGTCCTGCTTGTCAGGCTTCTAGGTAGTCATGGCCACTAGATGGCAATATGCTACCTTTTTATTAGCATCTCTTTAACCATAGAACGTTTGAGTTTAGACGAAGCAGCGATCAAACATTAGGAGCTATCATGCTGAAATTTCGCACACTGAAGCCCAGTGATGAGAAAAAGGCAGCTCAGTCTGGGATGACTTTTAATACATTATCAACAATGTACTGTACCTTTCAATTTCAGTGCCTGTTCTTTACAGTAGTGGCAAAAGTTTTTTTTGGTTGGTACATAGTAACACTGCTTGATTGGTTAGAAGCTTTTAACCTTGGTGAGAAGATCTGTCTTACTTATTCATACCATTCATTAAAAAAAAGATTAATTAAAAGAATTTCAGTGTCTAATAAGTCCATTTGATGGTAATGTTTTCGCTATTTGTCAGTTTAAATGCTCAGTCCTAACTGAAACATACATTCTTCCCCTGAAACTAACGCTAAAATGAAACAAAATTATGTAACAACTTCATGGGCACTTCGCCAGCAAAATGAGAACTAACAGAGACTTAAAACTAAACTGAATTGAAAACTAAATTTAAAAAATAGTAGAAATGAAATGGAAAAGAAAAAACAAATATCTTTAGTTTCTACCTTTTTAAACATTCTACCTTTTCCCTTGAATAACAGTGTACACTATGATTTTGGTGTTTCCCCCCCCCCACTCATTGGAACATCTCTCTCTGTTTCGTGGAATTTTTTTTTGGAGTGGAATCACTGTCAAATAAGAAAGCCGGTTTTGCAAAGTGTTACGCAATTGTTAAAAAACATTCAAATTAAAGCTTGTGAAAAGGCATCAAGCAACTCTTGGTATGCATTATTGACCCATTAAAGTAGCAACATTTGCATTTAACAAAACGGGCTTCATTTTTCATGTAGCATCCTTGCACAAAAAGACTTATTAAGGATGTTTTAACCGGATAATGTTAATTTTATCTGAAAGTCTAAATGCTCTGATCAATGATATGTAGAAAGATTTTTTTTTAATATATCAAAAGAGATGTTTTCCTCTAATATTCCCTTCTACCTGGGGCCACTGTTTTACAGGAGGAATGCTAATTTTGAGTCGTCCATTAGGTTGGAAAATAAGGCCCTTAGGGGCCACCATGTGTTGAGAGATCTCATGCTTGTTTTCAGTGCACCACACTCATACCAAAGTCTGTTTCAGACCCTTTTTTGGTTGTTTGCTTGTATTTCAAATTCTGAGAGAACCTTCTGGGGGAAAAAAAATGTTCAAATACAGAATGCGAAATATTACGGAATATATTTTTAATATGTGTCTTAATATGCAACACGTATTAGAAAATATACAAACAGTTGCCACGTTCCAATGCTTTCATGTTCATACTGTTTATTGCAGAGTATTTTGTGAACTTATAAATGTATTGTGAAATGTGTTTTATTTTGAATATTATATTTTACCATATATTCACCTATATTGCTCTTTCATAATGCAAGAGTGCCTCATTTAAACTATCCAGGTGTATGAATACAAAAACAAAACAAAAACAAACAAATATTGTTGTTATTCTTTTTTGTTTTTGTTTTGCTAACTGGCAAAATTAATGCTGCTTGCTTTTGCTGCTTTTATCCAAGGGCACTGGCACTGCACTGTGGTGCAGTAAAATTAAACTTTGTACTGTATGTTGTAGCTTCAGCGTTGCAAAAATTATTTTGACTTTCCTTTATTTAACGAACGTAGGCCTCTGTTCAATCTAACTGCAGAAGTCTTTGTCCTTAACCTGCACGAAAGTTAATCTTCTTCAACTCCCATACATCTCATTTCACTGATACAGAACACGGCTGAATGCTTGATACTCTGTTTGGGCCAGAAGCAGTGCTGTCCCTCAGAGTGATGGACCGATCTTACTGCGCATAGATTGAACTGCTGCCTTCGGGTTTTTTTTTTTTTTTTTGGGGTTCATTTGTTGATGAAGAAGGCCTGCGATGCCTTAGATTTGTTTGTATGATTATTTTGTGTACACTACAGATTATTTTAATGGATTTGATGTTTGTTTGTGGTGTATTTGTGAGCTTGAACGTGCATGAGATTGTTGCAGCCTGTTCATTTGTAATGTATCTAAGCACTAAAAAGAATCCTGCCAGAAATGGTTGTTAAACCAGAGAAACTCATAATCTAAAGATATTTATTCAGTGTCTTGTCTTTCCCTTCGTAAAAAAAAAAAAAAAAAAAAAAAAAAAAAAAAACCTTGGTAAAGACTAAAACCATCCCTGAAGCAAAACAAAAAATGGTAAACCCAGTGACCCGTTCAGTGTTGTAGGTATATCAGACATGTCAAACAGCATTCACAGTACTAGCACCTGATTTTCCTTCATTTATTTTTTCTGTTTTTTTTTTTTTTTTTGTTTTTGTTTTTTGTTTTTTGTTTTACTGTCACATATTATTAGGCTGCTAAAATGCTGGAATGTAGTATTTCCTATCTTCTAACAGGGCTAATATTGGTTTTGATGTTTTATTCTGGGTGAGTCTGTAGCTTGTTGAAAGGAACCACCTTTGTCCAATCGCTAACGGTGGCCAACGTGGTGCATGACGGCTAACTCCCCAGTATACCCCCTGCTGTCATGTCTTCTGCTACCTGGACCTTTTTAGTCCCCCTGCGTAGCTGTGGGCGGGGGAGGGGTGGTGCTGGGGCGGGGGCAGGAATGGGGGCTGGGGAAAGGAAGACTTCCTGTAAATTTGAGAAATGGATATGTCAAAATATGTGCATCCAAAGCAACCCAGTCTACTGACAGTGATGTTTATTTGATTGTCAAAAATTTTGTTTGGGTTGATTTGGAGGTTAGGCCTAGGGTCGTGGTTAGAGTAAGAATTAGCTTTATGGCAGAAATCCAAGTTAGGATTAAAGTTCTGGTTTAGATTAGGGTTATGGTTTGAGTTAAAGGGTGAGGTTGAGGTTGGGTTTAACATTGAGACTGTGGTTTAGTTTAGGTTTATGGCTTAGGTTTCGAGTATTTCTTCCAAGACCAAGATTGTTTTACATTACATTACAAAGCCTTTTACAAGGCTCACTTGCGCACGCACACAGGGGAACGACTGCTCATTGTGTCGGCAACAGTTTCCGATCTTTGATTGTTGGGAAGGTGCGTGAACTACACTGGGCATCCTGGAATGAACTGGAGTTGACTGGACCGGTCTCCACAGTAAAGAGGAAGAGCTCTCTGTGATTCACTCAGTCCCTTCACATTTAGACGTTTAAAAGCGGGTCTGGGATGATTCATCAAACGAGAAAATAATGTGGGGATTTTTATTTTATTTCTTTTGTCTGGCCGGAACTGGTGATGGATGACCTGGATGTGATGACACACGTACACAAAAAAAAAAAATATATTTTCTCTCAGGTCATCCGGTAGATTTTCATGCATTGCGCTGTTTTGTAAAGCATATTTGACTTTAAAATCGTGCAGGATGAGGAGTGCTTTTTTCAGATCACTGTAACACATGTTGCTGGTTGGCCTCCACCCAAAGTATGTTCATTTAAAAAAAATTTGGCACTTAAAATTCTTGGCAGTTGTTGTGAGATCAGGTGTGATATGGTGATGTGTAGTTTTCTTTTTTCTCATCCACCGACTCACTCGCTTCCCACCATTGTTTGCAAACCCTTGAAGTTCCCTGCTTCAGGAAGGATTTTCTACCTGTACCACCGTATGCCTGTAAACACAGTTGCTGCCATTTTGTTTTCTGATTGGTGGAAACTAAATTTTGCTGATTGTGTTCATGAGGCGTTGATTTTACTTCATGAATTGCTCTTCACGTCGAAAGGAATGCTCAGTGAAACGGGCGCTAATGGCTAGGCACTGGACAGCAAGGCCACAGCGCTGTGTGGGATGCAATTAATGTTAAAGCAGGAATCTTTGAGCAAATTCTGTGTTGATTCCCCTCATATCACTATAAATTAAGACTGCAGACAAGTGAACTGTTTTGGAGGGTTGGGGTAGGGTTGGCGGTGGTTCATAGCAAGGTAGTTGCTATGGATACTAAAAGTGAGAAGCAGAGGGGCAAGGTCAGGGTTGGGTGGGCAGGGTCATTTCTTGATTGTGTGTGATTGTGAGGATGATGTAAACAATACAAAAGGTATTTTTACACAGTAATGCATTTTGTCTTTTCACATTTTATTGAGTGGATGTGGTGGGGGCTTGGGGGGGTCATACTGCACCATGCAGAAAGAGAAATGATGATGACATTATTCCTTTGCCAGGCAGACTCCATTATCAAGGGTTTTCTGCATTACCAATTTATGCTTCGGAACATTTACGAGGTTTTTACCTTTTATTTAAAAGCTATGTTCCCAAAGTGCTACACTGTAACAAAATGTATTTGAAGAGAGTTGTCCAGTAGTGCTCGTGGCAAAGCTAATTTGTTCAGTGGCATGTTATTAAAAGACTAATGTATCCAGGCATCGTTGCCAAATTGGAGCTAAGCATTTGTATTAATGGCTCATTTACTTCCAGTAAATGGAATGCATCGCAGTTTGTCTTAACTCTGTATTGTGAAGTACGGTGCAGTGTCACAACGGTGCAGTGTCTTCCTGTCACAAAGGCCCAGAATCCTATGTTGTTGCGGTGCTGCAGGCAGCATTCACTATCACATCACAGGTGCTGGAGCCCCATTGAATCATGGGGAAAAGGAAATTATGACCTCTTCAGGGATGAATCAGAAAAAAATAACTGATGTGCCCAGAAATATAGAGAAAGGGCATTTGAAACTAGCAAAAGAAAAGTTCTGAACTAGCCCCGTGATGCTCTTGTAATTCTCTTATTACAAACATCCAATCATAGTCCCCTGTTTTATTTTCCATGACGACTGCTACTTGCGTTAAGCAGTGGATGGTACTAACCTTTGCATAACAAAAAAAGGGCATTGTTTGATGTCATTGAGTGTTTGTAGAAAGGGGGGAAATCTTGGAGGGAATGCAGCCTTTTCTCCCTTTTATCTTTTTCTTGAATGCATTCAGTGCAAGTGTAGCACCAAACAAAGGCTCTCCATATGGGACAGTGCTGCTGTCGCAAAGCCCTGTTCGTCCCTGCTAGAATTGGACAAATCAATCGCCCGGCTGCCTTTGTCCCTTGGCTCTGCACACTCTTTTTTTTTTTGGGGGGGGGGGGGGGGGGTAAAAATGGAAACGCACAGAGGAGTGGTATAAAGGAAGAGGAGGAGAAAGGATGGCAACAGGTAAACGGTGATTGCAGCCCCGAAATAAAGGCCCGTTCGGGTTTTCTTTGCCACGGGCCCAATTCGGACCAGACACTCATGCAGAAGGGGGAAACGGCCGGGCTTTGTAATTTGGGAGGTGGCGGCGAGAGAGAGAGTGCACGCATGTTTGGGCTCGTATGGTGCGCGTATGTGACTCACTCATGTGCCAGTGGGAAGCACGGCGATGCGAACAGAAAACAGGATGTCAGACCGAACATGCTTCCTGCAGGAGCCCTGTGAGTGTGCGTGGCTTTCCTTCCGCGTGTGCGCGTGTGTGCGTGTGCGTGTGCGTGCGTGTGCGTGTGCGTGTGTGTGTGTGTGTGTGTGTGTGTGTGTGTGTGTGCGTGTGTGTGCGTGTGTGTGTGCGTGTGCGCATGTGTGCGGGTGTCTGGCTAACAACATTCCCAGAATATAGGCATATATTTAAACTTACTGAATTGCTAATGCAAAGTAACTGTACTGAGCAAAGATCCAGAATTCAAATTCTGGCTGCATATACGGATTATATTCAAAACAAGCCCTAAGGAGAAAAACATAAAAGCAAAAAATTGCATAACCTGAACTAGAAGGAGTGATGCTTCAATGATTCTACTTAAACAGCACTGTTGAATGGTTGCTGAATAATGCAGCTGTGAAGACACTCAGATGCTGATACTCAGGAACTGAGCACTCCAGTTGCACGTACACACCAAAATAACATCCTTTTTACCCGTACGATGCGCTTCACATAGCATCTTACTCACAGGTAGAGTTCTTCCTGTGTGCGTGGAAATGACCACACTTCTTGTGAATCTGCCCATTTTCGTCCTGTGGCAAATGCCTTGATACAGGAGCCCTAGAAAGCTTCACTTCATGAAATCTGATCTAGCTTGCTGTCTTTGGATGTGTAAGATACCAGCCCATGTGTAGATTGTCACCGCACTGGAAATCAGTGCTTTAACAGCAAATAAACACATTTTTTTGTATTGTTTGTGGTATAAATAATAATCTTAGTTCATCATGAGTTATTAGCAGCAGCTGTTGCGTGTGATTCAGGTCTTCTATCCACAGAATGGATCAGGACGGATGGAGCTGGACCCAGGTACGAGGCTGAGGATGCTGGTGGATGATTCAGACGTGGTGAGCTTCTGGTACCTCCGCTGTTCATGTTGGGTGGGAAAATGCAATCGAGGAAAGAAACCTGTGTTTTTCTGTGCGAGTATGCCCACAAACACACACACATATACGCGCACACACACACACACGCTCACACACACAGAAACACGCTCACACACGCTCTCACACACACACACATGCTCACAAACACACACACTCACACACACACACACGCTCTCACGCACTCACACACACACACACACACGCTCTCATCACAGATGTGGCGAACATCAGACACGCAGCACTGTCAGTGTAGCCTATTGAAATTCACTCAGTCTGAGTGCCATGCTGAGGTCAATAGGTGTCAGTCCATGTCTGCTGTGTCTGGGACCTGGGGGGTTGGGGTGGGGTGGGGGGGGGGGGGGGGGGTGGTGTGTCTCCACCCGGTGCCTGACTCCCTGGTGTACTGTGGTGCTCCGGTGATTCGCACCTTTCACAAACATTAACAATGACACGCCTCCGCTCTCCTCTGGATCTGGATCCACCTCGTTCACTCTCTCTCTTCACAGATCAGCCTACGGCCAGCGATTTCCTCGAAACTTTCTTGTACATTTGGAAACCCGATCTTGGTATCTGAGATATCTGACTGAAATAGCAGAGAGTGCATCCGTGCGTGTTTGTGCATGCCAGTGTGAATGAGAGAGAGAGAGCAACGGAGCAAGTGTACACATGTGGGTGTGTGGGATGCAATCTGTAGGTACCTACCCTAGAACAGACCATCTTGTTCTAGGGTATAGCAGCAATGCTTCACCTAGGAACTAATCACTCAAAAAAAAAAAAAAAATCCTTCTTGTTTGCAACTTTCCTTTGCCATAAACAGTTTCATAAAAAAACACTGGCCATCACCTGTCCCCTGTCAGAAAATCCTTGGACATCTTTGCAGGTAGTGGCTGGTATTGCCAGCTTGCTCGAGCGTATGTGTTTTTGCAAAAAGGTCTACGTGATGAGGCCCCTGAGCAAGCGTGCCAGGTTCTCTGCAGGCTTCACTGCAGACCTACAGGCTTAACCCTGACAGTTTCCTTTGAGGGATTCTGTAGTTGCTCACCCCTACCCCCTCCCTCCCTCCCTCCCTCCACCCCGCCCCCATCCCACCCATGCCAACACATTCCTGCCAGTGCCAAAGAGGGCAGAGAGTGATGTGGATAATCACTAATTTGGGATAACGAAGAACCGGGTGGTCTGAACTCCAGCAGGGTCCTGATCCCCGCCCCCCGTCCTGATGTCCTGCAGGATTAATTAAGGACATGTGACCACTCATCAACTGATCGGGCGGATCCCCCCCCCGCTCTCTCGCCGTGCCGGACGCAGGTTATGCAATCAGAAGAGGTGTCGTTTTGCAGCGCGCGCTTAGAATTCTGCGAAAACCTAGCCGGGGGGTGGGATGGGTTGGGGGGGGGGGTCGGGGGTGGGGGTGTGGGTGTGGGTAGGGGGGTCGTTCCTGTCTGTGTCGGACGGGCTGACTCAGGGGGTGGGGTAGGGGTGGGGTAGGGGTGGGAGTGGGGGTGTGAGTGTGGGTAGGGGGGTCGTTCCTGTCTGTGTCAGACGGGCTGACTCGGGGGGTGCCAGCACTGTAAACGGGACCCGGCTCGGCGGTCCTCACTGTCTGACCCGTCACAGGGCGAAGGGCTTCCCTCGTCCTTCAGCTGTGTGTTCCTGTGGGTTATGAGCAGCTGGGTTTATTTCCATTTTTCTTCTATGAAAAAGGCCTTTTTTTAAATGAGAAGGCAAGCTTTACGTACTAGCTAGTTGCATAGTTCTGTTGTGTACAAGGCAACACATTGGAGGTTCATCAGTAGCTACGCCCCAAATTAGTCTCTTCCTCTAGGATATTGAGATGGATGGATAGCAACACTCACAGAACACTACATCCAATGAGGAGGCTATTCTTTGAAGGGGAGTGTTGATACAACAGTGAGTTAGGATCAGTGCTTTATAGAAAGAATTTTCAAAAGACTTTCAAGCCATTATGGTCTATTACGAACATAAATACTGATATCCCATGAGAACGATCAGAAACTGAGCCAGTATTAATCTCTTTAGTCATGGTGATTGGCAGAACAGTTGTGTGTGTGTGTGTGTGTGTGTGTGTGTGTGCACGTAGGATCGAGATTCACTGCGCTCAATGTAGGTCAGTCACTTTTGGACATGGGACAGCAGCGCAGCAGTTGATCCAGTAACAGAGCAGAAATGGGAGGTTTGAAATGACATTTGACCTTTTATTTTTACAGCGCTGCCATCTGCAGGAGGGAAGAGATACCCAACAACCTGACAGCACAGCTGAGTTCGGGGTCAGAGAGAGGTGGGTGACAGAAGGCCAGGTTGGTCGGGATCTTCTAGACTAACCTTTCGGCCACGTCCTAGAAATGATATTAAATGACGGCCATTTGGCAGCCAGAGTGATGAACAGCATTTGGAGAACATCAGTGCAACTCTCAGGAATACAAGGATGTGATGTCACCACAAATGAGTCCCATCATTATTAATAAGATCAACCTAACAACTGGCAATTTGTATCGTGCCAATATTTAAAAAGAAAAATCCAAGGAGACCTGGAATACTGAGGCCTTGTTTTTTAATGCCATAAATATTCTGATTACCCTTTGCCATATGAAGAAGTAAGAAATGTATCTAAAGAAATTAAGACTGGAAAAATGGAGGCTCTAGAAACTCCATAGTTTAAGTAAAAAGGTGAAATTTGGGTGTCTAATAGACCTAGTTTATGGTTAATCTGGAGAAGGTACCCAGCACAATTCCTGCTCTGTATTCAGTCGGCTGAACAGCACCTCACAGCGAGTGTGGTTCCTCTCCAGGGGTGAGGTCGATATGGTTTGGCGAAGCATCCGAGTAGTGGATCCGCCCACGGGGAACATGACGGCCGCTCGGTGGGGGCGCGGTGGGGGGGGGGGGACGGGGGGGGGGGGGGTGGAGGTCGTTGCGGGGCGGGGCGGGGGGGGGGGGGGATTTGATTTGGTTAGTTTTTGTGCCAGATTTGATCGGCACGTGTGTGCTCACGTGAGCCAGCCGAGGACTGGCCCTGTAAAAGGAAGGCTGCCATGCGCTTACATCATGGCCTCCCTGTGTCCAGTGTCACCCTCTTGTGCTGCTTCCCCCTGCTCAGATTGTGTACAATCCTTAGCCTGTACAATGGGCAGCTGCTGTGGACCCATGCACCCATACACACAGCCACACTCACACATACGCAAGCACATGCACACAAGCACGCAAACACACGCAAACACACATGCACACACACACACACACACACACACACGTACACACACACACACAATAAACTCATTCAAAAGAGGAAATAAAATGGATGCCAAAATTAGACTGTCTTCCTCCCCTGTACCCAGTGACAGGTTACACTGAGCAGTGCCAAGGTGGGTAGGTGATGAGGGCTAATATTTGATCCGTTTGCAACACTTCTAAGATGGAGGGAGAGGCGAGGCAGAGAAAGAGAGAGCTAGGGAGAGAGAAAGAAGAAAGGGGGTTAAAAAATGGAAATCACAGTGAGGGAAAAGGAAAGGGAGGCATTGCAAAATTAGAGAGGGATAAAAGGAGACAAAAATATGCAGAAGTAAGAGAAGGGAATCAGAAATAATGGAGGGAGAAAGAAAGTTGGGTATAATGCCGCACGCAGATATAGGCGATAAAGACATGTTGGGCACAATGGACCTGGTCCATAGAATCGCTAACATCCAGGCCCCCTCCACAGCTGAGGCGCACCCCTTTCTTCTAACCGTGCACCAATCACAGCTTGCCAGGCGCTGTGTCAATCACGTCCATGCTGTGTGCGCCCTGGGCGCCCAGGTGAGTGATGGGCAGGGTTCCGCCCCAGGGTACCTTTCCTGAAAGTCTCCCGGTGGAGGAACTTGAATCTGCCTGGCAACCCATAAGTCATGTGCCAATGTCGCTGGTCTCCAATGGTAAAAGCAGCTGTGCATCGGAGTCAGAAATATCTCCTTGGTCCCATTAAAGAGAGTTCAATGTGGCCGCTCGTCCGGAGATTAACGAGCGACAGAGAATGAAAGGTTAGCTGTAATGTGACACATCTATGTTCCATAAGTGCGCTGCATGTGTTGTTTACCAACTGGTTTGGACCGGATGTTTAAATGCGGGACTGAGGCAAAAGCGCTACTGTACGTCTACCTGAGGGAGGAGGAAAGAGGCTGGTGTTAATGAGCCAACCGCCGCCGTCCCTGTGAGCGCAAGCTCAGCTGCCTTCCTCGGGTCTACGTTTCGCTTTTCCGTGGCGTCAGCCGTCGTTAAAAAAAGCGCTAACGGCGCAGCGAAGAGGTGAGCCAGAGGTGGCTCGATGTGATTTAGGCCGTTTCCGATTGACGAGACGGCGTTTCCGATCCGCGAAGTTAAAAATAAAAAATAAAATAGGAGCGTTTCTGGGCATTGTCACAAGAGTTTTCATTTGTGGCTGAGCCATGACACTTCAGGAATGTGTAACCGGGCTACAGGACTTTGTCAAATGCTAAAAAGGAGTGAAGTGGGATCTGAGCAGGAGAACGTTAGCGCCTGTGTCTTTAGGGGCCTGATGCCTGCAGTCAGTTCTGGCTTCCTCATCCTCTCTGTACGAATTGCACCATGGGAAATTTACAGGATCTGACATTAACCATTTTGGTTAGTTACACCATTTCTGGGACCAGTGGCATCAGCATCCTCTCAGAATACATAAAACCAAATTAAAGTTTAAAAGTTCAAAAAAGTCGTGTTTGTCAACAGTCAACGGCACAGCCTTGATGCAACTATGTCAGAGTCATTAACCTTTAAAGAGTTATGTTCTTATCTTGAACAAAGAGCCTTCATCGGCCTTTCATAGCAACTCATGCTTTGGCAAATTGACACACTTCTCCTCTAAGTAGAATTCTGTTTCTGTGGTTACCGCTCCAACGAGTTGTATTTTTCCCCAATTGGTTCCGGTCTCCTGCTGCCAGCTGAGAAGTGGGGGGGAGGCATCCCAGGCTGCCGTCTTTTCCTAAAGGTGGGCTTGGGGGGGGGGGGGGGGGGGGGGGGTTGCTTAAATTTAGCATACAGCTGTCCTAGCTGGAAACATTTGGGGCCCCCGGTGGTGAGCTGAAGCTATGAGAAATGCACTTGGGGTTCCAAGTTGCAAAGTGTCAGGGGGAAGATGGTGTGTCCCTGAAAGGAAAAATAAGGTTATCTTTGCACCTCTCTCTGTCTCTCTCTCTCTCTCTCTCTCTCTCTCTTTCATCACCCAGTCCATTTCTCACACACACTATCGTCCTCTCACTATCCCTCATTCTGTCGCTCACTGCAGTGTATTTTTACAGTATTTGTAAGGGCAGAGGCGTTCTGGCCTCTCCGGTGCTTCTCTTGGGGTACACTAAGCTGGATGGGAGAAGAGAGGTGTGCCTTGCCTACACAAGGGTCACATGTTCCTCCCGGTAGTGGGAGGGGTGGTGCCCATGAGGGTTGTTGTTGATGTCAGTTTATAAACGGGGCATGATGCCCCCGTGATGGCATGGCCCAGTTGTTTGGTTCATCCTCACACCCTTCCCTCCACCCCCTTACGCACTGCATACACACCCTCACTGATGGCATCATTTCCACAGCCTACGTCAGGAGCCTACTCACTGCCTCTCAGGCCTCTGTGAATGGACAGTGCTGAGTGAGTACCAACCGCAGTGCAACACCATTTTATGCCATGCGTCAGTTATTAAATGCATGGCTAACAATCAATACTTTTATCCAGAGGACAGGAGAGCTATGTTTGCAGGGCAGCTGGGTTAGAATAATCACCTGTTAGTCTTAACGCACTACCATCATCATTTCCTAAATTTCCTTCCATGGTTTCTTGGAGCAACCCGAACCCTAACCCTAACCCTAACCCTAACCCGAACCCGAACCCGTTTAATCAGGGCTTGTAGCTGCACCAAAATGTGTCTTTTTCTTTACTGTGATGTAATGCCAGTGCTATTATTAATGCCGTTTCAGTGTCAACAGGGCTGATCGCAGGAAGCTTATGTTCCACCTATGAACGAGAATCACTTACTTCCACCAAAGGACCACTCTAAGCAGGCAGCAGGCAG
The DNA here is from genome assembly GCA_025169545.1 of Anguilla japonica. Taxonomy (NCBI): domain Eukaryota; kingdom Metazoa; phylum Chordata; class Actinopteri; order Anguilliformes; family Anguillidae; genus Anguilla; species Anguilla japonica. The sequence goes on along the minus strand of CM045899.1, from coordinate 24,970,448 downwards.
TCTTCCTCCCATAAAGCTACTTTATGTTACCCATAAAGAGCAGCAGGCCTGAACGCTGTTCCAATGCCTCCTAATTGAGATGATTAGGCTGCAATTTGCTCCCATGAGCAAATACTTAAAGCGGCTGTCGTGGCCGCTGTTTGGCTTAATGCGTGGCAAAGACGCTGGGAAGAGCAACTGGAGTTTAAAAGATAGAAACCCAAGTGCAATTTAACCACCGTGTCCCTGTCCATGTATAAAGACTCCCTTTTTAAATAACCATTTTACAGAGGGTGCACTTGACTAAAAAAACCCGCAGAATGCGAGAGTGTGAGAGGGTAAATGCATGCCCTCTGTGTGTTAATGTACGTGTGTGTGTGTTTTGTGTGTGTGTGTTTTGCGTGTGTGGGTGTGTGTGTGTGTGTGTGTTTTCATGAATATCAGTTTAGATGAGTATGTATGTGCATATGTGTGGGTGCCTCTGATCTGTACATAAGTATTTGTGTGTTGCGTGCGTGCATGTTCAGTCATGGGTGTGTCTGCATGCATGTGTGCATATTTGAGTGGGAGGTGTTGTAGACATTAGTTGAAAGTAAATTTCTCACTGACATCGTTTCTGAGACTTAAAAATAAAAAAACTCACACAGGGAGTCGATGTGTGGAACAGCTTGCTGGGTCATGTGATGTAGACGGAGACCAGGCCTGACACAGAGCTGAGTGGTCTCCAGGTGGCAGACAAAATAAAGCACTTAGATGGACTGAATGGCCCAATTTCCTCATACATTCTTATGTTGTCTTCATCATCCCATGCTGGGAATTAGCCAGAGAGGTGAATCCCCATTTCTAATGGGAATGAGGAAGGAGAGGAGAGGTGTAATGGTTTCACTGTGGGGGCGTGTGTCTCCAGCCAGGTGTACGGTGTCACTCCTGCCACCGGAAAAATCGAGCCGAGGCAGGTTTCTCTTTACAAAACGCATCACTTCCTCCTGCTTCTCTGGCATCGTAGCAGGAAGCATTGTGGGTCAGCGAGCCGGGGCGACAGGGAGACTCGCCAGTGGCCTGGGTTTGGGTTTGGAGCAGGGGTACCCGAAACCTGCTCGCCTCAAGGCCCACAGTTTTTACATTTTTGTGACTAAGGGACCCCCACTGCAACACTCAACCTTTGACACCTGCACCTCACATCCAGTACAAGGCCTTCAGAAAGCTGCACAGTAGTTTATAGTGTGTGTATATTTATGTATATGTATACTGTATGTATGTGTATATGTATATGTGTACAGTATGTGTATACACACAATCTAATATACTGTAGACACTATATATACAGAGTTTGTATATACACACGCCATCTTACTCCTGCAGGCATGCCTATCTGATTGACAACAGTAAATCAGAAGTGGCTTGGACTTCTGGGTGAAAGGGATAAGTCCCTGTGGCGTGAGTCTCTGATCTCCACTTTAACCCAGGAATATGTATACACTTTTTTTCTTTTACTGATTACTGATTGAATAATTCCCCCACTTCCAAGAAAGGAGATGAGGCTGCATTGCCCTATCATACGGTAGTAATCCACCTGCCCCCCCCCCCTTCCCAATCCCAAACTGAGACAATCTGTTATTGTGATGATTTGAGTCAGGTGGTGTCACAAAGCTCCATGTAATTGAGTCAGAGAGGGATTACTCCAATGGGAATTGGTTGGCGTCAGTAACCAGGTGCGGGGACGTGATTTAATACGGTACCTTGTGGGTCGTCATAGTTACGTAACATGGCTGCTCGGGGCCTTTGGCTGTGCCAAGTGTTGGACCCGAAGGTTGTTTTGTCTTGCGCTGTAGTGCCCATTGGTAAGTAGCTGGCTGTGCCATTGCTGTCCTGTTGAGTGAAGGGCCTTGTTTCAGCCCCACCACTTCAAATACAGCTGTGCTGCTGGGTTTCTCCAAATGGAAACTGTACTACTGAGACAGTGAACACCTGGAACATACAACGTAGCATTCTTATTTCCACTTCAATATCATACAAAATTACAGATCATTTTTGTTACAAAGGTTGGGCGAATTACAATATAATCAGATACTGAATTTGAGTGGCATGCCAACCATCAGGTCATGATTGGTGGGGCATGCACCATACCTATATAGCCCAGAGAGCAACGCTTCAAAACTGGTTTGATCTGCTGAGATTTTAAGATGATAATTGCATGACCATCCATGAAAGATTTCATCCCATTCTAATCTTGGCATTTAGTAAAGTAATAAAAACTGTTGTTAAAGAAAGCACGATATGACACACTTTAAAAAAAAATGTAACCTAGGCTGATAAATTAATCTGGATTACATTTACAAGTGTTGCAACCCAAACCCTTACTGTATAGTGAGGTGCATGAATTCAGAAGTGCATAAGGTAACGTGCTGCTTTATTTGATGAGTTGGCCTGCGCTGTAGTTTCATCCCTCAACGTCCACAACATGCTTACAGCCTCCTAACTACAGCTGTACACTTGCCTTGTATGTCCTGTGAAGTGCCCATAGGGTGTTATTTTAAAGACAAGAGCAGTGGACATGGAAAGGCATTCATTACACGAGGCCCAATGTAACAGGAACCCCCCCCCCCCCCCCCACGCCCCTTATCTTCTCAAACATCCTGGGACAGTGTGGTGCTGCAGAGTGGTCCTCTCCTGTTACCTGCTCCTCAGATTGGTTATGGAAAAACCTTTCCTCTCTGTTTACAAGCGCTCTGACCGCATCAGAGCCGGGGCCTCCTTTCCTCGCACCTCCTGTCTGGTGTCATCGAAGACGACGCCTTTTTGCGCATCACGTTGATTCCCTGCGCTGTTCACAGGTCACGTGCCCAGGGGCCGGTGGCCTATATGAGAAACGATGCGAATGCGAGTCATTTGCACAAGACTGCTCAGCAAGGCTTCGTTAAAAATGCATGTTTTTTTTTTTTTTTTTGCAGCGTATGTATTTTAACCCCAAAATTAAAATCCAGTCCTATCCAATCAGATCCTTTGAAACCATTTACGTAGCACAGAGACTATAGGAATGAAATGGGAAGAAAAAGTACATCTAAGCTATTTGAGTGCTTTGATCAAAACATGCACCTACCGCAATGTACCCTGTTATTCATCCCTGAAAGATCGTATGTCACATGAGAGGGCACGGTTGCTGTTGCAGATGACTGTAAATCTGATGCATTTAGCGCGGGTAGATCACAACTATTCTTTAAAACAGCAGAGGCACTATTTAGTACTGATATCCTGCCAACTGAAACCCTCCTTCCTTGAGTTACACAGTACTTGATTTATGCAGCAACACAAAGCTTGTCATCTCTGCACCAAAAATAAGTGTCTCAACAAGATGCACCATTCAGGAGGCTCAGAGAGAGAGAGGGAGAGAGATGATGGATGGATGGATAGAAGAATAAGGGAATCTTTCCATATCATGATTGCATTCGCAACCAATGTCTCACTTTGGTCTTGCAATGTGTCTTTCAGTTTATTTATTTATTATTTAAAGAGTGACTGGACTCCATGTTTCCTCACTGTTTCCCCTGAGATGAATGTTAGGTAGTTTCTTTTTCGAGGAACAGATGAGGAGTGAAATTGCAAAGATGACGCATTTCACTAATCCTCTTGTTGAGAGAAGGGAGAAAGAAGGAGCAAAAAGGAGGGGAAGAGGAGAGCAGAACAGAGAGAAGAGATGCGTGAGAAAGAATGAAGAGGAGCGAGAAGGAGAGGTGATTAGAAAAGAAGTGAGGGGGAGCAGGAGAGGAGAGGAAAGAGGGAGGGGACAGTGGATGAGAGGAGAGTGTACTCAATTTTTATAGCGACTTGATACATTTTTACTAGTGGCAACGTGAGATTGCACATAACCATCTGTTACTGAATTGCTGTTAACACTGATAAAGCAATAGGAGTATGATTAGTTCCCTTAGCTGGGGCTATTGGTCTTTAGCTTAAAATCAATCTTCTCTTAATCAAACTGCAAAAAAATTTAAAAAATAAAATACAAGGTAATATGAACCATCTGCCAGAGTGCATATCATGGTGGCCTTGGTGATTAGAGGACCATGTCTCTTCTCCCTCAGCAGGATTGCCTTCCATGTCCTCGTTCGATTGGATCTGCTAATCCCTGTTACCCTCAAATGAAATTAAATCGAAGCCTGGAATATGATCCACTTTCTCATGCTCTGGTGCCTTTGTGAAGGATCTCTCTCCCTGTTTCTCATGACACACACACACACACACACACACACATACTGTACACGCACACACTAGCATGCATGCTCGGATACACGTACACATACATACAGACGCCCACGTGCATGTCCGCAGGCCCACATCCTTACATAGTCAAGCACCCACACATATACATGTACACCCACACACATGCGCGCAAACACATGCGCGCGCACACACGCACACACACACACACGCACACGTACGCAAACACATGCGTGCACAAGCACACACACACACGCACACACACACATACGCAAACACACTCGCGCACACACACAAACATGCACGCATTCACACACACACGCACACACACACACACGCACACGTACGCAAACACATGCGTGCACAAGCACACACACACACACACATACGCAAACACACTTGCGCACACACACACAAACATGCACGCATTCACACACGCACGCACGCATACACACACACACACACACGCGCAAACACACTCGCGCACACACACAAACATGCACGCATTCACACACGCACATGCACTTGCAGTGCTTTTAGCACAGAGCTGTGCGCTGAGCTGGGCTGTGACTCTGTGACTCACTCAGAGACTGTGTACCGCTCTCAGGTACTCACAGCCTTGGTTACCACGGGAGCCCCCAGGCTTCCAAAGAGCTCTAGTTATATCCTAGTTCCCCAGGGGCATAGGTGTCCCCCCCCCCCCCCGAAGGTAGAGCGGGGTTTCACTCATTTCCCCTCCGGCCTGCAGCCGCCTCCCCCCTGTCAAGAGCAGAGGGGCACAGAGGGGTGTTGGAGGAGCTGCGCCTGTAACCAGGAGGCTGATGGTGAGAAGTGTTCACTGTACCCTTGAGAGAGCCACTTAGCTTGAGTTGCCTGGCTAAACAGTCTAGTCACATGATATGTGCAAAGCTGTCTTAAGGGTGGATGAGTCTTGGTGACGTGCACTCGGTGAACATCTGCCCAACTGTTGAAGCCTGCATCTATTTATTCCTCTGTCTTTCCTCCTCTCTCTGTGAATCACTTCCGCTGGAGGGCTACAGTAGACTGCTGCTGACAGCCATGATTTTCAGCCCTGTGGTTGCGGAGATTGACCCCAGTTTCATGTTGAGGTGTTCTCCGTTTCTCCGAAGTACGAAGACTTGTTCTGCCTGAAAATTTTGTTTGTGTTCTGGTTTTGCTTGCGGACAATGTTAAGTGGTTATGATCTGTTGCGGCTGTCTAACAGGCCTTTGCAGTTTTCTCTGATATGATCTTCCTGGGGAATTTGCTAAAAAAAATAAACAGACAAATGCAATGATTCATGTGCAATGTGTTTACGGAAGCTCGTTCACCAAGGTTTTTTTCTTTCTCTTTTGCACTTGCTATGGCCTTCCCGGTGAAGCCCACTCGTGATGTCGGAACTCCACGTATTTTACTGATCACACAGACAGATAAAAACACTGCAAAAAAAGAAGTTTTTTGCAAAATGAACCGGTGTGAAGTGGAGTAATGAAGCGCTGCAGTGCGGTTGGAGGGAGGGAGCCGGAACGAGCCGGGCCTGTTTCTGAGCCTGCGGTCCTCGAGGCTACAGACCCGGGCCCTCTGCGATTGCGCTCTGCGATCGGCGGGACTGAGCGGGCGAGTCTCGTACGGGAGCCACACGGCCTCCTCCCACGGCCCCTTCCAGAGGCGGCGGGGGCGGGGGGGGGGTCGCGCGTCAAGTTCGCGCACGGATTTCCTTCGTCGTCGACAGACCTGAGCAAGGTCACCTTCTCCCCCCTCGCTCTTACTTTCTTGCGCGCGCCGCGACGACGACGTCCGCCCGCGGAAACGGCGGCCTGGGCCCGCGAGGGCGAGAGAACGTAAACTCCCGCCAGTCCAGAACCGGAGCTGGAACGCCCGCGGCGGCTGCTGTTCCCTCTTCGACACGAGCGCCGTTACCGCCGAAAAAAAACAAAAAAAAAACCAACGCCCACGTACGCTCCACCTGTCGAAACTGGCCCCCTCAACAGGCGCTGCGAACTCCGGCTGCACTTTCACCGACAAGCTTCTCCCGCGACGCCTTTCGTTCGAATTCACACTCGTTTCCCCGGGCTAATGCTAATAATGAAAGCTGATATATTGATAATGAGAATAATGATGGTGATTGAGGCTTGCATACAAAAACATAAACCAGCATGGGCACCCATTTTCACACAAATATTTTTGCACGCACGCACACACACACACACACACACACAGACACACAGACATTAGTACAAGAGTACATACACACCACCATGGTTTTGGCCAAATGCTATATTCCAGTATTATTATTTCATAAGAGAAGGAACTGTCGAAAGAATATAGTACTGTTATATATTCATTTATTTGGTGAGATAGTTAAGGAACAGTGGATACATAACTGTGCATGCTACCCTAAAGGTAAAAAAAAAATGGCAGAATGGCAGCATGTGCTTTTATCACATTTCATGTATGGCAGATGCAGGTACACCAATGTAGAAAATGCAGGCAGGTGTTGTACTGCATGTGGTGATGTTTTATTGTGCATTAAACTCTCTCTGCAAATACGTGCTCGATGCATGTATGTATGGTGCATGAGTTCTCAGGTGACTGCGCTATGGTCAAAGGTGACACGTGTCTGAAGTATTGTGTCTCTTCTTAACATCAAAGCTTCCAAGGCTCTTAGGAGCCAATTTTGAGGTATGCTGGACAGTTCAAGTGGTCAAGAAATGAAAATAAAAAGGATAGTTATTCTGTTCCCTGTTACAGCAAAATAACTATAAAACTGTCATATTCCGATTGTGCAGTCCGAGTGCAGCTCACTGAAAGTGAGTTGGAGAACAGTAATATGGAAATGGTGTGTGTCGGTGTGTGTGTTTGCATGTGTGTGCCTGTGTGTGTTCGTGTGTGTGTGTGTCTGTCATTGTGAGTGTGTGCGAGTGTGTTTGTCTGTGTGTCAGTCATTGATTTATGCTTGGGGAAATTTGTATATTGTATATTTATTTATAGCAGAAATATTGAATTCTGAAGTATTTCTAGGCAACTACCTTATTTACAGATGTTCACACCCACAAGTTCACAATACACAATATTTACTCCATATTGAATCTAATATAATATTTCACTTTGTAATACAAGTGATTGTTCTGTGTATGTGACGGAGGTTTGTTACTGAGGAACTGTTGTGTACTGAACCACTGAAAGCCATAGGAGGCTGAAAGACAGGCCTCGCCCTCAATATAAACGATCACAACTGTTGCTCTTTCTCCCATACAAATCTCACAAATGCTGATAGTTCATCACAAGTGATCACAGTCCTTCATGGTATGATAATCTAATAATATTCTGGAAATGTCTCGCTGTTCTGTCAAGGTTACAGAAAAAGGTCAAGATTTGATTTCAGAATTTCAGGCACTAAGGGAATTTTTTTTTTTAAAAACATTTTCTTTCCAATCCATTCCTAATAAAGGAAATTTGAAGCTGCCGCATGCTCTGTAGTTCTGATTCGTATGTTGTCTTTTAAAATGTATTAATTTTCTTTGGATAGGTAATGTGCATACTGGCTTTTTAACCAGTAAGTGTTCCTTGGGCTTTGTTGGACATGCTTGATTTGAGTCTACTCTTCCATTGTGCATTTTTCTGCATGTGAACAGTGGATCCAAATAGCACCTTGCTAATGGTTTTACTTACCTCCATTACTAAAATAGCTTGCTCATTTAAAAAAAAAAAATTGCTTACTTCCATCTCCACATGCAGAGTATAAAGAAGCCTGTGTGAGTCCAAGACAGAAGATGGCGTCACCCGTCTATAGATAGTCAAATGAATGACTGATTCCCTTGGGTACTGACCTGGGTCTTGGGCCTAGGGCAATTACAGGCTAGGCTAATTAGCTGTTGCTGTGTGGTGTGGAGTGTGAGGGTGTTATTCATGGAATACACAGATGGGCGTCCTGTTGCACGCTCGCAGAAAAGGTGCGTCACATTTCGGCAAGAAGGAAACTCGTTCATTTGGGGGAAAAAAATGCTTAATTGTATATTTTAAAGAGCGTGTGAATAGCAGCGTTACGCTAAGGCTTGACCTTTGACCTTGCCCTTCAGAGTGCCCTCACCCCCCGAGGGGGACTGGTTCTGATGCCCAGCATGCCTGAGGAACAGCGCGTCGGGCACGGGGTGCCGAGCAGCCCTTACTCCCCGGGTGAGATTAAACCAGAAGGCAGGGTGATGTTCCCAGCATGCAAAACATATTTTTGTGCTCGCTGCTTGAGTTTAAATAGACCCGCCCCCCCCCCCCCCCCCCCCCCCCCGTTTGTAACTATGGGAATAGGCAGTGCAAACACTGAGCTTTGGATAATTGTGAGTAGGAACAATCAGCTGACAGCGATGACGTCGTTTAACATTGCCTGGCAACCAATAATGATTTCTGCTGCCAGAGTGAGCTGCCTTCTGTACTCGAGAGCAAGGAATCCATTGCCCTTAAACTGTACAGGTTAACCATCCGAGATTTGCATTATGAAATATATAAAAAAATATGTGTACCAATAAGATTGCATGGATACTAAGGCAAGATGCCCTGAAATTCTAATGCTCTGACATGCTGAATAATAAATGTAGGAATGGGTGCTGGAGATAACGATCGCAACCCAGTTGTCCCCCCCCCCCCCCCCCCCCCCCACCATTCCCACTCTCACCCCAAACAGATGGCGAACCTCGACAACCACCCATATGACCCCTCCTGACGTGGAAGTTGTGATTTATAGTTTTAATCATAACATTAAAAGAAGTTTTTAATCACAATTTTAGTTTTTAATTGTAGTTTATTACCATTTTTTAAATAGAAAACTTTCTCGAAGGTGAATGTGCTCATATTAGTTTCAAACAGATAACAATGAGTAAGGTACCAATGACAGAGCTTTATCAAAAGTGGCAAGACCTTGTCAATGTTAAAAAGTAGGTTTGGGGCAACAGTCACTTTAAAGATAAAATCTGTCTCATCTATCGTTGACCATTAGCTGGTAATAAAATCTTCATTAGTGAGTGCTAAATAATTGAATATTTTATGTAAAAAAAAAACAACTACCACAAAATTTCACGTAAAACATGCATGTCTTGGTCTTCGTAAATTTTCCCTTACTTATCAAGAGCATTGCAGTTACAATACAACTGCCACAGCCATCACCACAATTCAACACATAAAAGCTTTCGGTAATTGGAACATGTTGTCTTGCTGATGATTCAGTGTAGGTTTACGATGACAAATAATTTCCTAATGAATCCCCCCTTTGTCTTTGTCGGGTGTTTTGGCACAATCAGTGCTCACACGTGCCCAAGCTAGACGTGTGGTGCCATCCGTTGGGCATCCGTCTCTCAATCGACCTGCGCCGTGCCGTCAGGGGCTTGGCTCCCGGCTGCTACGCTGTGTCAGGGTTACGAGCGGGCAGACATGTTCAGGCCCCGTCTGCTTTTGCGCAATCTGAATAAAGCGATATTTAATATTTTACGAAAAAGGGACGTCTCACGTGCCGTTGTGTGTGAGAGTTCCGAGTGCGAGTTTTCCATTCGCTTCACCCTGAACGGCAGCCCACTTTTTTTTCCCCCAATCCCCAGCAAGATGTTTAGACTACCTTCTTTCAATGGACTGGATGTTCTGAAATGGAACAGATGCATTTAAAAGCTTTAAAGAGGTCACTGGAACAAGTGCGTCGGGCCATTTTTTTTTTTTTTTTTTTTTTTTAAGAGGAAGTTCTAAAGGGAAACTGGTCTTTTTCTCTTGCCGTTCCTAATTACAATCTTGTGCATCTCTTTGTGGTGCTTTGTGGATAGGCTATTCAACTGGATGTGTATGTTATCATTATATTGTAATAATAATAATAATAATAATAATAATAATAATAATAATAATAATAATAATAATAATAAACTGGGGTATGTGATCATATGGACGCACTGAGTTGCCTATATTGGAAATTTGAATAGCACACTGGGAATCCCCTATTCTAAGCGATGAGCACCATGGGATCTTTAATGGCCAAAGTGAGTCAGGACCTCAGTTTAACATCTTGAAAAACACTCAGCATCCTAGTCATCTGGCTTCCCCGTAATCCGCAGTGGTCCGGGACATTGCCATCTGTGCTGATCGTCATCCTGGCTGAGCCCTGTTAGTTAAGTTTGATTGATGATTACAGCTCTATGCTGAGTGCCAACCTGGAGAGCTGCATCATTTAACAAACAATTTGCTCTTCATTTGGCTTTGTAGATATGGCTCATTTTTAGAATGTTCTCAGTGACAGATACAAGTTAAACTGTTTCAAAAGTTTAAATACAGACTAGTATTCTGATTGGCTGATTAATCATTCGTATTGAGTCATTTGTAAGTGTATACACTGTATGTGATTAATCCCGCTATAGTTTTTTTTATTTTTAATGCCATGTTATAAAATTGACAGTCTATTATAAACTTTCCGTATTTGGCAGGTCTGTGGATGACTTTACCAGTAACTGGGCACACAAAATTGTGTGATTTTCTCCCTCATTGTGGTGCTATAGCGGTACTTTGACAATGTATAAAACCATACCATGAATATCACTTCACATTCTGTGTCTGCTTGTCTTCAGGATCGGAGTCATATTAATGTTGTTGATTAGCTGAAGAGTCCACACACCCTCTTCTCAGGTCCTTAATTGGCTGCTGATTGAAAGCAAACCACAGATACCCACTGACACCACTCCAAGACTGGACTATGAAGTAGGCAGTACACTCCAAACAAGGTTTTGGGTTCTGAGTCCATCAACCACTCATGCACAGTCTCAGTGTGTAGTACTAACTAATTTCTTTTTTTTTTTTCAAGGGTGGGGATAATTATTCAATTCAATTCATGCAGATGCATGCCAGAGTTAACTGCATGTGCTTGTACGTACGGTCAGGGGTGTTCACCCCCACCAACATTAGCTGGACAGCGCGCGTTCGTTAAGGCCACCGACGTCAGTGAGCTTTTGCTCTCGCTCTTAACCCTCAGACTCCTGGGTTGCCCTTCTAAAATGGTGGCGGCGAGGGCGTGTTCTAACAGCGGAAAGCTGCATCGATGTTTCCCAGCTCTGAGGGTTGACCGGAGCAGGGGGTGAGGGGGAACAGAGTCAGAATGGAGAGATGGGGGGGGGGGGGGGGGGGATGGGTCAGTAAGAAATGATTGGTGCTTAATGCACCCTGGCCCTTTTCCAGAGCACTGGAACTTGCCAGGATTTTAATTATGTAGCACGGTAGCCATCTGATTGTTAGGGTCTTCCAGCTACTTCGGAGAAATACTCTTCATTTATCGTTTATCTTCACTTTTTTCGACAGTTAGTTGCAAAAGAACAAAGATTTCACAACAGTTTCAGGATGTGGTAACTTTTTTTAGGTTACCACCAATGACAAAGGTTTTTTAGGTAACGCAGTACGCCTAACACACGTCTGTTCTTTCCACCACAAGTTACGAAACGGAATGAAACTAGGTTTTTCCATCCACATTTGAGAAAATATGAAAAATTGCTAAAGGAAATTCCACCAGCTAATCAGTAGTTTCTGCTTTTATTTGATAACCGATCCCTCTGTTGTTTTTTTATTTAAAAAAAAAAAAAAAAAAAAAAAAAAAAAAAACAGCTTCGTTCGCTTTGAAGCCTTCCAGACATACAGTACGGCCAGTCCAAGATTTAATCCGTTTGTCATGTCTGAGTAGGGTGCGTGGAAAGGACAGAAGTGGCAGGACTTACTCGAAAAATAAATAAAGAGATGTAGGCCTCTTGGAAAGGGCGGGGACGGGGATAACTTTCACGTTGAAAGAGAAGACTCTTGATGGTCTCCCTAAGACCCATGGTTGTGGCCTGACTCATGCGAGGAGGGGGGGTGGTTGCACCAAAACAGGTTTTATTTGGGTCATAGTCCTGGATCCAATCAAGTATTGGCTCTAGTATTGACAACCAAATACATGTTTGCTTTTTAAGTGTTTAAAAATTGATTAGCAATAGCCAAAATAAACTAGCCGATCAGGTTTTATGGAGAAAATGAAAAATGAAAAAAAAAAGTGTTTTTGAGAGTGAATGAGAGAGAACGTGTTTGCATTTGTGCGTGCACAGATATTTGTGTGTGTGCATGTGTGTGTGTTTGGGACATAGAGAGAGAGAGAGAAAGTGAGAGAGATAGAGACATACTGTAATGAGGCCTGATCATGAGGCACAGACCCAACTCCTGTGATGTGATTCATTTTAATCCCCACCCCCCTGCCCCACTCAGAGGGCCTTTTGCCTTGCTAACATAACAAAGAATTTGTTCAGAATCAACCTGCTCGGCTAAATGAATGTTCAATAGATAATAAATGGCAAATCTTTGCCCCCAAATGCTGCAATAACTCTGGTCGGCAACCCTGGGGGGATGTACACTGGGTAAACACCTCACAGCTAGACCAATGAGGGTTTGTAGCTGGAGGGGAAGGCACCGCGTGTTCTCCTTTGCTGGTGTGAGTTAAAACGGAGATGTTGGTTATTTTTTTTCTCTGTTCGTAAGAACAGGGCACAATTATAATTAAGAATGCACTGGTTCCGTTGCCACGGGTCAGATATGAAGGCGTTGCTTCATATCCCGCTTAAAACTGGCCTGAAACGGACCAGTAGCATTCTGGTTATCCTCCGTTCGTAAACGGGGCTATGCTGTCATCAGAGATATATCTGATATGTTGCCGGACTGTTAATATTCTAATGGGAGCATCAGAATACTCACAAATGCGTGGAACAACACATCAAATATATTCATGACCCCAGCAAGTAAGCGTAACGGTTATTAGGGTTTCCCCTCGTGTTAATCTGACTCCAATATTAAATTATAATTTAAAATTTGGTTTTAACTATACGTGGAATTTGGAGTGGTTACACTCGGCTCTACCTTGTCATTTGCCATCATTCCTCAATATATGCTCCCGGGTTTAACACTATTGTTAAATCTCAGTTCGATGAAGCCCCCAGAGGGTAGGAAGCGGACCACCATAATACATGCCTTCCTTATATGGATAGTGCATCGATAGTTATGAGCCCAGGACGGTGCGTATCTATCGGGTTCCTTCAGGCGAATTTGACAAGGACCGGCGTATAACGCCCATGGGTCCTCTTAAGCCAAAACACCAGAACCAATACCACCAATCCCTTAGCGGGCAGAACGTGGTCGCCTATCTAACTTGAAGACCTCACTAAAGACTTTTACTGTACTAGACCCCTGATCAGTAGGTCCTAGTCAGAATTGCCCCCCTGAGTATTTAAACGGAATTACGGCTGAAAAGAAGAGAAAAGTGATTAGAGTCACAAAGACCACGCAAGTTAAAAATAAGAAGAATTTATTGAACAGGCAGGTAGGTCATTAGCTTCAAATTAATAGTCAATTAAAATATGGAAAGTTTCAAAAGCATAAGTACAGAGTAAAAGTTCTTACCAGCCTGGTAACTACACACAAAAAGCACAGAGTCTGCGCAGTGTGGGAAGTCGATTGCGATCTTCCACGACAGGAGTGTCTCCCCTCCTTTTAGGCCAAATCCCGCGTTTGATCGAGGCGGCATTGCCATAAATTCACCTGTCCGAATAGAATTTGGAATTCCGGCCCCCACCATCTGGAGGCGGTTGTAAAACAATTAGTCAGGAAATTTGGAAAAGGAGAGGATTACTAGAGAGGACATTCCATTGTGCCAATTTTTCCCTGAGTTTCTGAAACTATGTTTTATTAAATTTTATTTGGCATGAAACATATTCCATTCAATTTCTCAAATTTTCCTGAATATGCACATACCAAACATGTCCAGAAGATGTAATATTATGGTGCAGTTGTCATGAAAATACCCTTTTGGTGTACCATTTTATATGTAATCCATGTTATTATTACATAGGTTATAATATAGTAATACAATGAACACATATGCATGGTTTGTAGATTTTCCAGAGTTTGTAAATATGATGAACAGATGGTATATAGTCCAGTTCCAGAAAAGAAATAAAAAGGGTAATGACAGAGGGGACCACAGAGGGGCACTGTGTTACTGTCAAGCACAGTTGCCCCACCATTTGGCCAGAGGTCTGATGATCTTTTTCCCCTTAATGGCCCCAACACACACAACCCCACAACCCTAGATAAAGAGACTAGGTCCCCTTATCTCAGTCGTGTCCAGATGGTAGCATTCCAGAGAGTCAAAGGCCAGCTCAACCGAAGGAAGTCCGAGCAACTTATTGTTTTATTCCATGGCTCTGGGTTTTTTCAAGTCCAGGATGAGACTCAGCCGGCAGGCTCGTCCAAATGCCAGCCTTTCCTGGTTCCCAGTTTGACTCCCCTCTTACAGCTCCCCCCTCTGGCCCAATGGGGGACACACTCAAAACGTCCTCCCAAGGGGTCATGGACACTTTCCCAGAGGGTTGGCGCCGGAGGTCCAGGGTCGTAGGGCTGATGGTGGGAATACCTGGGAAGGCTGAGATCAAGGGTTGTGTGGGTTGAGGTGTGTATGATAGGGAGCGGATCAGATGTTGGAGTGAAGATGGGAACTTTTGTGCCCCAGATGACCTGTTGCACTAAGTCCATTTCATCAGTCAGGGCCCGTGTTCTTAAGCACAGGAAAAAAACTCACAAGACAGCTGACAGTGACGGAGGAACTTTGGACCCGGAGGTGCCCTCTCGAGCGAATCTATCGAAGCAAAATCTTGGAGACACTGTACTTAAGGTTGATATCCACGGGGCTGTGCAGAGGTTGAACCTTAAACTGGGTTGGATTATGGGGAAAAAGGTTGGTAAGACATGGTATATATGAATGAGGTAGTTGGGAGTTTCATGACAACTGCATTATGTGGTAAATAGAGTTTTTGTCCTTCTCATAGTAATATCCTTTGTAATTTTGGATAAACTGGATTTGGGGAAAATTAAAAAGAAAGAGACAAACCTAATCCATTTTGTGTGGAAGATTTATTAAATTATTATATTATTATTATTATATTTTTTTTTTTTTTTTTTTTTTTCATCAGTAAACAATTCTGCAACATATATTCTGGAGGCTAAGTCACGCTTGATAGTATGGGTTCAATTGGAAAATGGATTGCAGATGGAGAGAAACGCCTGCGTTTCCGCCCAAATTGCTTCTATGACCTTGAAGTGGTTATTAGTGGGGGTTAGAAACCAGTGGCCACCTGATTTCTACCCAGGTTGAATAATGGGAGGTTTTAAATATTTTCAGAATATGGGAAATTTAGTTAATGAACATTGGAAAGCCTGTAATATATTAGGCCTTGTGGGGAATATACGGGTGGAATTTGCTTGGCAAATCTGCCTATGTAATTAGGGATTAAATCATATCAGCGGTGACTATAGCCATACAGAGGTGTTATCATGTGTGCCACCATGCATCACATCTGCTGACAGGTGTTTGAACTGTTAGAACATACAGGTGCAATTACAAGATCATTGCAGAAAGAAAACCCGTATCCAAAGTGATAATATAAGAATAGAGAACAATTACAAAAAATGAAGAGTATGAAAATAAAGAAAAACACAAAAATCATAGTTTAAGACATATAAGACATAGAGTAGTCGTAGGTTGTAGCATCCTGAATTTTGGAACAAATACATTTTAAAAGGAATGTGAACATTGTTATTAATATTAACACAGATATCATACATATTAAGAAAACTTCACAGACTTCTAAAATATTTTTCCAGAAAGGACCTAAAAATCTCCTTAACCATGAGATGTTATCTTGATTATGCATTTCTGAAATTTGTTGACGTAGGTGATCCATGTCTTCAATTAGCTGTTTTAAATTTTCCTTTGGATCTACCACGTCAGAACAGCATTCAGGACCGATAATAGTGCAAGTGCCTCCTTGGGAGGAAAGAATATAATCTAAGGCTACCCGATTTTGCAGAATCATTAGCCTATGCGACGACAATGCCAAAGAAATATTTCCCAGTGCCATTGCCGTGTCATTGGCCAATTGTTCCACATAATGGGATAGCATGCGTACCTGGTCCAGAGCCTGCATTACTCCATAGTTAGGGATAAGAGCTCCTAGGGCTCGTGACCAAAATGTTTGTTTACAAGTAAAATCGGTGATGCAATTGGAATTATCATTTTCACTCCCCATGGAAAGGAGTGAGATGGGGGATGGACTGGGCATATGAGCTGGACGCATGGCGGGGTACATATATACTAAGGAACAAATTCCTGTGAATTGAGCCGGTAATTCAGGCCACACTGTTGTACCACATAACCAATGTGTTCCTGGTGGAGCTGGAATGCGGCAGAATTTATTCAATTCAAGCAATAGTACCCAACCATTTTCTTCAGTGACACAGTCATTAGGGGAGTTATGAGAGGAACGGGGTGTAGAATATTTCCGGGTCATAAGATGTCGATGGGGTCCAGAGCTATGGTAGAGTTTGTTGTCGTTTATGGTGTAAATATGTTGGCAATTAGTTGTTGGTATCACCCCCATTGGTGAGGATGCTCCGTTCTGTTCTAAACACCATGCAAACATGGTTGGGACTAGGATATCGGATATATTAAAAGAAGGTAAATGAACTTGCTTACAAGTTAAACCTGGTATGCAACACTGAGTGAGAGAAGGAATAGTAAAATTATGACAGGGGGATACATTTACAGAGCTTTTGATATTAAGTTTCAAAAGCGCACATGTATCACATTGTGAAACTGGGTGTGCCACCCAGGGAATACCAGTACCGACGCTCACTGAATGTGGTACACAAACACTTTGATTTGGGAATAGCAAGGAACGTGTGTAATCAAACATGGTTTGGAATACATTAGCCCTAGGGTTAAATTGTGGAGGTTGTGGGATCGTCGGGTGAAGTGTGGGGGGTGTCAGTGATTCTAGCGGAGAATCCTGTCTGCCATTTATGAGGGACAGACAGGACACGCAGCAAACCATTCCTAACAGCCAGCCCATGGTGAGAGGGATTTCTCACTGAGGTGTTTTCTTCTACCCGGCCCCTCCAATGGTAGTTGACGCAGGCACACTGGACAGCAGACACACTTAGGAATAAACCTAGGCAGAGAAATACAGTTAGGTATCCCCCCCAACCCCTCTGAACAATTTACACTGGTTCATGTGGTACCACTTTAACTTTCCTCGGATGGCTACGGCTATGCAGCTGTGGCAGACAGCCTTCACTTCATAGGGCCCGTGCCACCGAGGGGCAAAAGCATCTGGTTTAACAAAAACACGCACCATAACCATGTCACCTTCTGTAAATTTAATCTCGGAGGTGGGGTTGAATTGTGCATCATTACGCAGGTCAGCCTGCTGCTGTTTCAGCGCAGCCTGCGCATAAAGCACTTTGAGCCGCTCTCTTAGCTGCTCTAATACCCTCTGCTGTTTCACCAGTACCAGAGGCCCCAGATCGGCGGGGGAAACCTCTGGATCAATTGGTAGCCTCATGAGTCGTCCAGTCATCAATTCATATGGACTAAGGCCTGTAGCCCTGGACGGGGTAGCACGCAGAATGGTCAGAACTGTGGGCAACGCCTCGGTCCATTTATTCTGGTGTTGCGCTATTTGTTTGGCAATCCCTTCCTTGATGGTGCGATTTACTCGTTCAACCATCCCTGAACTCTGAGGCCTATAGGGCACATGAAATGACTGTTTAATATGGAGCATTTTACAGACTTGTTGGGTTATCTGGCCAGTGAAATGGGTCCCTTGATCAGATTCAATTTGCATTGGTGCTCCCCAGAGCGGGATGATTTGGTTCGCCAGTACTTGTGCCACTGTATTTGCGGTGTTATTGCGTGTGGGTATCGCCTCAACCCACTTTGAAAATTTGTCAATGATCACAAGACAATAGCGATACCCCCCTCTCGCACTGGGAAGTGGACCAATGAAATCTAACTGAAGGGATTCCCAGGGCCCCCTAGGTGGATCAGGCCGACGCAGGTTTGTGCGGCCTGGTCTGCCCTGGTTCACAGAGGCACACACTATGCAAGAGCTGCACCACTGCTCGACATCAGCTAACATATGTGGCCACCAAAAATGGCGTTTAATTAGCTGCAAGGTTTTTTCAGCTGACACATGCGCATATTCATGATATAATTTCAGCACCGGCCTTCGCAGTGTATCGGGAACAACGTACTTGCCTTCTCGCAACACTATGCCCTCCGCGATTGTAACCAGCGGATCCTGTTTTAAATACAACACAAGCTCACCCCCCTCATCCCACAGTTCTTCTTGATACTGTTTCAGGTCGATGGGAGTGGCCTGAACTGCGCAGACAGCAGGCCCCGACGGGGTATTCTGCTGCCTGTCCTTACCGCATGTGGCAGCTAGCTTGGCTAAGTGATCTGCTCTGGTGTTATGCTGCTCATGCACATCCGGGTTTTTAGTGATGTGTGCTCGTACTTTGACAACAGAAAGGGTAGCTTCATGGGCCTGTATGGCGTCCCATATTGCAGCGATGGTCTTAAAATGTTTCACCGGAGCCCCAGCAGCTGTAAGGAACTTTCGCAATTGCCACTGAGCCATAAAATCATGCACAACCCCGAACGCATAGCGGCTATCAGTATATACACATAGCGGTTCAGGGTGAGCCGTAATGGCTTCTAACAACGCGATAAGTTCAGCTTCCTGTGCAGACATTCCAGGCGGTAATTTAAACAGCAGCTGTTGGCCTTTTTCTGAGTCCCTTTCAGGAACCCAGACTGCACATCCTGTATAAAACCTGCCCTCCTTCCAGAACCTCGAGCCATCAATGTATGCTCGGGTCTGGCCCGGTACCTCACAATCCCTGACTGGGCTTTGTGTTTCAGGCTTCGGTTCACAGGTATGCGGCTGGCCTTCCACATCCCCAAGGAGATGGGGCAGGATTCTGTTGTTTTCTGTTGTTATTTCCCGAGCCTGAATGTCAGTAAGCCACCGTGCCAGCCTATGAGACGATACACCTTTGATTTGACCTTGCAACAACATTCGAACTGGCGTATGCATTGTGTGCACAACCACAGGTTGGAAACCCACTAGCGGCTCTGTGGTTGTCAACATCCAATGCACCGCGAGAACGTGCTGTGTGCATGGGTCAAATCCCTGTTCAACCGGGGATTTTTTCCGGCTGTAGTACGCGATGGGACGCAATACCCCTCCGTGCTCCTGAGCTAACACACCACTGAGCGTATTTTCATGCGCGTCAACTTGAATGTGGAACGGTTTTTCAGGGTTGGGTAAACCTAAAGCCGGCGCCGAACATAAACAAAGCTTTAAATTCGTAAACGCCGCTTCGTGATCCTCCGTCCAATCAAGAACATCAGTAGGCTTTGTTTTGCCTTTCAGCAGACCGTACAAGGGAACAGTAATACCAGCAAAGTCGGGGATGAAATCCCGAAGATAGTTAGCTGTCCCTAGCACTCTCTGCAACGAGTTCAAAGTATGGGGTCGGGGTAGCCCAGCAATGCATTTCCGCCTATCTTCGGTTAATGCTCGGCAACTCTGTGTAAGCGTATAACCTAAGTAATGGACTTCTTTTTGTGCGATTTGCGCTTTCTCTTTGTTTAATTTAAATCCTGCTTTGCCCAGGGTCTGCACCACTGTGTCTACTAGTTGCAAGTGATCATCACGTGATTCCCCTGTTGCTATCAAGATGTCATCTACGTAATGGGTGACGTTACCCGTCTTACACAGTGGTCCCAACACATCAGATACAGCTCTGTGGAAAATGGCTGGACTATTGTGAAGTCCCTGGGGCATACGCTCCCAGGTGTATTGAATTTGATTCACAGTAAAGGCCAATTTCCATTGGTCCTTCTGTCTGACCTTAAGTGACCAAAAACCATTCTTAATGTCTAAAACAGTGAACCAACATGCACTGGTCGGTATTTGGGACATGATAGTAGACGGATTTGCAACAATTGCCGTGGCCCTGGGCAAAACCTGATTCAAGCGTTGGTAATCAATACAAAGTCGCCATTTCCCATTTGGCTTAGGAACCGGCAGACACGGAGAGTTAGCGGATGAACTGCACCGACGAACAATACCCCTCAATTCCAGTTGTTTTACTATTTCATGCACGGCTGCTTCTGCTTCGGGCTTAATTCGGTACTGTTTTTGGGGGGGAGGCGGGTCCCCCTCAATTCCGACTTCAAAGTCAACCAGACCGCAATCGTGATCATGAGTAGCCCACACGTCTTTATGTTTATCAAAGAAATGCTGGAGGGGATCTGATGTGGAGATGGACATAAGGCGATTTCCGGGCGGGCACCGTTTCGTAACCCGATCTGTTTTTAACTCGATTTGCTTTTCAAAACAATGAATTACAAAGCCATACTTTCGCATTAAATCCATTCCCAAAACAGTACCCTCTCCATTATTCGGCAAAAACCACAAAGGTTCCTCAAACATCACAACACCCAGATCTATTCGAACAGGTTGTGTGCGAGTAGCCAGCATGAGAGTTTCGCCTATTCCCCGTATTTGTATCGTTTTATTTGTCAATGGTAACGGTACGTCTGTACAGGAGCAAGATGCACCAGTGTCAAGTAAAACATTAACTAATCGGCCTCCAAGATTAGCACGTATTTTAATTCGATTCCCACTGGAAACAATACTCCCGACCGCAAGGGAGGCCACGCACCCCTATAGTGAATCTTCTGAACTGGCTGCTAATGCTGCCAAAGCCGCCTGAAGCGCGCTATAGGTGTTCCCGTTACTCGCATTTTTCAGCTTTTGTCCTGTTGAGTTTTGCTCCTCAACTTTCCGCCCACTAGATTGGATTGCTCGCAAATCCTGCAGTATACTCTGCGAGGACTGCCGCGGAAGGCCTAAGGAATCTCGCAACACCCAACACTGGTTGAGACTATGATTGGGTTTGTTACAAAAAGGACATCCCCGCTGTGAGCTGTTTCCTGACCCTTGTGGGCTAGCCCCGCCTTTCCCTTCGGCTACCCATTGCGTAGCCGCAATAGCGCGCGGCTTGCCCTGCTTAGCTAACCTGTTCTCAATCTTGGATGCCCACTCCACCAGTGACCGGAAGGTGTTCTCTGGCGGATCAGCTCCATTAGCTAAAGCCTGCTGGATATGAGGGCCAGCATTATTTTTCAGGAGTTGCAGTAACACCTCCTGATCGCGATTGGCATTCTCGATACCTGAATGCTCTTTGAACGAAACCCACATACGTTCCGCGAATACTTCAAAAGCCTCCTTTTGTGCCTGTCTGATATCGAGAATTTTATGCCAAGCAGCATGAGTCGGTCCCCGCAATCGCAATAGCGCCTCCTTAAGCCGATCATACACCACACTGTCATCTTCGTCATCCTCTCCCTTAACCATAATCGCCCCTGTCTTTAACTCCTCAGGCAACTGGGATCTCAACTCCTCAGGAATTGTAAGGAGTGCAACTTGCCATACATCCCGCAACTCTAAATTATACACGGATGCCTGCAACATTAAATTATCCCAATAAGGCTGGAATGGGCCCCGCCTTGGCATCGGCCCTACCACCTCCTTATGCCTAGCGCATTCCTCACACGTTAGAGGACGACTAATGACGGTAACAGTGTCGTCAGCATTGGTTACCGTTTTTAAAACTGCGACTTTGACGGGGGTACGGGTAAGAGTACTAGCTCTATGGCGTGTCATCACCGGGCTACGTTGCCAGGGTTGGCCCAGCTCACACGGACGATAATATGATTTTGTTGCAGTACCCGGGGTAGGCTCTGTCGACCTCCTTAGAGTCGCAGAAATTTCCCCAGCCGAGAATGCTTGTCTACGAGGCTTATTGGCTATGGCTAGTACCTCCTCCTCCTCGCTCTCTTCCTGCACGTCGCCACTAGCAACGGCGGATCCTGCTTGCCGTATGGCCGAGACTGGAAGCCCAACTTTACCACAACAGGTCTCTAAGGCCTCAGCATAGTCCTGGCTTCTTACGAGCTCCTGCTCGAGCTCGGCTATTCGCTTTTGCATAGCAGTACACTGAATAGCCCAGTTCTGCTTATCAAACGCGAATGCCTCCACTTCAGCCCGCAAACGACGCAGTTCCTCAGAGCGTGTTTTCTCTAACTGCCGTGTACTAGTCATAACTCTCTCATTCCCCGCAAGTAAACTCTGGTCGTTTCTACGCAACAAATACACCATCACCGCCGGCAACTTACGGAACGGACGTTTTACTTGGAGTTTTCGACCCTCCTTTTCATACCAACGGAGTAGTTGCTCATTACTCCAGGCTAACGTTATGCCACAATTATGTACCCTGACTAACAAATCCTTATAATACACACCAAAGTTGTCCATCACTTTTTGGTCCACTCTCTGCTGCTCCTCACTATCCATGTTTCCCTCTAAGCTCAGTCCCCACCGGATTTCTACGGTCTCCGGTCTAACACTTGGGTATGTCGACCCGTTCTAAAAATGTGTCTAAATGGGGTGGATATTCACTTTCCCTGAGCCCTATAGAATAGGAAACACCGCTGTACTTACCACGGCAGCCGTTGGTAGCTAGCAAATTCCGCTCACTCACACCGCAGAAAGTTGATGACAATGTTGATCACGTCGGGGTCACCACTTGTAAACACCTCACAGCTAGACCAATGAGGGTTTGTAGCTGGAGGGGAAGGCACCGCGTGTTCTCCTTTGCTGGTGTGAGTTAAAACGGAGATGTTGGTTTATTTTTTTTTTCTCTGTTCGTAAGAACAGGGCACAATTATAATTAAGAATGCACTGGTTCCGTTGCCACGGGTCAGATATGAAGGCGTTGCTTCATATCCCGCTTAAAACTGGCCTGAAACGGACCAGTAGCATTCTGGTTATCCTCCGTTCGTAAACGGGGCTATGCTGTCATCAGAGATATATCTGATATGTTGCCGGACTGTTAATATTCTAATGGGAGCATCAGAATACTCACAAATGCGTGGAACAACACATCAAATATATTCATGACCCCAGCAAGTAAGCGTAACGGTTACTAGGGTTTACCCTCGTGTTAATCTGACTCCAATATTAAATTATAATTTAAAATTTGGTTTTAACTATACGTGGAATTTGGAGTGGTTACACTCGGCTCTACCTTGTCATTTGCCATCATTCCTCAATATATGCTCCCGGGTTTAACACTATTGTTAAATCTCAGTTCGATGAAGCCCCCAGAGGGTAGGAAGCGGACCACCATAATACATGCCTTCCTTATATGGATAGTGCATCGATAGTTATGAGCCCAGGACGGTGCGTATCTATCGGGTTCCTTCAGGCGAATTTGACAAGGACCGGCGTATAACGCCCATGGGTCCTCTTAAGCCAAAACACCAGAACCAATACCACCAATCCCTTAGCGGGCAGATCGTGGTCGCCTATCTAACTTGAAGACCTCACTAAAGACTTTTACTGTACTAGACCCCTGATCAGTAGGTCCTAGTCAGAATTGCCCCCCTGAGTATTTAAACGGAATTACGGCTGAAAAGAAGAGAAAAGTGATTAGAGTCACAAAGACCACGCAAGTTAAAAATAAGAAGAATTTATTGAACAGGCAGGTAGGTCATTAGCTTCAAATTAACAGTCAATTAAAATATGGAAAGTTTCAAAAGCATAAGTACAGAGTAAAAAAGTTCTTACCAGCCTGGTAACTACACACAAAAACACAGAGTCTGCGCAGTGTGGGAAGTCGATTGCGATCATCTTCCACGACAGGAGTGTCTCCCCTCCTTTTAGGCCAAATCCCGCGTTTGATCGAGGCGGCATTGCCATAAATTCACCTGTCCGAATAGAATTTGGAATTCCGGCCCCCACCATCTGGAGGCGGTTGTAAAACAATTAGTCAGGAAATTTGGAAAAGGAGAGGATTACTAGAGAGGACATTCCATTGTGCCAATTTTTCCCTGAGTTTCTGAAACTATGTTTTATTAAATTTTATTTGGCATGAAACATATTCCATTCAATTTCTTAAATTTTCCTGAATATGCACATACCAAACATGTCCAGAAGATGTAATATTATGGTGCAGTTGTCATGAAAATACCCTTTTGGTGTACCATTTTATATGTAATCCATGTTATTATTACATAGGTTATAATATAGTAATACAATGAACACATATGCATGGTTTGTATGATTTTCCAGAGTTTGTAAATATGATGAACAGATGGTATATAGTCCAGTTCCAGAAAAGAAATAAAAAGGGTAATGACAGAGGGGACCACAGAGGGGCACTGTGTTACTGTCAAGCACAGTTGCCCCACCATTTGCCCAGAGGTCTGATGATCTTTTTCCCCTTAATGGCCCCAACACACACAACCCCACAACCCTAGATAAAGAGACTAGGTCCCCTTATCTCAGTCGTGTCCAGATGGTCGCATTCCAGAGAGTCAAAGGCCAGCTCAACCGAAGGAAGTCCGAGCAACTTATTGTTTTATTCCATGGCTCTGGGTTTTTTCAAGTCCAGGATGAGACTCAGCCGGCAGGCTCGTCCAATTTGTGTGTGTGTGTGTGTGTGTGAGAGAGAGAGAGAGAGAGAGAGAGAGAGAGAGCATGCGTGTGTGAGGAGAAAACAGTTCCCACGCAAACTTATAATAAGGGCTGCACACACAGCCCTCTAAACCATTTCTGTTTGCATTTGTGCCTCAACTAAAGATTTTGAAAATGACAGAGGCGTATATTTTCTGCCACTGAGGTTCTGTCACAGATCTTGGAGGGTGAAAGTGATTTAGATGAGGATATGTCTGAGACTGAGGATAATGTTGAGGAGGACCCTGATTATGTGGCATCCTCCTCTGATGATGAGAATGAAGCCTTTGAGATACCACATTCTGACCCTCCTGTTGTTTCTCAACCACCAAGAAACCCTCCTGTCATCTCTCAACCACCAAAAGACCCTCCTGTCACCTCTCAACCACCAAGAAACCCTCCTGTCATCTCTCAACGCCCAAGAAACCCGTTATCTCTCAACCACCAAGAAACCTTCCTGTCGCTTCTCAACCACCAATAAACCCTCTTGTCATCTCTCAACCACCAAGAACTGACATGTTCACTTCCAAAAACGAAAAACTACTATGGTCCGGGTCCCCAGTTGAAAGACAGGGTAGACTTAGTGCTGCTAATGTCATCAAAATGGTTCCAGGCCCCACAAGATATGCTAGCAGTCATGTACAAGACATAAAGTCTGCATTTGAACTCTTCATAACACCATCAATGCAAAAGGATATTCTTGAGATGATGTGTGTATTGTGACAATTGGAAAGAGTTGGATGTGACCCACTAGCAATCCTATATTGGGTTGCTTATTTTGGCAGGAGTGTACAAGTCAAAAGGTGAAGCAACAGCAAGAATTTGGAATGCTGACACTGGTAGGGCAATTTTTCCAGCCACAATGTCTCTGGAGACATTTCATGTTTTCTCCCACATTATACACTTTGATGACAGGGAAACAAGGCAGGGTCGACAGGAGTGTGACAAACTTGCACCTATCTCGTCTGAATGAAGAATTGATACCCACGTGTACCCAGTTGAGCTGTTATGTTCATTTTTTATCAAAACTCAATTCTGGTGATTAATTTACTTTTTATTGGTGTTTCTTCATTATTGAATAACTGTCATATGTTACTTATTGATGTTTTCTGTTTTCTGAACCTAAACATTTGAAATGTTTGACATTTTAAATATTTTTTCCTGGGGTCACATTGACCCCGAACATGAAATGTTAATGAGCACTTAATACCAACACAAAGCCCTACAAATACGAAAACATACTTTTTTTTCCATTTTAGGCCAATGAATGAGATTGTACAGTCATTTGCATATTTCGCAATAGTCATATAAAATCAATACTTGATGTATAAGGGGAGGACGGGGGAGTCATGTTTTATTTACTGGCCTATTAAGATGGTCAGTAGAAAGGCCTAAAGTAGCTGAGAAACTTGGGTAACACTTTCAGTTACAATTATTTTCTGCAGGTTTATATTTCTGGGGTCAAATTGACCCCAAACATAAAAGTTGTTAGTTAATTTGAACATAATAGGAGGGTTAACTTTGTGTGTGTGCGTGTGCATGTGTGTGCATGTGTGTGTGAATGTGCGTGCGTACGTGTGTGTGTGTGTGTGTGTGTGTGTGTGTGTGATTGTGCGTGTGTGTGCATGTGCGTGCGTGTGTGAATGTGCGTGTGTGTGTGTGTATGAATGTGCTTGTGTGTCTGTATGCCTGCGTGTGTGTGTGTGTGTCATACAGGATATTTGTATCGTCAAAAAATGTAAATACTTCAAGTTTTTTCTCCCAGGTCTCATGAGGTTATACCTTAATTTCCATACCAAATTCCAAACTAAAACACTGAATTAGTTTTACCGATCACACTGAATCTTCGAATGAAGAAAATTAGATTTAGCTTTCAGCTCCCTTCCATCCTGATGTGCTGTAATATGGTTTTCAAAAAGAAGTAACAGCCCACACCATTACAGTGTGCATTTAAAAATCACTTGTCATAAAGAGACCATAACAGTATTAGATGGATGAATGTTGTGGTTCTGAAGGTGGTTGAGGGAGCGACTGCACTTGATGGCTGTCTTGGGCTGTCTTCCCCCTATATGGAATTGCTGCATTTTGCACT